>JAMLFY010000017.1:6443589-6775589 GCA_030441495.1 Dalbergia oliveri
CTTACATTCACCATTTGCTTGGCTTAGATTCAGATGAAATTTCAATTTCAGATTACATCTCCAAATGGAATGGCTTTTGGTTTTATCTATTTTTATTTCTAAATAGAGTAGCTCTTTGTGGTATGGGTGCTCCTTCGGTTGAGAGCATTATTTCTATCCCCTCTTACTGTGATCAAATAGATTGGATTTGTTTCTGTTTTTATTTCTGAGATAGTAAATAAATACTATCCTAGAGACACAGGTGAGAGAGATGTTAGAGCAGTGGCGTAGTGAGGTGAGCCAACATGGGTCATATGGATATCTAAAGTAAATGAGGAACAAATATGTCATTTAAAACTGATATTAATTTTGGTTTTGTATTTGATAAATTATAAGGTATACCTCAAATTTTTAGATTTATCATTAACTTTATTATTAGTCATTGGATGAATAATATTTTTATTAAATGATTTAATCTAATGACTAATAATAGGTTATGATGATACAAATATAAGAGATTCAGTAAAACCCAACTTTGTATTTATTTTATAAGATCTCAGTAGTTAAAATTGTTAATGTTAAATCCAATGGTACAAATAAGAGCATCTTTAGAAGGTGTTTGAAAACTTTTAATAAGATTGAATTGAATTGAATTCTTATGTGTGAAATGAATAAGTAAATTAAAAAATTAAATTCAATTCCTTAATTTGGAATAAGTCTAAAAATAAATTAATTTAATTATTTTTACTATTTTATCCTTTATTAATAGGTTAGAAATAAAACATTATATTTAAGTAAAGTTATTTTGGTATTTTTATTTGTTGAAATTCAATTCCTATATCAAATTACACCCATTTTTTAATTCCTTAGTTTTGTTATATTTCAATTCTTATAAAAAAAATTAATTTTTTCATTTAAATTACTTTTAAAGTATATAATTTAATTCAATTTCTTGATAGAATTGAATATAATTTTTTTTTTGGTCAGGTTAGGGGGGCGGGAATTGTCTTTACTCTATGAACTCTATCTCACTGTTCATGCAGTTCCCAAGAGGTGCGTAAGGTCCATGCCCTCCAACTGCAATTTCAGGTTTTAAACGCCCTGTTAGAAAATACAAAACATGGGCTGGACCAAATTGCCAGTCCCCAACAATGAGTTGCTTCGGCCTCAGCGAGGAATTTTTTTGCGTTAGTAACCTCAACGTGGGCTTGGGTAAGTGGGGTGCAAAAATATCTGAACAAAACTTTCTAGTGAGCTGCGTTCCAGACAGGACAGGAGATGGGAGTTTCGGCGTGTGCGGTGTTTTTGTGAGTGAGTAAGTGAGTGAAGAAGCTTCTCTTATCGTGCCGGTGGTGTTTTTGTGTATGCAGGGGAAGAAGAAGAAATGCTTATGAAGCTTCACCTTTTCACTCCCACCAATTTACTTCCTCCTACTTCAACTTCAACCTCAACCCCAACCCCGCTTGAAAACTGGGTGCCCATTCCTAACAAAACCGCACCGCCTCCTCGTACCCCCAACGGCAGAAAACATGCCACAGACCAAGACCCACCCCCACTGCCAACAAAGAAACTGAATTCGGATCATAAAACACCCGATTCCAGGCTCGTAAAGAAAAACGGGCAGAGCAAGGCGCGTTCCACGTGTTCGACGAAACGGGCATGTTACGGCGGGCGCATTCCTGCTATTCTGCAGGCTCTAAGCGCCATTCAGGATCTGGACGTGGCTCTCAGGCCGTGGGAGGAGGGCCTCAGCAGCAAGGAAATGAGCATTGTCTTGAAGGAACAGCTTTCTTGGGAGAGGGCCCTGCAAATCTTTGAGTGGTTCCAGAAAAAGGAGGGTGGTGGTAGTAATAGTAGTTGTTGTTGTTGTTGTTGCGAGCTGAACGCAATTCATTACAACATAATGCTTCGTGCCCTTGGCGAGGCGCGGGAGTGGAGCCTCGTGGAGAGCCTGTGGAGTGAAATGAACGCGAGAGGGGTTGCGCCCGTGAACTCCACGTATGGGACCTTGATTGATGTTTACGGCAAGGGTGGGCTCAGAGAAGAAGCGCTTGCTTGGCTTGCCAGGATGCAGAGTCATGGGATGGAACCCGATGAGGCCACAATGGGGATTGTTGTTCAGCTGCACAAGAGGAATAGAGAGTTTCGTAAAGCCCAAGAATTCTTCAGGAAATGGTCAAAGTGTGAACCTTTGAGACATGGCAATGTTTGTTTGTTGAGCTCAAGGACTTGTAATAACTTGATTGACGTGTATGGGAAGGCTGGCCAACTCAGGGCAGCATTTGAAATCTTAGCTAAGATGATCAAAGGAGGTATAGCCCCAACTACAGTGACACTCAATACGATGATTCGCTTGTATGGAAGCCACGGGCGCCTTGAGCGAGTTAGTTTGCTGCTGCGAAAAATGGCAGAGCTTGGATGCCCGCCCGACACAAGGACATATAACATTCTCATTTCTCTTTGTATCAAGCATAATGATATCGGGCTGGCAGTGAAATATTTTGCGGAGATGAAAGAGGGGTGTCTTGAGCCGGACCTTGTGAGTTACCGGACGCTTGTGTGTGCATACTCGATAAGGAAAATGGTCCAGAAGCCGAAGAGCTCATATGGGAGATGGATGTAAGGGGTATTGAGATTGATGAATTCACCCAGTCTGCTGTGAGCAGGATGTATGTAGAATTGGGTATGGTTAAGCAGTCATGGTTATGGTTCAGGAGGTTTCATCTAGCTGGGCGTATCACTTCGGAATGTTATGCTGCCATTGTTGATGCATATGGCCGGCGAGGGTATACATTAGAAGCTGAGAAAGTCTTTAACTGCTGCAAAGAAAGGAAGAAGCTTGGTGTCCTCGGGTTTAATGTGATGATAAAAGCTTATGGGATAGGAAGGTGCCATGATAAGGCATGTAAGTTGTTTGACTGTATGGCAGAATATGGGGTTGTTGCGGACAAGTGTAGCTACAGTTCTCTCATACATATTTTGGCCAGTGCTGACAAGCCACACACTGCAAAATTTTATCTGAAGAAAATGCAGAAGGCAGGATTAGTGAGTGATTGCATTCCATATTGTGCGGTGATATCAAGCTTTGCAAAGTTAGGCCAATTGGAAATGGCTGAAGGATTATACAAGGAGATGATTGGATATGATGTGCAGCCTGATGTCATTATTTATGGGGTATTGATCAACGCTTTTGCTGATGCTGGAAGTGTTAAAGAAGCCATGAGTTATGTCAATGAAATGAGAGCGGCAGGCTTTCCAGGGAATCCAACTATATATAACTCTCTGATAAAGTTGTATACCAAAGTAGGCTACCTGAAAGAAGCACAAGAAACATACAAGTTGCTTCAATCATCTGATCAGGGTCCTTCACTATTTTCCTCTAATTGTATGCTTGATCTTTATACTGAGCGACTCATGGTTAAACAAGCAAAAGAGATATTTGAGAGCATAAAGGAGAAAGAAGTTGCAAACGAATTCTCATATGCAATGATGTTATGCATGTATAAGAAAATTGGGAGATTGGATGAAGCCACTCAAATTGCAAAACAAATGAGAAACCTAGGACTCGCAACTGATTTATGGAGTTATAATAACATACTTGGCTTGTACTCAATAGATAGGAGGCCATGGGAAGCTACAGAGACTTTCAAGGAAATGATAAAATCCGGCATTCAACCAGATGATTTTACATTCAGAGCTCTTGGAAAATGTTTGCTGAATTGTGGAGTTTCAAAGCAAGCTATTGGCAGGCTAGAAGTAATGGTTAAGAAGGATGCTCCAGGTGGTTTGCAAGCATGGATGTTGACGCTCTCATGTGTGCTTGAAGGAGATGATTATACAAATGAATAGATGTGGTTAATCATGGATGGACTTTGCATTAGGTAGAAAAGCATGATTGGCAACTTATCTCGACTGCCTTTCCTGTGGAGCTGGTTGTTTGCTTCTTCACTTGCTTCATGGCTTAGTTTATAATTGGAGCATTTCAATCATGGCATCTGGAATCACATGGGTAATATCTATAATAATTTATTAATTTGTTATCTTCTGGCTTGGTAGTTTGAATAGTTGTCCATAAAACCAGGCAAAATAGTAGGATATCCTAATTATGATGGTGGGATAAATTGATACTATTTTTCAGTTGTTTCATAGTAGCTGAGTATTGCCAATTTTCTGCGGCCTTGTTGCTTAATATATTTAGCATTTTCTTAGGATTATCATGGGTGAACAATTGAGGGTACTAAAAGTCATAGTTGTGCGCAAGGGAAAAGATCAGTGATCTGGGATTTCATGAGCAGTGTGATCCTCATGCTGTTGTCAAGATGGAGAATCAGGTAACTCGGATTTACATTTCGTTTTTGCCTTGTATGTTTCTAAATGAACAATGTGTAGCATAGTCTAACCACACAACGTTCAAATGATTCATTAAACTGTATCAGATAGCAAAGACCTGGGTTATTAATAACTGCTTGAATCCTGTTTGAAATGAAGAGCTGAATTTCACTGACAGAACCTTTGGGATTTCTGAATTTGGAGATTTTCTTGATATTTGTTTGCCTTAGTTAATATCATCCTTGATTGACAGTTCAAATCAATACATATAATATAATAGAACCATAAACTGTAACTTTTGGCATGTGTCATTCAACCAGAGATTTCTACCATTTTTTTTAAAACTTACTAATAAATCTAATCCATCAAATGTCTCCTTCATTTTTACTCCCAAACCAAACTGACCATTAGAAGTATAGTCTATAGCCTGTATTTTGGGATGTGAGACACACTTCTATCACTAGGTTCATAGCATTGTTCACAACCTATTCGTATTTCTATTTCGTGAAAAAAATTATTTAAGATGAAAACATGCAATTTATAACCAAATTTAACCTAGTTTCATATATGTCAAGGAACAACAATAGCTGATCTGTCAGTTACAAAACCTCTGGATCCAGATTACCAGCTTCCAACTGCTGCCTTGGTTTCATCTGTGTGCCTTGCACAAGAGACCGTCTACTATTTTGTTATACTTAAAGTAACTAGGCTGTTTGACCTACCAGCCTTTTAATGTTTTGCAGGTAAAAGAAAGTAAAGCTTCTGGTGGTGCTGATTGCTGAATCTGCTTTATGGAAGGCAGAGGATGTGGTCTCCAGCATGCTAGCCGAGGGCTTTATCTTAGGGAAGGATGTTGTCAACAAAGCAAAGAGATTTGTTCAGAAGCACCAGTTATCCCCAGCTTCCTCACCAAAAGTTGCATCTTTTGACGAGGAAATTGGGCTTAGTGAGAAAATAAGTGTTGGAGCTTAAGCTGCGAGTGATGAAGTTCGAGAAGTTGATCAAAAGTTTCAGGTTTCAGAGAAGACCAAATCAGCATTTGCAACTGACGAACAGGAAGTCAGTACTGCTGGTTCTGCCTTAATGAAGAATCACTACACTCACTGGGGCCTCCTGAGTGACTGGTGCCTTTAATAAGGTTCGTAAGGCAGCTGGGGAAGCAGGACAGAAGACTAAAGAGAAAGTGGAGAACCCAGAAGAGCAACAGAAGCTAAAAGTGAAGATCAGAATGCGCAGGTCCTTTCTTAGAAGGACAGCAGAATCCTTTGACAAACTTTTGCACTAGTACATTTGTTGATGCACAACTTTTGGAGTATATTTTCATCATGTTGTTAATTTAAGCATTGGGAGAACTAATTACAGCAATTCATTTAACTGGTGATGCTGTCCCAATTTCTATGTTTATTCTTCTTCTAATTATACTGTGTTATTGGCGCTATGCTTGCTACAGTTTTACATGCTTCTCCAACTTGAAAGTTTCTTCCTGTCCCTCGAAGAAAAGGCAATAGATTTCTTTAAGTGTTTTTCAAAGAGGAATACATGTTTTAACTAGATTTTTGTTTCTTCTGTTATCCGAATATGCTGGTTTTTCTGTGTGATTGATATGTAATTTCTATGCCTTCCTTGAGTTTTGCCCTGTTTTTGAGGACTGAGAACTATGGGGCTGACTTATTTATTAAAATGACAGCATGAAACAGTCTGTAATTCTTTTATATAGGTTTTTTCAGAATGAAAGCAAGCAGTCATTTTAAAATTTTGGTTTTACTAAAGGCAAACACAGTATATTTTAGGTTTTCCTTTTTGTTGCTGTAACTATATGTTTTAACTTTACAAATGCTCCCAAAGTCTATTCAGTTCTCTTCCATTATTCTCTTTTCTTTATTTATTTATTTTCTGCTTTCGAAGATTCTCTTATTCTTCCTCTGCAATGTACACAAAGAAAACATTGTTGTTGTCTCTCTCATATTCTCACTATAGCCATAAGGCTTGGCTCAGTTCATCAGACTTCAGCTGATGAGGGTAATGTACGTAATCTTAATCTCGCTTGAAAGATTGTCTTCAAGATTTGAACCTATGACTTTCAGGTTATAAGACAATAACCTTGTTCTTGCGTTGGGCTCACTCTCTTTTCTCACTATAGTCAAGATGATGTTTAAAAGGAATGTACATGTGAATTAAATTGCTAAAACATGATAACAAACTTTTAATTTGGGATGAATTTATATCATGTTTCAGCATAAATTCTCACTCACAGTTCATTAAATTTGATAGGCAGGTTGACCCCATGTTAATTTCGGGAAGCAATAGGGCAACAATCACCCAATATCTGCTTATAATAGCAGTGAATTTGATATTGGATTGATGGTTTGCTAGGTGAGCATTGTTTCTTAGAGAAACTCTGAAGTGAAGACTTAACTTTGGGTGAGCATTATTTCCGAAAACTTTTTACTTTAGGGAAAATTTCTCTTCAAATTCAAGTATATTTGTTTTTACTGTTCTTTTTACAAGGGACTTGCCATGGACAATTGGTCCCTGCCAAGTAAACTGATGAACTTATAAATTGAATTATATTTTTCTTTCCCTTTTTGTTTATGGTTCTGGCTTAGTTGTGATTAGTTCATTTCATGATTTTATTGTTCGTGCATGCCTGTCTGCTTGCTTAATGAATCTGAACTTAACGCTAAGCTGATATCTTATGTGCATTTCTAACTTTTACTGAACTTTGGTCTATAAATTTGAAATTATTGTTTCCTACAATCTTGCCTGCTGGGTTTTTAATAGGATTAAGCTCGGATCACAACATTTCTCCACAACATTTGTACATAGCGTGTACAGTTGCAGAAAAAGACAAGAAATTGTGAGTGCACTATGAGACATGAAGTACGGTGTAACACTCTTTTATCATTTAAAATTTTATTTCACCGTCTCCCTCTATATTTCCTTCTTCACTCCCTCTCTCTCTCTCTCTCTCTCTCTGAAACCACGCACAGCTCCTCTCAAGCTCAGTCTCCCTCTCATGCACTTGTGATGGATGTGGAAGAGAATGTGAAAAGGTATTTTCTCATTTGTTGATGTTATATCATTTGTGATCTATTCCAAGTAAAGATATATGCACGATCTGAAACTGTCATCAACTAATCATTTTAGAGAGAGAGAGAGAGAGAGAGAGAGAGAGAGAGAGAGATTGGAAGAACAAGTGATTTGAAGAAGGGTTGTTTGTGTGGTTGAGTTTCACTTTGTTTCTCTTGCTGCATAACAAACAAAAGTATTTAATGCTTTAACCATTTGATCTTAATTACTTCCAATTAAGCAATACCATTGGATCAAGTTATCATGATAATTATAGTGAAGTCTATTGATTTCCTTTTACCACCATCAATGTTAATGAAGTCTTCGAATTGTATTTTTCTTCTTGTATTATAACTTGCAATGAAGTTTTTAAATTGGATTTTACTTCTTGTAACTCTATTTCAAATTGGATTCCACTTATAATGATTTGAAAATTCAAACCACACATCACATTTGTTACTTTTGTTGAAATATATTGACTTTTATATATTAATAATTAATTAACAATAATTAGCTAGAAGGAATAAAAACAAGTAATTAAAAAGAAATATATATGAGCACAAAAAAAAATGGCCTAAATTAAGGCTTGATGTGATATTTTAAGTTTTTTTTTGATTATCCAAGAGCATCTCTTAGAAAGTAATGGTAATATCATTCGGATAAAAATATACCTCATTTTTTATTTTTATTTAAAAAAATTGGCTTATGTCCCTTTAAAATACTCTACTAAACCTCAAACACTACAATATAATTAAGTTTTACTAACACTTGGAAAGTGTAACTAAAAAATTTCAACAACAATTTTTATAGTTTTAGTAATACTTTTTAAATAATAACTCTTCCTAATAATAAATATTAATAACACTGTGTTTGTTTGAAAAGAATTAGAGAGGAAGGATTGGGAAAGGAAGGAAAGTGAGAGGAAGAAAATTATTTTCCGTTGTTTAGTACAAAGGAAATTGGGAGAAGAATGGTTGAATAGTGTCAAAAAGAATGTTGGATCTATCAAAAAATTTTCCTCCCCATGTGAGTAAAAAAGTGTGGAAGGATGGAGTGATATTTACATATTTCAAAAATATCCACACTCATTATTTGAATCCATACTCTCAATTTTTTTAAATATTGGTGACTTTAATATTTTTATTTTAAATAAATTTGAATAATTTATTTTTATTAATATTTTTTTATTTATTAGCTTGATATTATTCTAAACTTGTTATATTAAAAAATTATTACATTTTCTATTTGATATTAATTAATAAAATTATTAAATATAAAATAAAGATATTGACTTGAATGCTTTTATATAAATAAGCATAAGGTCAATTTTTATTATATTTATTTATATTATTTTGATAGATAAATTTATGATAAAATTGTATCTAATTTTAATTTTTCAATAATTTTTTAGATAGTTCTATAAAAAAATAACATTTTTATTTTTTCATAATATAAGGATAAAAAAATTATTTGGCAACATTGTTCTTTCTTTCATTTCATTTTTCTATCTAAACAAACAAAAGAAATTAATCTTTCTTCTATTTCCTTCCTTCCCATTTTCCTTTCATCCAAACATACCTATAGAAAATAAAAGTTACCTCAACTTCCTTTCTATTTCTTTTCACTCTATTTCTTTTCCTTGCCAAACAAAGACAAAGTTGAATATGGTCTGGTAAAAGTGTTAAAGGAAAAAGCTGAGTGCTTGCTAAGCAATTCAAAATCAGAGGATTTCATTCCACAGAGTGGTGTCATCAAAACTACACTCACACTCATTTTATCAAATACTCTAGTTGTGATCGTAATGTCTCTAAACATTCTAACAAGTTTGATTGTTGAAAAGGTCACAAAAAGATTTCTAAGTATTCCAGGAGAAAATATCAATTGTGTAAGTGGAATTTGGACTAGATCGTAGGAGAGTAGGGTCACATATATGCCTCAATCAATTTCTTTGTATACAAGTCATATTATTCTTGTTTTTATCATACTTGATATCAACTTGATTTAAAATAATTTTAATTTTATATTCTAAATTTCCAAATTTGATTGAATCTACTTAATTAACATTACTCTTAATTGGCATTACACTCATCGCCAATTTATTTTTTTAATTGCCAATGTTAAACTAACTTTTTATTTGATCTTTGTGAATTAAACTGCATGAAAATAAATATAATCGAATATTGTATTATGAATTTAAATAATAGTGTTCATATATTTGGTACGTACTATTAATTTAAACATATTATTTGTCTAAGTCATCTATGAGGGCAAGTAGAATATAATCATATATATCACTTATGAAAATTATTAATGGTGCGAATATTGATTCACAAAACCTCGTACAAATCGTATTATATACAACCGGAGAGAATGTGACCGACACGTGAGGATTTGGATTTCCAGAAGCTTCTGATAACGTGACTGGTTAATATGCATAAATAAATTGAATATATTCAAAATATCTCAAATTCAAATAAATTTCATAATTCTAAAATGTTTCCAATCATAAATCCTGAACATAAAACTTCGTAAAATCTATGACTTGAGTCAGAGCTAAACATAATTAAAGAAATGTCTGAAATTTTGAAAGTAGTCAAAAAAACAAAATGCATGTCAGGATCCTACTTACACAATTATTGGAGTACTACTAAACTGACATAACTAATAGTAAGCTCTACTCCAAAGCAAAGCTCACCAAAGAAGTTGTAGCACTACTGGGAGGGTGCAACTGAACTTGTAACTATATCTATGGTGAGGAGAAGAGAGGGGTGAATTCATCAAAACTCATGAGTGAGCATCTATTCACAACCCACATGGGACAATAACAAATATACATAATATATACATGTAACTATTGTACAACATTTTATATATAATTACATCTAACGTCCTGAAAACAATAATTTAACTAAATCTATGACAATAATTAGTAGAGAAACAAGAGATATTTTGTACATAAATAACTAAGCTGATAGTTGAATCAGTCAATGGCTAATCTAATGGGCACTTAACTAGGTCCCATAAATGGACACAACATTTTACTTCCTATGGATAGCTAGTTCTCAGTAGACCAATTGGTACCAAGGTTAACGATTAATCCTTGCAATTGGCTTTATTTTCTCACTATTTATTGGTTAAAAACTAACAACAAAAATTCACTGTTCATACAAAATTGAGATTCATAAAATTTTCTAGCTGATAAAATAAATCTAAATCATACATATAATAAGTATGGTCCCATGAGTTTTGTAAAATAATGATTTGTCATGATAACTACAAAACAATAATTTTCTAAAATTTCTATAATCCATAAAAGCATATTTCTTGACATAAATCATTCTAAAATTTTATAAATAATTTATATAATATAAAAAAAAATAATGACCAAAAGTATGACCATGAACTTAAATCCACTCACCGTTGGTAGCTGGGAGTGTGCTTTCACTAACAACTTGAAAAGCTGGAATGACATGGTAACTGCCAAACAATATAATAAAAATATGAACAATTTGATTTTTATTACCCAAATGAGTTTGGGATGGTAGGAGGAAAAATGTTGAGAGAAAACTATGCCTAATAGTACTCAAACTCATAAATTAGATAAAAAGGGAAAGGAACTAACTAAATTCTATAAAGATCACTTTCAAGAGAAAATTGAGAGAAACTACATTTTTTTTCTAGAGAAAAATCTTTGAGCGGTTAGCGTTCTTAGAAAAATATTTGAAAGTATTATAATATGTATAAAATATACTAGTAATGAATAACCAAAATCCAACCGACACAGTTCGCATCTTGCTACTTTGCAATGCATTCAGAATGCACTTCCTTGCAATGCTTATATATATGTTTATAATAATAAAAAAATTGCAACTTGTGTTTTGCGAGTTGCATATATTTATATATAATAATAAAAATAAATGCTTCTGTTTGCATATATGGTAAGGAACCCGTGCAACTCGTGCTTTGTCAATTTGGTTTTTTTATAATAATAATAATAATATCAATCATGCTACATATATATAATATAATAATATTAATAACATCAATAATAATACTAATGGTAATAATAAGTACTAATAATGCTAATAATAATAATAATAATTCATATACTAATAATGATAACTCATATACTAAACTCTGTATATGGGATATCACAATAACACGGTAATGTGTTTTGATTAATGTCAAATACCTTGCAAGTGAGCTTACAGTCTAGTGATAAACTCTTGCATATCTCAATAAGCTAGGGAGGTCACAAGTTTGACTCTCATCTAAATTCCTATCCTATAATTTAACATCTCATGCAGCTTTATGGATTGACAACTATCCCCAAACTAACATAAGTCTTCTGCATATTTTGTCCTCACTCATACACTCCTAGAAACTTTCAGAGGTCACCCATCCTAAAATTTCTCCAAGTCAAGCATGCTTAATCATGGAGTTTTTTAGTGATGGGCTACAAAAAGAAGATACATCTTGTTAGTATAGGTAGTACCAATCAATTCATATAAGTCATCATCAACTGTATAGTCCTATGCCTACACGGTTTCAAGATCTCTCTCATTTTGGTGTGTAATCGGTTCATTCATGTACCCTCTACTTAGAAACGTACCAAGGCTCCTTGTCTCATCTTTTACAGCGATCACTCCTCGGCCTCCCTCGGCCCCAAGCGTTGCATGCCCACCAACTTCCACTTGGTTCGTCCCCAAACCACATTATATTGGGAGAGGTGTTGCTTTGGTACATTTTCTTTTCGGCAGCCCATCACTAAAGAACTTCACGGTTAAACGTGATTGATTTGGAGAAATTTTAGGATGGATGACCTCCTCGGCAGTTTTCCTAGGGAGCATGCAAGTGGGACAAAGCACGCTGAGAAGGCTTGTGTTGGTTTGCGGGGAACAGTCATTAATCCATAAAGCAATATGAGATGTTATACATAATATCTTAGTTAAAAAGGAAAAAAGAACATCAAATTCTCTCTCCTCTTTTATCATTCAAAATCTTATGTGATTTCTCATTTAAACCTTTGTTATAATTTGACGAAAAAGATTTCGTATAGCGCTATTATATTACTTAACATAATTTGTTAGGTAACATTTGGTTAGTAAGATAGAACACAAAATACAGGGATAGTGGGACAGTAGAGATAGAGACACAAAAAATTAGTGTCTCTATCATGTTTGGTTATAGTGCATAGAACACAAAATACAAGAACAAAATACTTATTAAAAAACCCTTTTAGCCTCATATAACCATGCCTTTTTTTAAAAGCAAACATAAAAAAAGGAAGCCTTTTAAAGGAAACCATCTGAACGAAGCCTCCCCCATCAAGCCCCTATCAACCATCATCCCAAGCCATCATCCTCCAGCAATCATGGCCGCGTTGCTTTCCTACATTCACGCGTTATATGTGAGCTATATGGAACAAATTAACCATGCAGCGAAACACAGAGCATCAAAAGGGTAAGAAACAAAAGCCCCACTTCTAGTTAAAGTTTCGTTGAGAGTGAAGCAATAAGCCAAAAATAGTTCAAAACTCCTAACGCAAGAAGCCAAGAAGCCAAGAACCCCATCTGAACGAACTTGAATGAACCTAAACGCAAGAAGCTTCGTTGATGGCAAAAAAGTTAAAAAAAACCCGAACGCAAAATGGAAGCTGAGGTAGCGCCGCAATGTGGAGGTGGAGGTTAAGATCTTCATGAAGCAGAAAGAGAAGTTATTAGGTCTGTGTAAATATATTGAAAGGGTAAACAATGTAAATATAAAATTTATGTAATACCCTAGTTTGAATAAAAAGGGCTAGAAAGTTCTTTTGAATTAGGAAGGGTGTCAGTTACCCTCATCTGTCATTCGAGTCTTAAATTTCACTAAGTCTGGACTCTATACGCCCTTGGCTATATAATAGAACTATTTTCTTGGAATCAAAAGTCCTGGTAGTTGCTCCTTAGAGGAAAATAAGTTAAAGAGTGATTTTTAATGAATTTTATGAAAACTTTAAACTTTTCATTTTTAACCCAAAAGTTTAAAAAACCTTTGAAATTCCTGAATTTGAACTAAAACTCAAAAATTAGATTTTGATTTGTTGGAATTTTGATTTTTATGATATTTTATTTGAATCCAAATGGGGGTATTTTCTTATTTACATTTATGTTTTAAAGTTATTAACTTAAAAGTAAGAAATGTAAATAAGTGAGTATTGAGATATAGAGACAACCTAGTCCAATATATGTTAGCATTTGAGTTTTGGAGACCGTCCAGGCGTCAACAGGAAGTAAGTGATGCATCAGGGTGGCAGAGGACCGCCTGGCGGTCACGCCCAACGTCAATGGCGAACATAAAAATCACTTCTCTGGGTCTACAATACACCAAAACACTCTTCCACCCTCCCCCAAACTCTAGAATCTTCATTCTTTCACTCCCTTTCATTCCCAAACTCCATTCCCAACTCCATTTTCCTCCATTATCTTTCAATTCTAACTTCAATCCTTCAATTCTAAGGCTTCAAGGTATGTAATTTTCTTAGTTTTATTCTATTTTCTTCAATTCTTTCTTGTCTTGGGGTGGCTTATATGCTTATAAGGATAAAGAATTCTTCTTCCATGTAGAGATAAATTTGAAGTCTTTGGTGATCCTAGAAACTAATCCAAGGTTCTACTACTCTCATGATAGATACTGGCGCCATTTCTACTCCAAGAAGCCCTATCATGTTGAACCTTCAACTTCTGACTTCAGGTGAGTGGGTTCACATCTAATCTCTATGTTATGCATTAAAGTTATTTGCATCTAAATATAGCCTAAACAATGAACTTTAGAGGTTTTCTTAGAAGCTATGAGAATTCTATTGTGTATTATGTTTTAAACTACTGGTTTTAGCATGAAAATATGTGTTGATAAAAGGTATTTTGATGGAGTTGGAGTATGAGAACATGAGTTGTTTGACATATTATAATGATTACATGATTTATAGAGTCATGGATTTTACTTGATTGAGTTTAACCCTAGGATAGATGCCTTTGTTTTCAAAGTCTAGAGATGATACTATGTTTTCTGATTGACTGAATAGTAGCTATAGAGAACAGGCTATGTGTTAGCAAGTTAATCTACTAACCTTAGTACCAAGTTGTCTAGGGCAAGAGTATTCAGAGAAGGGACCTAGTTAGGTACCCATTATTGTCACACTAGGGACGACGTACGTAACGATGTGACAGAGATTTTGTTATGTTGTGCATAACCAGAGTAGAGATTACTATTTCTCTATTGAGGTACTGTTGGAGTGTTTTATAAGATAAAGCGTTTTTAGTACTCTTGCATATGCTTATATTCCTATGACCATATTAACTGGTTGAACATTGTTTATATTATTGTGATTTTCTGAATATCCTTTAATGTCCCATAGAGGGGTTCTAGGTGAGGACTTACTCACTGGGTTTTGGTAACAAAACTCACCCCTCCTTTCCTTTTCTCTATTTAGAGATAGAGCGTTGCCGGATACTTCCACGCCATCTTCCTCCCAGGCATTAGATTCCTTGCCAAGCCATTAGGTGAGGTGTCTAGTATTTTGCTCTACGTGTCTCAGTGTGTGTCCAGGATTCTGGATTTTGGAGCATGTTATCTTTTGCATAGTCATGTATATTAGAATATTATTTTGGGCTGTATAAGTCTTTTACTTTTTATAGACACTTTGTATATCAAGGACTTTCCGTATATTTCATGTTACTATAGCATTATACTTTGGAATGGATTATGAGAGCTTATTTTTATAATTATGATATCAAAAGGGTGATTGACATATTGAAAAGAATAAAACTATATTATGGATCTTTTTGTGCATATACAAATGATAGGTCATGAGGCTTATGTGAGAATGAGATTTCTCATGTGTCCCACATGCTAAGCGAGTCGTGACAATTATTTTGAGGGTAAAGTTGAAAAAAAAGTTATTAAAGGGTCCTGTCTTTGCCTACTACTTCTATGTCCTCTTGTTGAGTAAATAGAAAAACACATCGAGACAGAGACATTTCTTTTAATTTTTGTCCATATCTCCCCTTTCAAACACAATTTTGTCTCCCCTGTCTCTATATTTGTGTCTTACCCCTAACCAAATGCTCTTAGTGAAAATATGAAGGCAAAAAAGTAAATATAGATTTAGGAACTAACTAATTTAATCCACACTTTGTAACTTTAAAGAAATTTTTTTTTTTAAATTTCAAAGATAAAATGACTCTGATTAAAAAAAGGCGCATTCTCACATAGAGTTGTTGGTCCATGCCTATGCTGCAGTTGGCAAATCTGGCCAATAAAAATAGACATATGGTGTTGTGGGCTATGGACTAACGCACAGATGAGGGGCAAATGGATCGGAGAAATGTTGGGCAAAATGTTGAAGAGAAAGGGAAACTCCATTCACTGTCATTCCCTAACTGATGTAAGGAAAAATAATAAAAATAAACATTATTTAAATATTAAAGAAATTTGAATTGTTTTCAGACTAATCGATTTCAAAAAAAAGAATAAAAATGTTGCTGAAAATGAATAAAAAATAATAAAAGAATACACTTAGTTAACAACTGATTGGACAATCCAAATTCTTCATAAAATATAATTAAAATTAAAAAACAAAAAGAAAAAGTAAAATAAAAAACCACAAATTCTTGATAAATGATAATTAAAATAAAAAATATGAAAATAAAAATTAAAAAGGTACTGTTCACAAGAATGTTCAACAAACCGAATTCTTAATTAAAAATAATTGAAATAAATATTAACAATATTATAAATAAAAGAAAGAAAATTAAAAAATATGTTCACACCATTGAATTCAGATACTCCAAATTCTTCATAAAAGGTAATTAAAATAAAAAATCTGTAAGGAAACAATAAAATATAAAGGCACAAATTCTTTATAAAGGATAATTAAAATAAAAAAATATGAAAATAAAACATTAAAACAAAAGGCACTAGTCACAAAAATGTTTGAACAACTGAATTCTTAATAAATAAAAATTAAAATAAATATTAACGATATTTTAAATAGAATGGAGAAAATAAACTACAAAACATTGTTTACAACATTAACAACCCAACTTCTTCATAAAAGAAAATTAAAGTAAAAAATACGAAAGGAAAAAGTAAAATAAAAGTATCTATTTTTTATAAACGATAATTAAAATAAAAAATATGAAACTGAAAAATAAAATAAAAGGCACTGTTCACAAAATGTTTGAACAAATCGAATTCTTAATAAATAATAATTAAAATAAATGTTAAAATTTTTAAAATAAAAAAATACTATTCACAATATGGAATTTGGACAATTAATTCTTCGTAAATGATAATTACAATAAAAAATACGAAAACAAAAAGTAAAATAAAAAGGCACTAATGCTTGATAAACAATAATTAAAATAAAAAAATATGAAAATAAAAAAAATAAAAGGTGCTGTTCAAAAAAAAGTTCAAAAATCCCGAATTCTTAATAAATAATAATTAAAATAAATATCAAATCTAATTACAATAAAAAAGAAGATATAAAAAAATATATTGTTCACAACATGAAATTAGGACAATTCAAATTCTTCATAAAAGATAATTGAAATAAAAACTAAGAAAAGAAAAAGTATAAAAAAAACACTAATTTTTGATAAACGATAAATAAAAACAAACACAAACTATAAAATAAAATAGAAATGTACTATTCCCATAAATGTGCAGACAAATCGATTTCTTTATAAATAATAATTAAACTAAATATTATAAAAATAAGAATTTAAAAAGAAAATAAAAACTAGAAAAATACTGTTTACAATATTGAATTTTAACAATCTAATTCTTTATAAAACATAATTGAAGTAAAAAATACAAAAACAAAAAGTTAAAAAACAACATTCTTTTTCAACTAATTTGTAAAAAAAAATACAAAATGATATGTGATAATATAATTACTACTTTACTTTTAAGCTAGTCACTATTCTCACATAATAAAATATCATATGTCTTTCTTTTTGATATTCACGTACCAACTCCATTAAAGGTATTGACTAGCAACTCAGAGTAGGCACCTTAAAAAAACGTCAATATATCTTTATTTTAAAAAGATTCCCAAAGGAGGCATTACTTGTGAGAAAAAAAAAAAAAAAACAGAAAGACGGACTCAGTTTCAGCACCTTCCTCCTCGATAGAGAAGAGAAGAGTAATGTAGTGAAGAGCACCACACCACCATCATTAAGAGAGAGAGAGAGAGGACCAAAGAGACCCTCGACCACAGCTGAGGATACTCTGTAAAGGTTTGTTTCTATTTGTTATCTCATCTCAGATTGATTCATTTCTCCGCAATGGATTGGATGCTATCAATGATGGATATTGGCTAGTTTTGATGTTACAATTTATTTTCCACTTTCGTTTCTGATCTGTATTCCATCCACCATTAGGCAATGAATGACATCTGTATTTGTGATACATTCTTCAAGAAAAATTTGCACCGAAAAAGAAGGCCGATAAGTAACCTTTAGGTATGTTTGGTTAGGGTAAAAAAAGAGGTAAATTTTTATGGATAAGCTCTATGTATAAAATTACACATGAATCTCATTTATGGAAAATTTACTCTCATTTTCACTCCTGAACCAAATATACCTTTATGGGTTTTGAATTGAGTTGATACTTGAAAGGGGTGCTACTTGCGCATGATGAAAATGAATGCGAATTATGTGTTTGACTAATGTCCTGATCCTTATATAGGTTGCAATTTAATTTATCCTTTATTTTTTTTTGGGTCTGTCTACTCCTAAATGGTACTTTGAAAATAACATTTGAAAGTGTAAGTAGCTTGAGGTGAAGAAGCATAACTAAAGAATTAAACCTATGTGGGGAGTTAACATACATTCGGCCAATCCTTTTCTCAAATGTTTAGTTTCAATCTGAACATTTGTCACAAGAAGGTTGCGCATACTTCTGGGAGACTGGAAAATTAGTTATCCTCATGACATGCAATTTCACTGCCAAATCTCTGTCTTTATCTGCTTTTTTTTTTTTTTTATTGTTTAAACGGTTTGGAAGTAGGGAATTGTGGATTCATGAAATCAAAGGTTGAACTAAATATGTTCTGTGTTAGTGAGTCAATTACTAGAATCCACATAAACTATGTGATATGGCGTTATGTGAAAGTTTTTTACTAATTTAAATGATTGATGGGAAATTGAGGAGAGTATTTCAGATAAAACTTCTTCATTTCTATATGAATTGTTGCTTGAGTTGAAATCAGATAAATTTGGATCAGAAAAATTTGGTGACTTGTTGATGTGCTTGAAGTTGCTAAACTCTAGTAGCTGTTCACATCTGTATTCTAGTGAATTGGTTTTCTTAGCTTACTAGATCTTCCTGACTTCAATTGCACTGTCAACCGGAATTTTATTTTGCTAATCATATTCAAATAAAGGTATATCCGTATAAGCTGATTTGATGAAATAGCTCCTGTCATAACTTTGTTTTATGTGCTTATTTGAAATCTCTCTGCCAAGACCAGCTCATTGAAAAGGAGGGCTGAGTCGTCTTGCATTAATGGATCTAGTTTTGACCGTTCTATTTCTTGCCAATTTTGTCATAGGATTTTCTGCAGAAATTTCATCTCTGGGCACTTCCAAGTGGATTCTCAAGATTGCCAAGTTTGGGGTGTATGTGACTGTCCCCATCGTTCTTATGTATACTTTCGCCAACAATGCCAGGAACCTTCAGAAGTTCATGGGAAATGTAATCTCCTTCTCTCACTATGCCTTTTCTTTTTTTTCAAAAAAATAGGACACACAATTTTTGCTTTTCTTGTTTCAGTGGATATTCAAGTGATTTAACTGCTTGATTAGTGGGTTTGATATGTTCATCAATACCCCAAAATTCTGGATAAATCAATGGCTGCAATACTGTGCTAATGGCTTATGTTAAACTAGACCCGGCAAAAGTCTTGTGAGTTGAACTCGAGGTGTGGTTGTGGAATTGGGGAGCAAGTTTTCTTTTTTCTTTGTTTTGTTTTAGTAGAGGTTGAGAGTGAGCGTCAGCGCAACAATAATATTGCTGCTTAGAGACATAGAGGCTATGGATTCAAATCTTGGAAATAGCCTCTCCATTTGTGGGAGTTAAGACAGCATACATCTACCCTCCTCAGATCCCAGCAAATGGGAGCCTTGTGTGCTAGGCTGTCTCTGTTTGTAGAAGTTATGATATGCATTGTAATGAAGGTATAGTTAGATTTGAGAAGGGACTTGGGATTAGCCATTTAGATATGTGAGGATCAAAGTGATGTTAATTGTGCATGGCCCGAAAATGGGGCTTTGGTCAGAGAGAAAATCAATGGTACATGAATGGCATAAATTCTGGATGCTTTCTTGGGTTAATTTATCATAGTTACAATACTAATCTCCATATTTCATAATTTAGAGTGAATCTGTAGCATGAATCGAGATTATTTTATTTCAAGAATTGTTGAACACGTGGATTCAAATGTTCGTTTAGCATTTTCTCTTATATTACACTATTAAAGACAGAGCAGTGTTACTAGTGGATCTTTTCTTTGCCATTACTCTCCGTTTTCCTAATTACTTATCTTTGCTGTGCGTGATAGCTTTGAATTCTTATCATTGTGAGCATGAATGCACTAATTTAGAAAATATTCACTTGTTTTTCTATTATGTATCTACTAAATTATGTTTTCTTCTTATTGTGTTACAGACATCATACATTGAATACCCTCCAGAGGCACCAAGGCCGCCATCACTGGAGGAACTCAGGGAGATGGCTCGGGAGCTGGCCAGTAAAAGGAACAATCCATGATGCTCCATTTGGTTGGTTGTGCTGTAGTTGTTACATACTAGTCTCTCTTATTATACAGTTACATATGTCGTGTAATGATGAATTCATAATTTGTGTAAAGAAAAAGAAATGCTTTTGCCGATAGTCTTATGTTTTGTGTTTGGAAATGGATTCTTTGTATTTTCTTGTCTGAAAGACTTATTTGATTGTTTTAAATCTCTTATATGCTTTATTATAGAAAAAAACATACATGTAAACGAGCCCATTATTGATCTACTTTCACCTATTAGACGAAGGAGTGCTCCCTCTGTAGCTTGAAAACAAAATAACGGAGAAAATATTAATCCCTTCTGCTCTATTCATATTTTTGGGTTGAGTCGTAGATGTTATTTGTTGGGAAAAGTCAACGGTACTTTAATATATTAATCAGTGGAATATTTTAAAAATTTGTGACTATGATTTATGAGGTTTATGTTTATCTTCCTCTTTACATATAAAAGGATTTTTTATAACCAAAAGCACAACTTCCGAGGGCAAAAATGTAGCCTTCGAACCACAAACAAGATACAATATTCTTGTTAGGATTTAATTTTAATGTATTGATGCTGTAAAATTATTTTAGTCATTCAATCAAATTTAATTATATGTATTATTTGAAGTAGTAGAGTAAGAGTCAATTATATTTTGCTCATATAGTAAAATGTGATTAAATGGTTGTGTAAAAAGGTTATGCATTGATAATGCATTAATAATAAATTGAGTTATGTAAAGGGTTATTGGGGTGATGCAATGCAAACAACTTATATTCTAAATCGAATTCCAAATAAAAAGAATAAAATAACCCCATATGAACTTTAGAAGGAAAGAAAACCCAATCTAAACTATTATAAACTTTGGGGGTTGTAGAGCAATAGTAAAGGTCCCTAAACCCAAAAGAAATAAACTAGGTGTAAGAGGAATAGAGTGTGTTTTCTTAGGATACTTTGAAAATAGTAAAACGTATAGATTTTTAGTTGTTGAAACTAATGACTCATCCTGTGAATACAGTAATTGAGTCAACATGTTGATAGAAGAATATTAAAGTGCCTATAGGGAACAATGGATTATAGTTTGAACTATAATGGCTATCCTTCAGTTTTAGAAGGATATAGGGATGCTAGTTGGGTAAATTATATAGAAGATAACTCAACAAGAAGTTGAATCTTCACTCTTGGTGGGGGCGTTGCTTCTTGAGGATCAGAGAAATAAACCTATATTGCAGATCCCACCGTGGCAGACGAATTTGTTGCTTTGGCAGCGGCAAGCAAGGAAGTAGAATGACTTGGAAATTCACTGCCTCTGCTTGAGATTACAGTATGGCCAATGGCACCAATCTCTACACATTGTGATAGCCGAGCAACACTGTAAAATGGTCACCTATATGGTGAAACCCCAACTCACACTTGACTTGAGTTATACGGTCTTGAGTTCAATCGGGCAAAAGTACATCATTAAAGTGACTGCTAGTTCTTACTAATTTTTATCCGTTCCAATGTCGTAATAAGTACTTGGTATACCATAAAGAAATAAATGGCAAGATTGAGTTTTTCTTTAATAGACCCATAGCATGTATATTTGCTGAAATGTTTATTATGGGACACTTCTAATAGATTATAGTCTACCTATGTGAGTGTGAAGTGTGAGGTTGGTTCTAAGAGTTAAGGGCTAACTCTGAATGCTCTCATGAAAAGGATAAGAGACACAAGGCCACGTCAAATGTGTCACATCAAGGTAGCATTTGTTTACCTTCCTGAAATACAAGAACAATGACAGAAAATATAAGGACAATGGAGGTGGAGACAGAGACATAAATATATTGAAGACAAAAATATTAAATTTCTCTTGGATCCTATTTCTACTATTCTCATATTTTGGAGGTATAGAAATTGTGTTTTTCTCTTACAGTAAATTTTCTGTCATTTTTATCCCGTTTATCTCCACTATCAAACAAGTTTGTGTCTCTAGTATCTTTGTATTTCTATAACGCTACCTAAATATGAAATTCAAGGATATAGAGATTTTACATGTATGCCATGCACACTTGTTCATATGGGTTAAATGCTTCAAAGCTTGTCTGTTTATAATCTAGATGAGGGAAGCATATGTATTGCTAAGTAAAGATTCAAATCATGAGATACCTTTACCTATAAAGTATAAAATTTCTAGAGTGATAAGGATTTGGATTAAATTTTGGGGGGGGGGTGTAAATATTTCCAAAATTGTAGAGGAAGCATCCATATGACCAAACGGTGTACGACCAATGGTGGCTATTTAATCAAAGAGCGGTGGCGTTATTAAACTGGCGAAAAGTTTCATGGAAACTTGTCAATGAGTTGTGATTCTTTATGGAAACTCTTCATTCACCACAAGATTGTCTATAAATATGACAAGCCAATTACAAGTCCACTCATAATTTTTAGATTACATTCAAACCCATCTCCATTCTTCTTTTATGCACATAAAGAACAATAGAGAATATCATTCTTGTGAATTATCATTGTTGTTGTTTGATTGTGTGGGTGTAAAACATGTTAGGTACTGGAGTTATGGAAACAAAACAACAAAACTAAAATAGAGTTGAGAGAATTGAACTGACAAAATATTTACGTGGAAAGCCCCCTAATGAAGAGGAAAAACCACAGGTAAGATTGAGAAAGATTTTCACTATGTGGAAGTTAAATTACACCCCCTCTCTAAATATAAGGAGAGAACAATAACATCCTCTCTATACTAGGAGAATAGATCTCTCTCTATAAAAATAAGAGAAACTCTCGCACACTATGTATATATTTACGCACTATAGAATGGGATAAGAACCTAATGGAGGAGGCCTTTATTTATAGGCAAGAACCTCCCCATTTCATTTCTCCTCTCATATTCCTTACCTTTGCGTTTTGCATTATTTTATATTTTTCCCACCAAAAGTTGTTTATATTGGTGCTATCTTCCTCGTTTCTCCTTTTTAATATTATCTTGGAGCCAACAAAAGTGGCTTTACTCATGCCTCGTGAACCACGTGTTCACAATATCTCACTTAAAGTCACTTTAGTGAGCTTTTAAAATCTTTTCTCATCTTGCCAGTTCCATATTCCCTACGTTTCTGATAGGCCATAGGATGATCTACACCATTTAAACTTGTCATGTTGATCGACTTTGTCATGACACCTACTAGGTTGTCTTTAGTGTGAATCTTCTGCATAACCACATTCCCTTATTCTACTACTTCTCAAATAAAATGATATTGGACTCCTATGTGCTTTGTCCTAGAATGAAAGGCTAGATTTCTTGTAATGTGCAAGGCACTTTGACTGTCAAAATTGTAATATCATAGTTTTAAATAAAAAAAGATAGAAAATTTTTTAAACCAAGAAGGGTGCTCGTTACCTTATTTGTCGTTTCAGGTTTTAAATTTCACTAAGTTTAGGCCATACACGCACGCCCTTGGAGGGCTATATAATATAACCACTTTCTTGGACCAAAAGTCCCAATATTTTCCCTAGAGAAAAGTAAGCTAAAGAGTGATTTTTAATGAATTTTATGAGACCTTTAGACATTTTGTTTTTAGCCTACAAGTTTATAAAATCGTAAGAATTTTCAACTTTGAACTAAAACCCAAAATTTGGATTTTGATTTGTTGAGATTTTGATTTTTCTAATATTTTATTTGAGTCCAAATGGGAGGTACTTCCTTATTTACATTTATGTTTTAAAGTTAATGGAGTAAAACAAATGATTAGCGCTCAATGAGCGTTGGAGTGGTCAAGGAATAGTAGGGCGGATTTTATGCTCTCTAGTGAGTCCTAGCGGTCATTGAATGCTACAATGGTCAGGCTAAAAACCCCCCATTTCAGGTCCAGACCATTTAGAACACTCTCACACCCTTCTCCCCCTCAAACATGAGAAACCTCATCTCCCAACTCATTTTCACCATCAAAACTCCATTTTCTTCCGTTTTTTAATTCTAACGTCAATCTTTCACTTTTAAGACTTTAAGGTACGTTGTTCTCTTGGTTTTACTCTCTTTCCTTCAAGTTTTCCTTGTTTACGGGTGTTCTCTCTACTTCTCAAGGGAGAGAAGTTTTCTACCTTGTTAGATGAGTTCTTGTCTATATAGAGGTTTTAGAAGTTAATTTAGAGCTAAGCTCTCCCATGTTAGATAGTGGTGTCATTTCCGCTCCTCTAGAGTTTTGTTAGTGTAGATTCTTCATCTATTACCCCTCCAGGTGAGTGGGTTCACATCTGGAATCTCTATGTTGTTCATTATAATTACTTTCATAAAAAATATGATTTACTGCTGATTTAGAGAATTACTGGATAAGGATTTGAAGTTTATTGTTGGTTGGTATGTTTAGAACTCCAGGTTTTAGAGCATGAAACTTGTTTTTGATAAAACTCATGACACCATGTTTGCTAAACTGGTTTACAGAATTGATGATACATGTAATTGTTAGAGATTTTTATGATTGTTTCAATGAATTCTGGAGTTGATTTATGCATATGATATAGTTTTAAAACCAGATATGTAGTTTAGAGAAGGGAATAGAATTGTAATTGTAAAACTTTACTATTTTGAAAGTATGATATTAAGTTCTCTAGTTATGAATAGTTTGATAATTTGAATGATGGTTTGGATGATTAATTAAAAGGTTTAGAGCATGAATTTTCATGAGATTCAGAATAGTTGATGACTACATATTCTATGGGTTTTAGGAATCAAAATGTCTACAAAGGGTGATCCCTTAGACATGATTTCATAGCCACAATTATGCTAAGGTCAGACTATTAGAATTGGGTGGATTTAAAGTTCTCAGAGTACCACTGGTTACTGTTAATGGAAAATAATCTAGAAATTCAACATAAAAGAATTTATAGCATGAATCTTCATATGACTCTGAAACTTAACGGATACATATTCTGGGAATTGAAATCACCATGTATGATTTCATTGTCACAATTATACTAAGGTCAAACTATCAGAGTTATAAAGATTCAAAGCACTTAGTAGGTTTAAAGGTTTTAGAAGTTATCAGCACGAGGGCAATCTATTCAGAGAATAAGTTAGTTCACGAGGACGTGATTCACGAGGAACCATTAAAATCTCAGTAGAGGCTCTTGTTCACGAGGAACTGGGGCGCTTGCTTTACAATTATTGCTTATTGTTATGATATTTGAGACTAGACATTACTGTTTCTCTATGAGCTACTACATTATGAGCTTATATGATTTCATGTATGAAAGTAAATTGAGAAAACGTTTTTGAGTTATGAAATGAGGAATTGCATATGTATATATGTGAAATGTTTAAAGCTTTATACTATTATTGTTATTATGATTTTATGTATTGTTCATTGATGTCCATGAAGGGGGTTTCAGATAGAATTAACTTAAGTTTTGCACAAAACTCACCCCTCTCCTTTCTCTTGATTCATAGATAGAACAATTACTATTGATTTTTCCCTCACCAACCTCTTAGCAGGACTAGAGTTTCATGGTGAGCTTCACTTGGGAGAAGTGTTTATAGTTTGCCTAGAGTGCTCCAGGTATAGATGCAGGTAGGATCCCGGACCATATTGCATGATCTATGTTTTGCATATATATGTTATGATGGACTGTATTATAAGATTTTACCACTTATAGAGGTTTGTATATGAATTCAGACTTTAGGAAACAGAATATGACAGTTTGGAAAATCATGACTACATGTCTTAAAGTCATGTGATTTATATGTAGAAAAGATTTTATGATTTAAAAAATTTTGTGATTTACTATGTATATAGAGGAATTCAGGTCATTAGGCTTACGTGAGAAGGAACTTCTCACGTGTCCTTACGTGCCTAAATTGGGTCATGACAACAATATACAGGAATCTTTGACTGTTTGTGTTGAGTTCTTCCATTAACTTTTGAATCCAAATAGCTTCTTTGGAAGCTTGTGTAGTTACCATAAATTCAGCTTCTGCAGTAGACATAACCAGCTCACAGCTTCGCCTGCAAGTGTGAACACATAGCTAATAGTAGATTTCCTTTTATCAATATTACCTGAAATCTGAATCAACATATCCTCTGACAATGAACTCTGATCCTCCAAAACATAGTGCAGAACTTAATGTATCTCAGGATTCTCTTTCAGCATTCGAATGCTCGTTTCTGATCTCCATAAACCGACTGACCACTCAAATTGCTTGAGCAATATCTAGCCTAGTACAAATCATGACGTACATAAGGCTTACCACCATTGATGCATATGGTACTCGAGACATCTCCATCCTCTTCGCTTCACCAGGACACATACTTGAGAATAATTTATAATTCACAGGAAGTGTGGTTGAAATTGGCTTACAAACTTACATGTTGAAGTGCCAGGATTTTCATCAAGTAATTCTTTTGTGAAAGCCAGATCTTCATGTCCTTTCTATCTCGATGAATTTGCACTTGTTTGCGGTTCCAAGTCCTTCATATCAAATTCCCTAGCCAACTGTGCCTTCAATTCTTGGATTTGATCTTTGTTGGGACCTACCACCAACATGTCATCCACGTACAACAACAGAATGATGAAACATTGTTACCAAACCTCTTGTAGTATGTACAATGTTCTAACTCAATCTATTGTATCTAGACAAATTATGAAGGAATCAAATCTCTTGTATCAACACCTATTTTAGACCGTAAGATTTGGTCGACTTACAAACCAAGTCTTCTTTTCCTTGCTCCTCAAAGCCTTCTAGTTGAAGCATATATATCTCCTCTTCAAGTTCTCCATGAAAAAAAGAAGTTTTTACATCTAACTATTCAAGATGTAAATCAAATGCGGCACACGTAGCCAACATTGATCTGATAGTGGTAAGTTTGACAACTAGAGAAAATATCTCATTGAAATCAATACCTTTCTTTTGAGAAAATCCTTTTATCACCAGTCTTGCACGATATCGTTCCACTCGATCATGCCATTTGATCTTATAGACCAATTTATTTCCAATGGCTTTCTGATCTTTTGGAAGTGCAACAAGTTCCCATGTCTTGTTCCTATACAAAGCTTCTATTTCTTCTTGCATTGTTGCCATCCATAGAGAAGCATCTGAACTACTCAAGCCTCTTTGAAAGTTGATAGTTCTCCTTCTTTTGTCAGAAGACAGAATGCATCTTGGCTTGCCATAACATAGTCTGAATGCCATGATAGTGGTTGTGTCTGGCATGTTGATCACCTAACTTTTGGTACTCGTTCATTATGCTCTGACTGCTTTAGAATCTTTTTCTCTAGTTTTCTCATCTATCTAAACCATAGTTGTCTCTTTAAGTGCTATCATTTCTTTCTTCACTTTGCAATTAATTTTTTGCAAATATAACATCCTGTTGACAATAACCTTGCGGGGATCCCTGAACGATACTCTTTTACAACGTCAACATAACCTAAGAATATACATTTTCTAGACTTTGGGTCTAACTTTGTTCTTTCTTGCGAGTTGTACATCACATATGCAGGACATCCAAACACTTGTAAAGAAGAATAATCTACCAGCTTGCCATTCCATATCTCCATTGGTGACTTTAAACCAATCACGATTGATGGCAACCGATTAATCACGTAACATGCAGTTTGACCTTCTCCCAGAAAACTTAGCTAAACCTACTGTTCTCATTGATCTTGTTCTTTATAGAAGAGTCTTATTCATCCACTTTGCTACACCATTTTTGCTGAGGTTTATGTGTAACTGTATTGCCTTTCAATTTCCTCATGCTTGCAAAATGCTAGAAAATCTCCATCTGAATATTCTCCTTCATTGTCTATCCTCAAACACTTGATCTTCTTTCAGATTCAAGTTCTACTCTTGCTTTGAAGCCTTTAAATATTGGAAACACATTTGACTTCTTCTTGATTGGGTACACCCAGTTTCCTGGAGTAATCATCAATAAATGATACAAAATATTTTGCTCCTCCAAGGAACATTTCTGTGATTCCCACACATCAAAATGAATCCAGTTTATAATGTGCTTACTCAGCAGTTAATCTACCAAACTTCAATCTATGTTGCTTGTGGTGCCACATCATCATCTTTTCTTCTTAGCTTGCTGATCCAACTGATGCATTTGCCTTTTGCACCGTATCCTTGAAGCCTATAGAGTGGTTTTTTCTTTTTTCATCACCATAAGAGCACGTTTAACAACTTTTAAGATCCCACATTCAGGATGGGTCTTGCACCCGAGGTCATCTTGTTGCGCAATAGATAACATATTCTTCTTCAGGCCCTTTACGTGTCGCACTCCTTGAATTGTTCAAATGGAACTATCAAACATTTTTATTTTGACAATACCAACACCAGCAATTTCTAGGGCATGATCATCTCCTATGAACATAGATCCTTGGGAGATAGGTTCGTAGTTGTAAAATCAGTCACGGTGTGGAGTCATGTGCCATGTTACTCCTGAATCCATTATGCAAACATCAATGAGCCGTTTACGCCTCACCACAGGATTTCTCCATCTCAGAGTTACTCACAATACATTCTTGAGAGGTTGATGCTTCTAGAGCTTTATTTGCATTCTTCTTATTATTCCAACAATCTTTCTTCACGTGCCTTCTCATGCCACAACTGTAGCATTTGAAGTTTTTCCTTCTTCTTGACTTTGATCTACTTCGACCATGACTCCCATTGGAGTCACGCTCTATTAATATTCCTCTCATCACCAACAATGCCTTTGATTGCTTTGAGTTCTCCAATCTATCTTCCTTATTCTTACGTTTGAACTTTTCTTCAAGAATAGCACTGGCGACATCATTAAAGGATAGATAGTCAACAATATTATTATTTGTGATCTTAATGATGAGTTGATCATACGAGTCAGGTAGACTTTGAAGTAGAAGCTCTACGTACATTCTCCGCTATTTTATAATCTAATGCTCAAGCTGGGAGAATAAGGTGTTTAGACTGTTGATATGGTCCATCACTGATATGGACTCACTCATCTGAAGGGTATACATCTCCTTTTTAGAAATTTTCTATTGTGAAGTGACTTGACCTCGTAGTTTGATAAGAGTATCCCAGATCTCCTTTGTTGTCTTCTTTCTCCAATCTACAATCCTGAATCTCCATTATAAGATGCAGATTGGTAACAACATTATCATTCATCTCCTTCCACTTATTATCAGTTATTTTAGGTCTGCCTTTTTTGTTGGTAAGCAATTGTCCTTCCTCAAGATTGCCTTCATAATCAATTTCCACAGGAAAAAATTATTCCTATTGAACTTCTTAATCTCAAATTTTGCTGTCATGGTGTTTACTAGGATCTTTTTCTCTCTCAACTGGTTCTCACTTTTTCACCGTGAATACTTATACGTGAATAGTACTATATATTTATACCATATATGGAACAAATTCAATATACATCAACAATACTGTAAAAGTATATAACTACATGTATAAATAGTGATCATGAATAGTAACCCAGTGTGGACTATAACCAGGTGCCTTTATATCACTGTTAGGTACTAGCATTATGGAAACAGAATAACGCAACTAAAATAGAGTTGAGAGAATTGGAACTGGCACAAAATATTTACGTGAAAAGCCTCCTAATAAAGAGGGAAAAACCACGAGAAGCGATAAAGATTTTCATTATGTGGAAGATAAAATTACACCCCTTTTCTAAATATAAGGAGAGAACAATAACATGCTCTTTTATACTAAGAGAATACATCTCTCTTTATAAAAATAAGAGAAACTCTCAGAAGACACTATGTATATATTTACTCGTTCTGGAGTGGGATGATAGAACTGATGAAGGAGGCCTCTATTTATAGGCGAGAACCTCTCCTATTTCCTTCCTCACGCTTGCGTTTTGTATTATTTTATATTTTTCCCATCGAAAGTTGTTTGCATTGGTGTTGTCTTCCCCATTTCTCCTTTTTTAATATTATCTTGGAGCCACAAAAGTGGCTTTACTCATGCCTCGTGAACCACGATTTCACAAAACAATTGTATCCTATAGGAAATTTGCTACTAGACCATTTACTCTCATAAGTTTGGAATTGGTGGGATGAACTAAGTCTAAAGGAAAATGTGTTTACACACGCCTCGAAGGTTTTGCACGCTTTCTTCTTCTTATTTCTCTTTGCAGATTTTGGAACCTTCATTCATCTCCTACAAAGATTTGTCATCGTTCTTTCGAACAAAGACTTGGATTTTTATCTGAAAGGTCCAAGAAATATAATGTCTCTTCTTTAATTACCTGAGTTATGCCATCATTTCCAAGTCTATGTAATTGTTTTTTTCCCAATTTATGTGGGTTGCAATATGAACACCATTGTCCTCTGCATGTTAAAAATCATTGCGTTGGAGCTTAAAACCTTTTGGTTTGTTTCTGGGGATTCTCAACTTTTTTTGTTATTGTTGATTTTTGTTATTGTATGTACTGCTTAAGTGTTAAGCACCCAATTGAGATAAACATTAAAGCAAATAGCACATGTAGTCCCTTGAAAAAAATTTCGCAAGACAATTTAGTCCTTCAAAAATCGAAACTAAACCCTGGCCCTTCAAGATTTTAATAATAAGTCACATTAGTCCTTGTGTGTGTATTTAATCCTTGAAACACTAGCGGAATGCACAATGACCTATTAAAAGGACGTTAGAGATGCGTGTGTCGTTGAAAGTAGAATGGAGTTTAAAATAACTCATTTTAGTGGTTGAAATTACACAAAATGAGTTATTTAAATCTCCATTATAAGTAATAAAATGACTCCTTTTGTGTAAATTTTAAACACCAAAATAAGTACAATATGTTCCAAAATGACCTCATTTTGCTTACATTTAACGTTTTAATGGCATATCATTATTGTACTATGCCACGTGTGTAAGTTCACTAATGAAGAACTAATAGAGAGACTAATGTATCCATCATTTGCAATCTTGAGAAACTATGAGATTAATATTGAGAGACCAAATAGTCCAACGCAAAATAGAGTGTTCACTCTAAAGATTAATATTGTTTGAAAGGGTAGAAACATTTATAGAAAATCAATGCTCATTGTCTTTGTAAGCATTAACTGCAACTTTCAATCTACCTCACACCATGAAGTTAATATTGCAGTTGATTTTGGTATTTTCAAGACGACTGTTGCGATAGCCAACCATGAGCATATTGCTTCAAGCTAAAATGTTCATATATATGCCTCAGATATCCATATATCAAAACATATACAAATATTTATATTATATCTTGCATTATGTTTATTGCATATAGACTTATCCAGTTAGTTTAATTGGTTTTCTTTTATCAGAACATATACAAATATTCCTAATATAGACCCTAATAATAGAACCAAGCCAAAATAATACATGAGCAGAAAGCTAACCAAGTCAGTCATCCCCTGTTAGCTTGTTTCATACTTTACTTCTTCTACTGATGAATAGTTCTCCTCATATCCGTTAATTTGGTCAAAACTGCAAAAGGAAATTCCCATTTTTTGTTCTTACATAGCTTATATTCATTCATTTATGTAAATCTATAGGAATAAATTTGATACAACATCAAGAGATTTCGGACAATGTTGCTTTAGTGCTTTGTAATTAAAATTCAAGTGCCAAATACGTTAAAAGAACGGAATGAGGCGAAAAAAGCCAAAGTCTGCTTATAAGGAAAGAAATGTTCATATATAATGCAAGTAAAGTAATATAAACTTTTGTGTAACCGTATAATATCTTTTAAGTCATGAACACTTAGCAGCAGGGTATTCTCTCCCTTTGTTGCGTTTTTACTGCTTTAACAAAATTTTAAAAATGTGTGTGTTTTGTCTTTATACCTATTACCTGTATAGAACAATCAATATGGTTACATGGGAAAAAGAATAGAATTTCATTCGTCTCAGATGGGGAAACAAGTGAAATTTATTCAGTATTAATGAAGAATCAACCAGGCATAAGAAAGCCAATGTCTGCAGATGGGTAGGAACAATAGCAACCAAACTGAACTGTGTAGCAGATGTGCTCCTTGCCAGCCAGTATGTTGTCATAGATAGCGTAATAGCCACGCTAGGCTCTGTTGAAGTGAAGATAATGCTAAGTTTCTAGTTAAATATATCAAGAATACTAATAATAGGAAAAATCAAATTATATAGTAAATGAAAATTATTTATTGCAACTAATTGTTGTGTGGGGCTTTTCTCAGCATAAGTAATTAAGTGATTTGATTAATTTTGTAATACTTGTTGTATGGTGCTTTTTCCTCTGGCATTTCAGGAGGTATGACTAACATAATATAACAAATCGGGCTATCATACCTCCATGCATTCATGCAAATTCTCATCTTTTGATCTTACGTGGATCTGCAAAATCATAAGATCAATTACCTACTTGTCATTCTATTCACAATCTTCTCTACTGGAAGGCTTCTACGGAGAATATATAATCCAGTCAAAAGAAAAGGTGAGACATGTAACTTTCACGAAAAGTCACGGAACTGTACAGACCATATACTTCCCATTTCTTTCTTTTCTATTTCTCAAAAACCCTCCATCCAAACATATTAGAAGTGTTTTAAAAAATTTTAAATACAGTGTAAAACAAGGCCATGCAAACGTTGTCGTGCTTGGTTTTGAATAATTTTATACATAAATTGTAAGGAGCCATACTAAAAATATGATAAGGACACTGGAATCCATGAAGCATATCTGCCTTTTAGCCCAAAGAATACTAAACATGCCGTGTGTGACATTATGTTCATCCCCTTGACTAGGTTGATGCATTTAAGATTCAAATAAAGCAAAGGGCCTTTAGTTTTAATTACCCCTATGATTTTGTGGGATGCATTGCGATCGACTTCTAAGCAAGCCAGGATTACAAGTGCTGCAGCAACTGTTGAGGGCCAGTAACACAGCTGCTCATGAGCCGACAGTGCCATCACCGCCAGGTACTTGACCCTCTTCTCCAGAGCTGCATCAGCTTTAGCAGCTTTTAAGTAGAACCTGAAATTTTTTTAGCTGAAATAAGTATAATAAACGGGCGACAAGTAGAACTCTATTTCCTTCTGATGCTTGAGTTACAAGCTTTTAAGAAGGCGGTATAAGTTTTTCTTAATTACTGCTAAGTGAAGTTACAATTACACATATTTTACCTTTAATTTTTGAATTATGGATAATTGTTAAAATAAAAAATTCCTTATTTGACAAATAATAAAAAAAAATGCGACTTTGTTTAAACGCTTTATTTTAAATGGTCTCCGAGAAAAACTGTATTCTCGAAAGAGACCTGAAACTATAGAATATTAGCTGGTTGTAACTTTTATCCAAAATTTTAGATTATACTGTTGCTGTAAGAATGCAGAAGAAGTTATACCACAAGAAATTGTATATGGTAGGCAGGAAACACTGGAACTTGAGCACCTCCTGCACCACCCATTCCATAGCGACCACCTCGCATCTACTGTACACACTGTTTCCGATGTAAAAACTCTTTTGCCCCAATCTGTAGTGTCCACAAAAAACTTCAGTTATTCATTAAAGGAAGGGAACTAAACGCTACCTAAGTGACTTCAGTGTACAGGTGTATTTAAAATGTACTCAAAGAACAGGTGAACAAAAGAAAAAGAAAAAGAAGTTTGAGCTGGTGGAGAAAACCGGTTAGCAACTGCTTGATGAGGCGAAAGAGAAAGTCACATTATTACATACATATATTACATAAATCATGACTAACCTTGCGAATGTAGCGGAGACAAGATAAATCATAAATTGTAGGTGTGAAATATATATTATCACGCAGTCATAATGTCATAGTACAAAAAATTATTAGATTGGCGCAAAGCAAAGTATAGGATCCAACATTTGATAGGAGACATCGACAAGATAAAAAATCGACTTTCAGATGATTATTATCATAGCTAAATTATTTCAAATTATGAGACAATACATGATTAATGATAGCATAAACGCGTACACTTTACACTGAACGTTAAATCTTAATCTATTCTATTGTCCTTAATCTAAAGGCCCTCAATAGCCAATCATTTCCCCTGTGGGCAACCCTAAACCAGTGACAAAGGCATATGAACATGACTTATTTTCCCAACATTACTAGAACGATGGAAAGAGATGAAAAAAAATTAAATGATGAACCTGCTATATTGCTGGTTTTCTTCGATCCTCGTGGCTAACGTCAGGCAGGATATTCCAACAATTTGAAGGTTTCTCTTGGCTTTGAAGTATCCTTTGCTTAAGAAACGGTCAAGGAGGCTGACTCCAAGAAACACTGTCTCTTGCCGAAGCTGTTTTCGATAAGATTGCTGTCCATTTAAAGCAAATTGCTAAGTTAAAGCATTTTAAGCAAAATCAACTAGCAATTCGAAGCTGACCAACTTCCATAAAGACAGCATTTCAAATGCCAGTCTTCAATATCTGAAGCCAAAAGAATTGTGATCTAAATATAAATGGTTTCGCATGCATTTAAACACTTAAAGTCATTGAGTGAATGAGTGTTACCACTTGTCAACACTTTATAGGGTCCGTTAGTTTAGATTTAGGTAGAATTGTTTTTGAAATAATTAATGTTGAATGAATTGATTTTAAAAGAATTGATTTTGAAATAGTTAACTTGTGTTTGGGAGAGATGTTTAAAAATTTAGTTTAGAAAAATTGGTGTGAAATAGAAAAATAAAAATTATATTTTTCACTTTCACTAGAATCAATTCTTATGAAAGTGAATCACTTTTATCAAAAGTAAAAATGCAAAACAAACATATTCACATTTTCTCAACCCAATTTTAACAAACGCAAGGCTAATTTTTTTTGTAACCAAACATGCTGATAGAGGTACAAGCACAAAAGAAAGTAAAAAGCAGTTACATTTTTGCCTAGTCGTGGGAGAAATATTATCATCAGAAACGGTTTTGCTATGAAAAATAGGGTGAAAATCTATTAATGACCGCTTCAACAAAAGAAAATAAGGTTATTTATGGTAATTTCACCATAAATAAATAATCCATAGTAGATATGAAGGGGATTATATCCTCTATACTACATATACTTATACTACGTATAAAAGGGATTGTTCCCTTTGACTAGTGCTTAATGTTCAGATTTTCTTTTTCCTAAAATAACCACGTATAAAGAAAGTTGAGGAAAATTATAAAAAGACGAAGAAAATTTAAAATGTTTTTAACATAAAACAAAAATAAACTTAAAAGAAATACTAAAAGTAGTAATAATTTTAATATACTATCATTATAATCAATTTTTACATAATTATTTAGTTATTTATTGTAATATCAAAAAAATTTATACTACATTAACTATCTTATAAGTCAAAAACGTAATATATTATAGATTATTGATATAATTCTTTTTCATAAAACTCAATCTTAAAATGACATAATTAAATTATAATCATATGTTAAATTACAAATAGTTTGATTGTTAACACTATCAATTATTATCTCTTTTTCTTCTTGACTCAGGGCGCGCGTTAACAAAATGACAATAGGACCTTCTCGGATCGAATGCGTCTCCTATATACATGGTCCTTCTTTCTACGCCCACAGCCTAGAAGGAAAACGCGTAACTGTCTCTTGAAAGAAGTTAATAACCCAAACCACCCACATGCACCGATACGAGAAAAGTGCGTTGAATGCACGAACATGACTCTACAATCTTAGTGGCAAAAATACTAGAGTACGCGGCCCCAAAAAAGTAATATGACGTGTCACGATACGATTGGTAGCTACTTGACTATTCTCCAAGACTCATTGTACCGAATGTTACACTCTCTTAACTGAATCAAGTTTAGTTTTCACTCTTGCAACGTGCTCTCTCTCAGATAACCGCAATTATAGCTTAGCAAAATAACTAACGACAAGCCAATATTTAAAGCATGAGCACTGCGCAACTCTATTTCAACTTTCAAGGGCAATTTATCTTAAAAAACGAAAAATAACAATCCAAATCACAAGAGAGAAAAAAGCATAATAATGATTTTAATAATAATAATAATAACAACAATAATGGATTTAGAGCTTTCAATTTTAAGACCAACCTCAATGATCCAGTGAACCATTTTCGAGCGCTGCTGAATCACAAGGTCACCGAATTCCGTGGCGGAAAAATATCTCTCACCATAATTCCATTGAAGAACTTGCCTCCTTTCTCTCTCTCTCAGCCTCTGGTAGCTCTCTTCGTCATCCAAATCATCGAACCTCACAAACTAAAATCACAAAATGCACCGAAGATAACAAAACATTTAAAATTGTTATATTAATAATTAAAACAAAATTTAACGTCGAGAACTCGTTATCGAGCTCTGAAGCTGAAGCAAGCAAATTAACTTTTACTTTGGCCTGAAGAGGAAACTCATTATCTTCAACGCTGGAAGCATTATTATCAAATGGAGAAGTTATTAGCGTCGAGAACTCGTTGCGGAACTGAAGGAATAGCGAGTGAGTTGGGAAGGAGTTTCTCCGACGGATCCCTGCGAGAACTGGCTTCCGGAATCGATGAACAGCGACGGTGTGTAATCCGAAAGCTCAAGCTCCGAGCACTCGGGGAAGCTGAAGATCTCCGAACGAAGATCAGAAAACGAAGTTCCCTGGCTCGAATAGTACTCAGATTCCTCATCTTCTTCGTCGTCGTAGTTGGAGAATTGCAATTGCTCGGTGCAAGCGAGATCGGAGTTATTCGTCCACTCGTTGATCGTCGATTGCGCTACTAGATCAACGCAGTTCTCATCGTCGTGGCGGTTTCTGCTCGAGCCTTGAGAGAATTCGAATTCCGATGCTCTCTTTTCCTTGCCTATGGTTACGGTCTTCTCCTCCTCAAACGACGTCGCGCGAGCACCAGAGGAGCTAACCGAAACGACGTCGTTTTTCAAATTTCCGTTACCGGACTTCGAGTTCCCGCCGTGTAACCGCTCCTCGCAAGAAGTGATCTCCGATTTCGTGCAAGCTTCGGAGAGTTCCTCTTTTCTTTCGGATTTTCGTTCTCTTTTCCGCTCCTGAACTTCAGAATCAAGCTCCTGCTGCTGCGTTCGTGAACTCCGGCACTGGAGTCCACGCACGAAGACTCGGAGACTTCACTTTCGTTTCGCTTCTCGAATCTTCGATTTTTCGAGAGCTCGCATGGTAATCTCTTGCTCGCTTTGGAGCTGATGCTTCCGTTTCCGGCGAAAACGGCGGAAGCTCTGCTCGAATTGCACGAAGTTTCTTCGCCGCCGGCGAAGTAAGAGCAAGAGCCGGAATCCCTGAATTTCGAGAGAAACGAGGATTTTCCCCGGAAACGTTGAGTCTAGTCGAACCGAGAAGCACCGGTGAGATCTGGCGCCGTCGCCGGCGAGGGAGATTCGACCGGAGCTTCTTGCCAGTGATTTGTGGTTGTGCCGGTTCCAGGTGAAGCTTGCGCTTCGATTTTCTCGATGTGATTGCTGTCATTGGTGTTTGGTTACCGAGAAACGCAGAGAAAATGAATTTTATGTGTTGGATCTTAGTTGTTGAACAGTGAATAGGGAGAGAGAGGAAGGGTGCTCGAACGGTTATGGGAGTTCGTGGGGGAAGGAAAATGAGGAAGTAGAGGAGAGTGAGTATTTATATGGTGCGGTCCTACGCAATGCGTTTTCCGTGCTCCACGTCCACACATGACTGATGACGTGCCAGAATTATCACTTTATTTATTTAGTTTGAAGAATTAACACTTGAATAATTTGTAGTCTTATACTAATTTATTTATCAAATTGATATAAGAATAAGATAAGATAAGAAGAACGAAAAATGATACTACCTCTAAATCAAGACATATACTTTTTCCATTTTACTTAGGAGGAATGATATATAGCTATTAGAATATTTATATCAAATAAATGAAAAAATAAATATATGATAATTGTATAATTACAGAAAGGCAAAATGGGAAGAGGAAAGAAGAAGAAAAAGCAACATCCTTTCTTTTTTTACAACCTGTTCGCTCTCTTGTTTTTTCCTTCACCCAAAATCATTAATTTTCTCTCTTCTCTCACGTTTTCTTTTGTTTTTCATTGTCATAGGAGAAAGAAAGGATAAATCAATATCTGTTGGTAGCACAAAACTAATCATCATGGATGAAAGTTAGCTCATTCCAGTTGATTTTTCATGTGTTTGTAGTTTATGTCTCAAGACATTAATGATTATTTTTTTTTAAGGTTTTTGAGCAACAAAATGAATTAAGAATAGCTTACTTAAAGTTGATTTGCTGTTATTGTTGAAATGGAATTGAAAAATTACAAATACGTGTTACGAAAAATAATAAACCAGGATGAAAAAAGTTGTAAATCATTGCACAAAAAGTTATAAACCAGGAGAAAATATTGTAAACCAATTAAGAACACATACTAAATAGTTGTTGAAAACTAGAGTTGCAAAATTGTAAGCGTGTTACAAAAAGTTGTAAACTAGTATGCAAAAGGTTGTAAATCATTGTACAAAAAGTTGTCAAACAATAGCAAAATATTGTAAACAAATTGAGGATACATACTAACCAGATTGTTAAAATTGGAGTTGAAAAATTATAAATGCATGTTACGAAATGTTATAAATCAGGATGCAAAAGTTGTAAACCATTGCACAAAAAGTTATAAACCAGGAAAAATGCTGTAAACCAATTGAGGACTCTATGTTTTCACCTATTTAAACTCTTAAATAGTATTTAGGGTTAAATGCATTTTATCTCCTAAATTTTAGATCATATGCAATTTAAACCCCGACCTTCAAAACGTGCATTATGACACCTTAAATTTTTCAACTGAAAAATCCCTGATTTCAAACAGGATATTAAACACCCTTAACTTTTAAACTGCACAAACCCCCTCCCAAAATTTAAGCAATAGCAGTGTTTGGTTGCACAATAAAAAAAATTACGGGGGTTAATTGCATATAGTATTCACTGACAAGGTGTTGAGCACAAATTAGAAACTTCAAGGGTTAAGTGCACATAATCTTACTTTTATTAGTTGCCAAAATTATACTAAGGAATGTTTTGCAATTTGAAAAGTTAATGTCACGATGCACATTTTGAAAAGTAATGGGATAAATTGCACATGACCTAAAATTCAGGGTAAAATACATTTATCCCTAGTATTTATATTAAACTATAAAACTTTTAAAAAATATATTTGATTATGTAAACCAAACTAAATTTAGTAAACACAACAATCTCATTATTAAATAAATAAACATAATTGTCATTATTAGACTAATTAACATAACACTATCGATTAAAATTAAATTTTACAAATAAATAAAAATTAAATTTTATTTGTAGATTATTTAGTTCTATTTTATATTCATACAATTATGAATTTTATTAATACAATATTATTAGTATAGTTTTAAAATTTTTAAATTTCCTATTTGATCTAATTTTAAAATCTTTAAACTTAGATTATGTCTTGATAATACTCCTGTACACTTGTCAGGAAACAAGTTCCTATTCTTACCTCTACCACCCATGTTGTCCGTCTTAATTTCACTAAGTATGGATCTTACATGTCCTTGGAGGACTATATGATAGAACCATATTCTTGGATCAAAAGTCCGAAATTATTCCCCAAATGAAAATAAGTTAAAGAGCGATTTTTAATGAATATTATGAAACTTTTAAACGTTTCATTTTTTGTCCACAAGTTTAGAACTAAAACCTAAAATTTGAATTTTGATTGGTTGGGATTTGATTTTTAGATATTTTATTTGAATTCAAATAGGGCTTTTCCATATTTACATTTATATTTTAAAGTTAATGGATATTAACTTAAAATGAAGAAATGTAAATGAGTAAGTGTTGAAACGTCCATGAGTTGGGTGCCTGTTGCTATAAAATTTTACAGAATAGCCTTGCTGAGCAGCAGGGAGACTGAGAGGCTCACTGAAGCAAGCTTTATTCGCAAGCAAGTGGTTGTTTCCCAGGTTCAATGCAGCGAGTAAATGACACTGCCAAATGACAGTTTTGGGTTAATGACCCAATACCTCTATACAAACCCTTCTCTTCAGGTTTCCTTGGTAGAAACTAAAGCTCTCCACCCAGAACCCCCATTTTGTCACGACCCAACTAGAGAACGTGATCAACATGTGAGGAATCTCATTCCCACGTAGCTTCATGACCTCTGAGTCTCTATATCCATAAAATAACATACTTTTCATTTTGAAATCATAACTTCATCTAAATCTTTATTTAAACTTCATATCTGGAATCATAAAACTAAAATACTTGATATATGAAGCTCTAAAAACATCTTAATCATACTTTGACAATCAATATAACATGTGAACTGAATCATAAATTCATCTCTAGCTTGTACGTAATTTTAATCGAAATCTACACTTTCAAATTCGTACTTATGAACTGAAAACATATACATAACTGTTAAATATTGAAATTAAATACATAATTTGGAAAAAACAATGCATGGCTCCTATCCTCACATGTACCTGGAGCACTCTACTCTAACAAGACTTTAAATTAAGCCTTACTCCAAGGTAAAACTCACCACTAGAATAATTGTGTTTGACAAATAGGAGGTTGAGCAACATCTATACCTACAACTATGAGGAGGAAGGAGAGGGTTAGTCAACGGACTCAGTGAGTGAGCTCTCACCCATCACCCGCATGGGACAACCAAGGAATATATCATGTGTAATGTACATGCAATAATATAAACCAGTTGATATTTATACACATAACCATATAGAAAAGAGATCTTTGTATTTATAAATCCATAGAAAGAATCTCTAAGTTCTTACTCCAATGAGAAATCCTTTTTCATATACATAATGGCTCTTAAATCAAATATTCTCTGAAAACATAATTAATGGTACTTTAATAGAGAAACATGGATCTCTAGTTATGCATTGCATAACAATATACATTTCGATTATGCATGTCAACCATGACATAACAATTCTCTACTCTATGATCCCTCAAGGATCTAAGTTCGAACACCTAACTAGGTTCCATTTCTGCTCTATGAGATTGTCTCTAAGGACAACTTGGTACCAAGGTTAACGATCATTTTTCCTAGTTAACTCACTATTTGTTTCACTATAACTACCGTCTAGTCCTGAATCATAAATTAATCATTTCTCTAACACTCTATTCTAGGCAATTTTTTTGGGTCTAAAGCTCTTATCATATAGTTACTCTATTCTTGAAATCATAAAATCTCTAACATATATAAAATCATTTAAATATGAAAACTCTGAAACTTCTAAAGTTCTAGATTCATATAACTCTAACAACCTGATTTTAGCACAACTTGACTGTGAAATCATACCCAAGGGATCACCCACTTGTAGGCAATCTATTTCAAGCCCAGAGTAGATGCATCAGCAGTTGCTATGAATCATACTAAATTTCATACTTCTAGTATCATAAAAACTGAATTTCTAAATCTCATTTCTCAAGATAACATCTTTTCATAACTTAATAGTTTTAATATCATACTTTGAAATGGAAAGGTTCATAGATATAAAAGTTTTCTATTTTAATAACATCTCTATTCATGAAACTAAGTTATACTCTGTTGACATTCTTGCCAAAATATCTTAACTGGTACTTTAAAATCATACTTGAAATCTCAAGTCTTGAAGCATAAAGATATCATAAACTCTTGAAGCACATTTGATAAAATAACAACTAATTAAATCATATATTATTGTAGTAAATCTTTTAGCCTTACACATAAAACATTTCCATAACATACAATATATCAATCATGGTCCCATGGTTTTGTAAAACTCATTTTTCATGCTATTGTCAAAATCATGCTCTTTGTCTAGCTTGCCATACTTGCAAAAATCATATATTTAATCATTTCTCTACTTGTAAATTCATTTCCATACATATCTTCATCTCTAATTTCATGCTTAACAATCATCATGCATAAAACATACTTATAATGATGGAAAATAAGGTCATGAGTTTAAACCCACTCACCGTTAGAGTTGGAAGTGTAGACACCACCAACTTGACCTTGAGAGTTTGGAATGACACTAACAACTACCATAGAGCAACATAGACTTTAGATTAAACTTTAAAAACCTCTAGAGAGCTCTAATCCAACTTTAACAATATTGGAGGAGCACCACTTGATAATAATGGAGGAACAACAAGGCCCAAACCAAACCATGAAACATGTAAAGGAGAGGAAGGAGATGGCAAAACCAACATAAACCCTTACCTTTGATTCTTGGAAGATGAAGATTGATGATAGATGGAAGATGAAGAGAGAATGTGCGATGAAGAAGGGTTTTTTTGGAAGAAGGGAGCCCAATTTGGGTTTTAAAGGGAAAAGGGGTCTGACTTATCAAAACTCATTTTGCATTTCTGACATTACACGTTTGCTGGAGTGAGTAAAACTCGCTACAGCAAACCTGAAACAACAACCCACTAGAAATATTCACAGTGAGCCTCCTGGCTCACTACTTGCTGTGAGGTTGTGCAAAATTTTGCAGCAATAGCACTCCAACTATATAGGCGTTTCAACATTTACTTAATGTCCTAATTTATTTTGCTCTTCATTAACTTTAAAACATAAAAGTAAATAAGGAAATACCCCTCATTTGGATTTAAATAAAATATCATAAAAATCAAAATCTCAACTAATCAAAATCCAAATTTTGGGTTTTAGTTCAAATTTAGAAATCTTCAAGATTTTCTAAACTTGTGGGTCAAAAACGAAATGTTTAAAGGTTTCATAAAATTCATTAAAAATCACTTTTTAACTTGTTTTTCTTTGGGAAACAATTATCAGACTTTTGATCCCAAGAATGTAGCTCTAACATATAGCCCTCCAAGGAGGTGTAGGGTTCAAACTTAGTGAAATTTAGGATCTGGCAACATGGGTGGGTCTGGAAACCTAGGGCTACAAAGCTTGTTTGCTGACACATGTACACCAAGTATCACACATTTTCTCTCCTTTCTCAAATTTACTCCATTTCATCATCCCTGATCATCAAGGTATGTATATATTGCTAGACTATGTCTCCATTCTCCCCATTCCTTTCATATTCTATGGTTTTGGTTGTCTTTTTCTCCCATTGTTGTCAAGTGGGGATGCTCCTCCAATATTGTTAGAGTTGTTTTAGAGTTATCTAGAGGTGATTAGAGTTTAATCTTGAGTCTATGTTACTGATGACAGTTGTTGGTGCCAAGCTCTTAAGGTCAAGTTGATAGTGCCCACATACTCCAAGGTGAGTGAGTTTGATCTCATAGCCTTAGTTTCACCATTATGAATTTGTTTCTTGCATGATGTTTGTCAAACATGAAGATTTGAGATGAAAATATGATATAGATATGTATTTACATGTTATGACATGTTAGCAAAGGATGTGATTTTTTACTATAGCATAAAAAATGTGTTTTAGAAAACCATAGGACCATGATTACTATATTGTATATGATGAAAATGTTTTATGTTCTCAAAAAGCAATTTGTTGGAAGATCATATGATTTATCAAGTTGCTATTTTAACAAATATGTTTTAGGAGTTATGATATTATTATATATACTCCAAACTTTGGATTTTAGAAAACTTTCAAAATGCTAAGTTGAGTTATATTGAATAAAGTATGATTTAGCTTTATGAAGAAATATGTTATTATGGTTTTATAGTTTTCATGATTTAGAACCCTAATATTTTGAACTATGATTTTAGAGATATCACATATATGAAAAATATGTTAGCTTAACATATGGATTTAGAACTTGTTTTATGGTACCAAGAGATACAGAATTTAGTATAAATCGTAGCAACTGTACATATTCTAGGCTTAAATTGGAATGCCTACAGGTGGGTGATCCCTTGGGCATTATTTTTACAGCCATTATACTAAAGTTAGGTTGTTAGAGTTATATGAATTCAGAACTCTTAGAGTACTAAGACTTTAAGGGCTCTTATTCGCCAAACTGAGCGTCCACCTTTCAATTTTGGTTTTTGACAAACTATTTTAGATGGTAGCTATAGAGAGACATGAGTTAACGCCTAAAAATGATCGTTAACCTTGGTATCAAGTTGTCCTTAAAGGCAATCTCATAGATAAAACCTAGTTAGGTGTCCATTTTAGATCCTAGAGGGATCATAGAGCTGAGAAATGGTTATGTCATGGTTGACATGCATAATTGGAGGTACAATTAGTAAACAGATATCCATGTTTCTCTATTAGGGTACTATTATTTATGTTTTTGGATTATTAATGCTTTTTAAGAAATATTTGACTTAAGAGTTATGGTGTATATGTATGGAGAATGATTTCTTATTAGAGTCAAATTTAAAGATGTTTTTCTATGAATCTATAAATAGATATCTTTTCCATATAATTATGCATATGAATATCAAATGCTTTATGTTTGTTGCATGTACATTACATATGGTATATCCTTGGTTGTCCTATATAAGTGATGGGTGAGAGCTCACTAGAGTCTTGTTGACTGCCCCTCTCCTTCTTCTCATAATTGCAGGTACAGGTTCAGCTTCAGCCTCCTGTTTGGTAGACACAGTTGTTTTCAATGGTGAGTTTTACTTTGGTGTAAGACTTAGTTTAGAGTCTTTTTAGAGTATAGTACTTCAGGAGATGTGCAGGTAGGATTGAAGCCATGCATTATTTTCATATTATGTATTAAATTTCTGTATTTGGACAATTATGTATATGTTTTCAGTTTACAAGTATGGATTTGAAATTGTAGAGTTTGATTAAAATTTCGTACAACCTAGAGATGAATTTATGATTCAATTCCCATGTTAAATTGATTTTAGAGTAGAATTAAGATGTTTTTAGAGCTTCATATATCAAGTATTTTAGTTTTATGATTCTAGATATGAAGTTTAAATAAAGATTTAGATGCAATTATGATTTCAGAATGAAAAGTATGTTATTTTATGCATATAAAAAGACTCAAAGATCACGAGGCTTACTTGGATGAGATTCCTCACATGCCAATCACATTCCCTAATTTGGTCATGAGTTTAAGAATGACTTTATATGTAGGTGTGAATATATATAAATAGTCTTACTTTTTTTCCATAACAAATCAAATTAAGCACCAAATAAGACTAATAAATATATTGCTAATGACTAAAATTTAATTTTTTATTATATTTAGGTCTATTTTATATTTATAAAATTATGAAAACATAGAGTCCTCAATTGGTTTACGATTTTGCTGTTGGTTTACAACTTTTTGTGCAATGTTTACAACCTTTTGCATTGATTTACAACTTTTTGCATATTGGTTTACAACTTTTCGTAATACAAATTTATAATTTTTCAACTCTAGTTTTCAACAACCTGGTTAGTATGTGATCTCAATTGGTTTATAATATTTTGCTATTGGTTTACAACTTTTTGTGCAATGGTTTATAACTTTTTGTATTGGTTACAACATTTGTAACAAGCATTTACAATTTTTCAACTCCAGTTTCAATAACCCTTAGTATGTGTCCTCAATTAGTTTACAATATTTTGCTACTGGTTTGCAACTTTTTGTAAGTGATTTACAACTTTTTGCATACAAGTTTATAAGTTTTCGTAACATGCATTTATAATTTTTCAACTCTAGTTTTCAACAACCTATTTAGTATGTGCCTTCAATTGGTCTAATACATTTTGCTACCAGTTTACAACTTTTTGTGCAGTGGTTTATAACTTTTTGCATACTGATTTATAACTTTTTATAACACGCATTTATAATTTTTTAACTCCACTTTTCTATAATAACAGTAAATCTCAACTTTTAGCAAAGTCATTCCTAATTTGTTTTGTTATTGAAAAACCTGAAAAATAATAATAATCCATGTCTTGAGACGTAAACCACAAGCACATGAGAAATCAAATGGAATAAGCTAAGCTTCATCCGTGAGGATTAGTTTTGTCCACTACTAACAAATTTTGATTCTCCTTCTTCTTCTTCCTCCTATGAATGATAAAAAATGAAAGAGAAATGTGAGAAAGATAGAGAAAATGAAAACTTTTAGGTGAGAGAGAGAAACAAGAAAGAGAGAGAACATGTTGTGAAAGAAGGAAGGATGCTGCTTTTGTCTTCTTTCCTCTTCCCACTTTGCCCTTCCATAGTTATACAATCCTCGTATATTTAGGGCCTGTTTGGTTTCAATTTCTAGTTTCTAGTTTTCATATTCAGTTTTCATTTTCAATTTTGTGAAGGAAATAATGAAAATTCTAAAAACTACAAATTCCAACTTTCAGTTTTCATTTTCAGTTTCAATTTTTCCTTTGCAAATTCCTAAAACTGTAAAACTAAAAGTGAAAACTGAAAACTAGAAACTAAATGATGCCGTTATTTTGTCATCTAGCTTGGTGTAAGTATTTTGATGGTTGTGTATCATTCCTCTTTATATAGTCTCAAAATAAAATACACACATATATTAAAAGAATAAATAAATAAATCTTAATAATAATACAAAGTTGTGCGAATAGATAAGTTTATCCTTATCACACTTTCAGGATGTGATATGAGCCTCACTTAATGTAATTGAGAGTATGTCAACACGATACATCACACATTGTGAGTCCAAATAACATTATTCTTACAATTTCTATGTGTATAGACGTGATTAATCATTCAATCCAATTTAGAAACATAAAAAAAAATGGTTACTAAAAGAACGCTTTTCTTAATGGTATAGATGAAGAAAAATTACGTTAACTTCTTCTAAGGTAACAAAATTTACACTAATCATGTAGACCTTAATTCGTTAGTTTAAGTAACAAAAAAAATAACATGTGACATTTACATAATTATTAATAATAAAATTATAATATTTTGACAATAATTATCATATTGATTGAATAAAATACCTTTTTTTATCACATGAAAATGAAGTTTATAATTATAATTAATTTATGATTATAAAAAAGTATTTTGGCCAATATATATGTCAAATATTGTCAAAATGTTATAATTTTGTCACTAATCATATACATGTCACATATTTTCACTTAAATTAATGAATTAACATATAATACCTGGTGTATACGTGTCTATGGACAAGTCTAGTATGACCATGGGCTCTCCTGGGATCCACCCATGTACAGGAAAGCCCCGAATGTTGAATCATGTTGCAGCTTAGGTTCTGGAGATCATGCAAAACAGGCTCGCTGGCTGGCTGCAGCAAGCAAGCTATTTCCCTGAAACCTTGGGATCAATTAGGCTCGTTGTACGAGTAAGGCTTGTTGTAGCAAGGGCAGGAGATGACAATACAGTTTTGAAATGACACAGTTTTGGTTTAATGAACCCACATCCTTTAAAAACCCTCTTTTTAGGCTCCCACATTCTAGAAACTGAAAACCCACTCCCAAACCCTCCTTCTACCTTCTTCCTCTTAATTTCACTGAAATCCTTCTCCTTCCAAGATCAAAGGTAAGGGTTTGTTAGTTTTTGTTATCTTCTTTGTCTCTTTTTCATATTCTAAGGTATGGGTTGTTGTTACTCTCCATTGTGGTCAAGTGGGGGTGCTCGCCCAATATTGTTAGAGTTGACCTAAAGTTAACTAGAGTAATAGAGGTTAACTTGGGTCTATATTACTCTATGGTAGTTTTTAGTGTCATTCCAACTGCTCAAGGTCAAGTTAATGGTGCCCATGTAATCTTGGCTCCTAATGGTGAGTGGGTTCAAACTCATGACCTTATTTCCTGGTCATTATGAGTATGTTATGCATTATGATTTCTAACTATGAGGCTAGAGATGATGATATGTGTAGATATGATTTTGGCAAGTTATGCAAAGAACATGATTTTGACTATAGTATGAAAAATGTGTTTAAGAAAAACCATGGGACCATGATTGCTATGTTGTATGTGATGAAAATATTTTATGTGCTCAAGAAGAGATTTATTAGAAATTATGTAATTTAACAAAGTTTACTAAAGTTTTCAATGTGTTTTATGGCTTTATGATATTGCCACGTTTTCAAGAGATTTCAAAAAGCTTTTAGAATATCAAGAAGAGTTATTATGGATGGATATAAAGAAGAGTATGTTTTATCTTTTGAGTACAAATGTTATTGTGATTTCCAAAGTATTATAAAATTTATATGAAAAAGTTTTGAACTAGAGTAGAGCATATAATAGAGTTTTAGAGAAAAGAAATTAAGTTTTTCATGATATTAAAAAATATGGAGTTCAATATAATTTGTAGCAACTGTTAGGTTCATATTGTAAGGCTCATGAAATCATGGTGCCTACAGGTGGTGATCCCTTAGGCATGATTTCATAGCCACAGTTATTACTAAAGTCAAATTGTTAAAGTTGTATGAATCCATAGTTTTAGAGTTTTTAGAGCTTTAAGAGATTTTAAGAGTTTTCAGATTATAAGAATTAAGTACAAATTAGTTTAGACAATAGCTATAGAGAAACGGATAATAAGTTAACGGTTATAAAAATGATCGTTAAGCTTGGTACCAAGTTGTCCTTAAGGGCAATCTCACAAAGCAAAGGTAGAACCTAGTTAAGTATCCAAATTTTGGGACCTTGTAAGGAACCCATAGAGACAGAGAAACTTCGGGACCTTGTTAGGTACCCATTATTGTCACAGGGGACGGCGATACATAACACCCAGGCATGACAAAGTGGTATTAAAGATAAGTGGGGGTAACGATATGTAATACCCGCAATCCTTGGGAACTTTTACATGTGAATGGTGGCAAAGCATGGCTCTCTGCTCAAGGGCTTACACTAGGGACAACGATACATAACGCCTATATGTGAGTGCTTTGGTAGAGACCCATTGTTGCCACATTGATTTCTTTTGCTTGATGATGAATTTAGATATGCCTTTATATGACATTATGAATTCAAAGATGTTTTCCTTTGTAGTTATATATGCAAATATCAAATGGTTATTATTTCTGCATGTATATTATATTATGTATGGTTGTTGTTGTCTCATGTAGGTGATGGGTAAGAATCACTCACTGAGTCTATTGACTCACCCTCGCCCTACCTCCCATAGTTGCAAGTACATGTTTTATTTTTGTCACTATTCTAGTGGTGAGTTTTACCTTAGGTAAGACTTATATTAGGGTTATGATTAGAGTAGAGTACTCTAATAGATGTGGGCAGAATCCAAGCCATGCATTTATTTTCAGGATATGTATTTAATTTCAAAGTTAGAAATATCTATGTATATGTTTACATATTTCAAGTATGGATTTGAAATTGTAGATTGCAACTATAATTATGTAACAAGCTAGAGATGTATTTATGATTTAGTTTTCAAGTGTTAAATAGAATATTAGAGTTTGATTAACATGTTTTTCAGAGCTTTGTATATTAAGGCATTTCAGTCTTATGATTTTAAATATCAGATTTTGAATAAAGATTTAGATGGAAATATGTTTTCAGAATGAAAGTTTGGCATTTAGAGAGACATATCACCTAGAAGGCTTACGTGGGATGAGATTCCTCATGTGCCAATCACATTCCTAAATTAGGTCATGACATAACATATGTAGGGGAGATCAATGTAATTTTACAAAATAAATGGCTAACGAGAGTAATTACACTAAATTTCAAAGGAAGTCAATGTCACAACCTAACTAGGATCGTGACTGGCATGCGTGGCACCAGAAAGCTCTCGGGTAACGTAACAAGCTAAGAATGCATAATAAACCTAATATTTTCTTTCCAAAATATAGTTTAACCATATGTCATCAAGTTTTATAAATCAAATGCTTAGTAAATAGATCCATCAAATTGAGTTGATTAGAAACATGAAATCATAAATCAACTTATCTAAGCTAGTTTAATTTGTGCCACAGAAATAAATACATAATGGCTCAATACATATCAAAATCATGCACGTCTAAATCCTGGAGAACAATTGGAGCACTCTAAGACTAGCATATCCTAACTAAGCCTCATTTCAAGTGAAGTCCCTACTAAACAACTTAGTCACTGAGAATGTGGGATCTAGAAGTAACTGAATCAATGGTTGTATCTATAAAGGGAGGAAAGAGAAAGGGGTGAGTCATCAAACTTAGTGAGTGGATTGTCACGACCTATACTAGGCATGACCGGCGAGTAGGGAACACACTCCCCCGCAACCCTAAATAGTCAGATTTAAATAGAAAAATAGACAAAGTTTCCTCTATTCTTCGGATGTTTCTCAAATACAAGACCTGTATCATGTTACAACCACGTCCAAACCAGGATAATAAATATATATTTAAGCATATATACATATACAAGTCCATAATTAGTGAGTTCACTTACTCTCCATCCATACTACTTTATACAAAATGTAAGATAACTATAAACATGATCATAAACTTAAACACTACTAATCTAGTCCCTATCTGATTAATGGAGCACCTAATCTCATAATTCACAACATTAGTATCTCAACAGGGAAATACAAAAAAAAAGCCCATATACCAAGGTTGGGCTTACCAAAATAGTAGTGATTCAAATCCTATGAAGCAGAAGACCTGGACTCAGGTCTACACTTGAATCTATAATAGAGGAACAACCAGGGTGAGTTATGAAACTAAGAAAAAATAACATGCTTACAGTTAATTGGAACAAGTCCCAAAATAATAATGGATAGTCAAAAATAAATAATATAAGATATTAACCAAACTGAGTGAGTATAGAATCAACATACAAATCTCTTATAATGATAATATAGAATTATGGAAGTTAGGTATTAAAAAAAGTTTAAGGAAGTCTCTATGTCAGAATAAAGTCCAAATCGATCCCACAATTGGGCGACCTCACAACCATCCTAGAGTGCTCACAAAGCATCTGACGCTCTCACACCCACCCCAGTGCCTAATAATGCCGGTAAGCTGGCCTAATATAAGGGATAGCAACCCCTTGCTAGCTGAGATCTATCTCAAGGTGCACTAAGGCAAACGTCACTTGCGTTAGCTACGGTTCTGTCAATGATACCTCCTTTAAAAAAAATAACTTTTCACATCAAACAACTCAAGTTTCATTCATCTACTTTCCTTTCAAGAAACCAATCACTTCAGTAAAACATAAAGAATGCAATTGTTTTCAATCTCCTTGATGTGCAAAAGAATAAATTAAAACCGTATTTGGTTCTCAATTAACCTTGCTTAAGAAAATAAAGTCACGGAGCTTTTATCCAAAACCATAAGCGTTTCAAAATATACTTGTCTCATAATCTATTCCAATATAACAATACATAACATTGTATCAAATCATGTAGAGTGCTTATCCCAATATGAATAATGGTTATTAAATCTCATTCCATATTCTTCTTAAAAAATAACAATTTTAAGGGTACTTGAACTAATAAATGCAACTTTCAAGACATGAATACAATAAGAAAATCTTTTTACTTGCTAAGGAAAAATAGATAATGAATATGCAATATAGACATTTAAATACATAGAACTAAACACCAGTTAATCATAAACACATTATTCATTCACAACACAATCCAAGAATGTGGTGCTCCAAGCCTACGTCATGGCAAAGAAGGCAGGATGCCTCTCTAGAGTATCTGAAGCCACAAACATCATCACATAATCATCAATCATCATTTAGCATAAAAGATTACACCTATTAACTTCAAATAATGAAAATCCCCAAATTGAGACCCTAGGGTTACACATTAGAGCTCTAATCCTACATCCACAATATAACTCAACTAACCCATGAAATTGGAAGTAAGATTGAGCTCCATAGTACCTTTGATAGCAGAAGGAAGGAAGAAAGAGGAATGGGTATTGCTATCCCTTAAGAATTGAAGCAACAACCTTAAACCACCAAAAGAGAGGAAAGGACGCCATTGATCATGTACAGCAAGGAGGAGTCGTGCTAGTGGTTGTGGTTGGGTGAAGGAGGGAGGAGTGGTGTGCTAGGCCAAAATTGAGAGAGAGAAAGAGAGAGATCGAATGAATGGACAAATAAGAGGGAGGTCGTGTCTCGTTTGTTTTCATAAAACGAGAAGAAAGAAAGAAAATTAGAGATGTGTAGGTGTATGTTGGTATATATTGGGTTGTCTTAATACTTAGTTATTTACATTTGTCCTCATCTATTTTACTCTCCATTAATTTTAAAACATAAATGTAAATAAGGAAGTACCCCCTATATGGATTCAAATAAAATATCATAAAAATTAAAATTCCAACAAATCAAATCCAAATTTTGTATTTTAGTTCAAATTTGGGAATTTTTAAAATTTTATAAACTTCTGGACTAAAAAAAATATATTTAAAGGTTTCACAAAATTAATTAAAAAGCGTTCTTTAACTTATTTCCCTTTTGGGAACAATTATCGGAACTTTGATCCCAAGAATGTGATTCTATCATATAGCCCTACAAGAACATATAGGATCCAGACTTAGTGAAATTCAAAACCAAAATGACAGATAAAGGTAACTAACACCCTTTGGTTCATAATAATTTTTCTAGCCTTTTTATTTAAAACTGGGTATTACATGGATTTTCACTCACAACCCACATGGGACAATGACAATGTATATATAATAATAAAAGCAATAAGAACAAATCATTTTGATATTTACATATTGTTTTAGTTAGTTTTTTTATTATTGAACAAACAAATAAACTTACTAACCAAGTTTTACTTATCAATCTTATTCAAGGAACAGAAGTGGTTCCTCTAATACGAGCTCTCAAGTATTTTAAGCAAATGTTAGAAAATATAAGCCAAGTGTGAATTAGAGAGAACAACTAACAATGTATAATGCAAGAAAGTGAGATGAGATCATTACTTGAAAACTTCTAGACTCTTAAGCAAGAAGACTTATTGGAGTGTTGAAGTCCAAGTGTGTGATTATTGCAAATGAATTTCCTACCACCACCACTTGTAAGAAGTGTTCTCTAAAATTCTAGGCCCCTTATTCAATCCTACACCACTCTTGTTTATAGATAAGCTATATACATCCTGTTTGACATGTCCTATTTCCTAAACCCACTACTTGCATGATCCCACTCCTGTTTCTTTATTGAAGCTTGCTTGTGCAACCTGTCCTACGTTTGGCATTACTCCTAAAAAATAGGGACTTTTGAGTAACCACTCTCCATTGCTTTGACATCATTTCAGAAGGATTTCTTCAAGTCTTTGAGTAGCTTTTTCCTATCTTCATTTTCTCCTATCTTCGACATCATTTCGACCTCAAGCATGTGTAGAGTGTTGCTAATGATGAATCACTATGTATTTGACTTACTTTCTCAATTATTTTTCCTTGCTTAGGCTTCAACACTACTTGGGCAAGTTGATTTGGCTTCTTCCCTATGCTTTGACATTCTTAGTTTGCTAATCCATCCCTGATTTGTTTGACTAAATTGCCTTCGACATTGGTCTTTATGCACTAGCATTTTCATGGTATCCACAACTACTTTTTTCTTCGACGTTTGGAATGTATTAAAGAATATTGTATGTAATACCTTGAGCCCACGTGTCCCTAGTTAGCTCTAGTACATATAAACTAGTTTTAGACTATAACTATAGAGAAATAGGTAGTGAGTTAACGGTGAGAGATCATTAGCTTTGGTACCAAGTTGTTTGCCAGAGGACAATCTCGCCAGAGTATTTAGAGATGGAAACTAGTTAGGTGTCCAAATTTGAAACCTTGAGGTACCCATTAAGATCAAAGAAATTTAGAGATTATTATTGCTATACTACATATAGATATAGTCAAAGATTATTGTTTCTCTAGTATTTATTGCACCACAAGTTTAAATGAATTTATGCAACAAAATAAATTTAAAGATGCTTGTCTATGAACTTTATGGATGAAAAGAGTTTTCCTAGCTAGCAATGTATGTAAATATCAAATGATTTATACTTATTGCATGTATATTGTATTTATGTGCACCTCCTGGATGTCATATGGGTTGTGGGTAAGAATTCACTCAGCTAGTTAAATGACTCACCCCTTTCGCTTCTTCCTTAGTTGCAAGTCTAGTATTTGTCTCTTCTTTCTTTTATCGTTCGATGTGCATGTGTGGAGTTATTCTTTTATGCTCCATGGGGAAGAATTTCTTCCTCCAAGGACAACCTATGCCTTTGGTTTTAGATGAGAGAGTAGAAAGGAAAATAGAGAGAAAAAATAAATGGCAAAGATTGTTGTGTGGAGTAAAAATAATTGTACACCATGGAGGATATAAGAATCTTCCGTGCGTCTTTTTCTCTTGGTTGATGGCCATCGATAGGTACTAATAGGGTAATAGATGTTTTGCTAGTTTGGACTCATGGTTTCAGCGTCAATGTAGATGTGCTATCTGTGTGGAAATGGTTATTGTGACGGCTAGTATGTATGGATTCCGCATCTAGAGCAAAGAATGACAAGCGTGCAGCGAACTTTCCTTCCCATTGAATAGTTATATATATCCCATTGGTTTTGCTCATTTATTTTATCAACTTTGCCTATTTCAACATTCAATAATCTCAACAACTCAAATACTTTACTTATAAAATATATGGGTCTTATCACTTGTTTTTCTTCAATTTATTCTCTCTCACTTCTCTCACACTCATATGAGCCCACACCCATATGACTGTTGAAATATAATTACCCTTAATTTATCAATATATTTGATTTCAAGTTGAGGTATGCTTTCAAAATCAACTGTAACTCTAAAATCAATTCTAGTTGAAAGCAAGAAAAATTTGCTTTCACTTCTACAAATCCCATTTGCTTTGATAAAAAAAAAATCATTTCTATGTTTTATCCTTTCTTTTTCAAGTTCTTACTAACATTTTTCATAAAGATAATTTGTCATGAAAGAATAAAAAAACAACCAACTATTTTTAGTGTAACACTTTTAAAATATTATTTATTAAAAAATTTAAATTTACAAAATTTAATCATATTTCATATTATTGTTTATAAAATATTATTTAATAATTGAAGAAAAATAATTTTAAATATTTTTTAAAAAAATTATTTTAATACAGGAACCAAAAATAAAAAATAATAATTTTATAATCTTTCAAATATATTTAAATAATGAAATAGAATAAAAGAATAAGTACATTATATAATTCATACCCATTTTAATAATTATACTTCTTAAAGTAATTCTAGTTAACTCTATCTAAACAACATTTATTGTGTTAAAATCAATTTTCACGTGAAACTATCAAATATAAATATTTTAAAATCAATTCTAACACAATTAATTAACAACAAATAAATTTTCTAAATGAAGAACTAACACATACTTATATTCCCAATTTCAAGCTTAGACAACTTGGAATAATCATTATTTACATGATTATATTTATTGCCACTTGTGTGCGTAATTTACATGTGAAGAGAACCGGCAGTCCTTTTGTTTGTATTTGTCTACTTGCTATAGCCCATAGTTTTCCTAAAGATCCCTTTGCTTCTTTTTGAAATCATGGTTTGTTTAATTCTAGTCTTGATTGCGTGCTTGGTTTATCGCAAATTGAATTCGATGTTGGTAGCTTGTTTGACGATTTGAAAATTCACTCTACCAAATCAAATTTCAATTCATTTATGAATTCATTTAAATGCTATAATTGAAGTGTTTCAAGCTATTTTGACGGTGATTCGATTTGCAACTCACACTATTACTTTGCTAATCTGTTTGACGACAATTTTCAGGCTACTGCCACCAGTGGATACACTAGCAACTCTGCTTCCACCAAGAAGTGCAGAATTAAAAATGTAAAGCTAGGAAGATTACTTAGCTGGAGTTGAGCATCTCGTTAAAAATCAGAGCATGCTTTTAACTTTGTGCGATTTGCAAGCTCAGCTCAGAGTGGAGGAACTATGAAGAATTTGACTTTGAATCTGAGTTGCAATGGAATAATATCGAGTCAACTTAATGAATCCGACCAGATCAAAACCAATTAAATTGGTTCGGGTTGGATGGGGTCATCAGGTCATACTAGGTAAAAATCAATTAAATCAGGTAATAATCGTTCAAATATTAAATTTCATAAATTTAAACCCAATGACCCGAATCGATTATATATAATTTTTTTATTTTTCTATATATAGTGTATTTAGCTAATAAATCAAACTTTAGTTTTCTCTATGGATGTTCTTAAGCTATATAAGTAGATGAAATTAAGAAAACTTTAAAAGATTTAAAGTTCGTGATTTTTAAAAAAAATTGTGGTTTTTTCCTTTTAATTCAACTAAACATAAAATAATAATAATAATAATAATAATAATCGGGTAACTTAATTATTGGAACTAAACCAATTTGATTTTAATTAGTTCGGTTAGGTTTGGTTACCAAAAAAAAAAATCTATAAACCCAAATCAAACCAAATCAATCAAAATTAATCAGTTTGGATTTATTTTTTCTCTTAAACTCAAACCAACCCAACCCAAAGGTGGGAATAAATTTATGACATGATTGGTATGTTTTCTTCATTAGGATTAGGTTTAACTTAATAGGTTGATATTCTTTCAAACTTATTAAATTAAAAATAGTCAACTTTCCTATTTGATATTATCCTTTGTGTATTCAACAATTATAATTTGATAGATTTAAAAAACTTGGGTTAGGACACCTGCGTCATTCTTAGTCATAAATAACAAAAGGTATTAATACCTTTGAATTTTATAGGAATACTAAAAAATTTCCCTTATTTATACTATTCTAATAAATAAATTTATGAAAAAATTGCACTAACATTTATGTTTCTATTAATTTTCTACATGACTCCATGTTTTGATGAAATAATATCTTAAAATAACATAAGAATAAAATTGTCATCTGATGACATCATTAGTTTTTTTTTCCTCTCATTTTTTCACATAGACAAACAAAAAAATAATAATAATTCTCCCTTTTATTTTCTTTTCTCTAACTTTTTTTCATCCAAATATACTTGTGAAAAATAAAATTTCATTCCATTTCTTTCCTCTCCATTCTTTTCCATGTGAATGAAGCAAAAGGTGCTTGCAAGTAAGAACAAAATACTTTTATTACATTTTGATATAAAATCATTATATTCGATCTACAAGAATGAAAAAAAAATAAAAACAAATTACACTTGTATAAAACATGCTACAGGGAAAATCAAACTAAATGGAAGGCTAAGTAAAAAAATATACATATGATCGCTGAGTTTATTTATTTATTCAAAAATACTATTCAAACACTCAAAAAAAAAAAATCAATGTATATTAAGTCACCCGCAACGCCACTCAATTTTATTGTTCTTGACTTCAATATCGGGTTCTATGCTTGCTGCCCTTCCTAAATGGGAGCATGCATGTGACAACACAATTATCTAGTATCCACTACTCCTCCCCAAGGAAGAAAACAGTGGGCTTCTTGGGCTCAGTGATCTCCACTGTTCCTTCCAGCATCTTAGCCACCTTCCCCATGGTTGGCCTCAACTCAGGCCTGTCCTGAAGGCACCACATAGCAGTCTTCACCATCCTATTAACCAACTCAAAATGTGCCCTGCTGTCATAAAACTGCCTAATCTGGGCATCAAGAACATCCTCCATCCTCATCTCCTTGAACATCTTGTCAAAAGCCCAACCCGGGAAGTACCACTCGTCACTGCGCACCAAAGACCCTTGAATCTCAAAGTTCCTCACCCCACTCACAAGCTCCAACAGCACCATCCCAAAGCTGTACACATCAGCCTTTGCAGTGATTGGGTCCGCAGTGATCCACTCAGGAGCCATGTAACCAGGAGTGCCCCTCCTCTTTGACATGGTCACCATGGCCTCCTTTTTCCTCAGCTTCGCCAGCCCAAAATCCGATATCTTGGGACAAAAGTCCTCACCTAAGAGAATGTTCTCTGGCTTGATGTCACAGTGGAGAACCCACTCCAAGCACTCCTCGTGCAAGTACGCGATGGCCCTGGCCACACCCAGAGCAATCCTGTACCTCACGTTCCAATCCATAACAGGCTTCTCTTGTGTGTTTTGATCAGAATCAGCTGCACCATCATTGTTGTTTTGCTTCTTAACCCGGAATAGGTACTTGTCCAATGACCCTCCGGGGATGTACTCATACACTAGTATCCTCTGACCCTTCTCAGTACAGAACCCCCACAAACGAACCAAGTTAAGGTGGTGCATCCTGGCAATGATGTTGACCTCCGCCCAGAACTCGCGGTCGCCGCCGGTGACATTCTTGAGGCACTTCACGGCGACGACGCGGTGGTCCGGCAGCTCGCCTCTGTAGACGTCTCCGAAGCCTCCTCTCCCTATGAGGCTGGAGAAGTCATTGGTGGCAGCTCTGAGTTCAGAATAAGTGAACCGTTTTGGCCCGCCGGCGGGTAAGAGCTCAAGGCCCAACGTGGTGGCCATGTCCCTGTACTTGATGTACCTCTTGAGGAAAGACCAGAAGAAAGCCACCCCGGAGATCAATTCCGCGGCGAAAAGGGTGCAGATTATTACGATGTTTCTTGTTGTGGTGTTCGAGTCCTTGGGTGGTAGCGGCAGGCTTATATTCACTGGGCACGTTGTTTGCATCACCTCGGTTAAGCCAACGAAATTGCTGGGTTCTCTTCCCTTTTTGTCAACTTTCAAGAACAGGGCAGTTTCTGTCCCCGGCGACCAGTAACCGTATAGAAGCTCTTCTCCTAGTAACAGGACACAGTAGCCTAATCCATCGTATTTGAATCCAAACCCGAGACATTTCGGCTCTGTATGGCAGCTGGATTCGCAGATCGTGAAATTCTCGGCGCTGATTTGCTTCATCTGGATGCTGGTGTAGTTAACGTAATCCAGCCTTATGAAATCGGTGTTGTTGGAGAGTGGGACCTTCCTCGTGCACCCGTTCTTGGCCACACTTTCACTGGGCGTGAACCCGGATGGACAAACACACGAAGTATCATCAGCGTTCAAATCATCACTGGGCACGCAGATAGCGTAAGCACCGCCGCACCTTCCTTTGATCCTGCAAATCTCCCATATCCCTCTCCACACCGAGTTCCACTGGTTCTGGTAGAAGCTGTAGATTCTGAGATTGCCGTCGTCGTCGAGGACCAGTTTCCTGAAGTTGTTCTCGCCGTAATCGGAAGTGAGGAAAGCGTTGTTCACCATGCTCATTCTCCCGAGATCGTCCATGCTCAAGAGGGGATTCGGTGTGGTGTAGTATTGAGCGGAGGTGGAACTGAGGATCAGAGAGGTTGAATTAACGAACTTGTACTTCCCGTTGCTGGAAATAAGAGTAACAGTTACGGTTATGTTTTGGTTGGGCAAGATTGTGTTGGTGGGGTTATTGAAGCTGTTCCAATTACCAAAAAGCAGGTTTCCCTGGTCGGTGAGAGTGAGTTGTGTGGTGTTGGAAGAGGAATTGGAAGAGGCGTTGTTGTTAGCCAAGGGGGAACCGTTGAGGAGGATCTGGCCATTGGGGGTGATGACAAGGGAGGAATTGGCGTTGAGGGGGGTGGTGGTGGTGGCGTTCCAGACGAGTGCGTCTGTGGTTTTGGGGACTTTGGAGAACCAAACGGAGAAGGTGAAGAGGTTTCCTGAGTTGGGTATGGGGAAGAAGCCGGCGGTGAAGTTGGAGTTGGGGGAAACAAGGGTTCTGTTCTGGGTTGGGTGCCATGGGGAGTGTGAGATGTTGAAGGATGAGAGCACTTGTTGTTGTTGTTGTTGGCCAATTGAGGGAGGAAGGTTGAAGAATAGGAATAGAAGATTGAAGAGGAGGAGGAAGAAGGAAGAGGAAGATGGAGACATGATTGATTGGGTTTCAACTTTCGAGTACTACTTTCTGAGTTGTCTTGTGAAGTGTGCTTTATATCTGAGATGGAAATATCTGTTTGGCTAGTTAGATGCGTTAGATTGAATAATAGTGCTGTAATACAATTGCCATTAATCAGCGGTGGCTTTGTGTGTGTATGTTGACGGTGGAAAGGCCGGCTCGTGCATTGTTGGTGTCATAGCTTTATCTTTATGGTCTTCTCTCCTATTGTCGAAGTTGACTGACTTTTTTATTTTTATTTTTATTTTTTTGACATTATTGCCTTGTGGCTGTGGATTTTCTACTACCACTTGTCATGAATAGTCAGTTCACGATTTTGATGTCCTTCTGAACGCCACCCTCCCAAAAAAAAAAACAAAAAAGGAAAATGAAAATGATGTCTTGTGAAAAGACTTCTCTACTTACTAATTTTTGTGATCACTACAATTATATATATGAAAATTGAACCGTAATATTAACCTCACGCTATTTGAAGCTGAATTATTTAAAAATGCGTTTTTTTTAGATGAACAAAAAGTGAATTTTAATATACTATGAGGGTAAAAGTTAAGATAATAGGCAATTAAATCATGAAATAATTGAAATACACTAATAGTGTAAAAATTTATATATAAAATGTTGACAATTTATTATTTTGTATAATTTTTAAAATTTGAACTAGCCATAATATGATAATAGACATACGTATAAATTTTTTATTGCATGATAATATAAAAATTGTTACATTATCTGTGTATGTATATAGTAATTATACTCATTAAAACAGATATTTTTATTTATATGCCAATATATGAATTGATATTTTTATATAAATCTTTTTACATTAATAGTTCTTAAAATTAAATTCTAAAAAGAAATTAAATTGACTTTAATTTATATAGTATTATCCAATCATATATTATCATTAATAAAAGTGATTAAGACTAATATCTACAATTTGAAAAATTATATAAATAAAATAATTTAATTAAATAATAATATAAAAATATTTTACACTATCATCTAAATTTTGTGGTCAAGAAAAATATGTTGGAAATTGAAGTTTTATTTTACCAGATTCAAATTATTGGCCGTGTTATATGGTTCTTCGCGATTCCCCGTAGATAATGCCAGAGTAACCCTGACTTCTAAGGTGCAACCGTTCAAGAATGCCGAAGACGACCAAATCGGAAAGCCCCCACGGAAGGGTCAGTTTGAAAGGGGAATACCAAATACAATAACTTAATTGATAGTGACAGCTGATAATATTTTCATTAGCGATGATCACATTTAGACAATGACGGATAATATTCTTGTTCAAACTAAAACATGTTGATTTTTTTTTATTTGATTATTTTGATTTAAGATAATTTATATTTCTACTGTGCATTCAGATAAATTTGCATTGTTTATACAATAATAAAGGAGATCGGGTACAATGATTATTTTTTGGTGTCTAACTTTACTTTTCATTTTACCCTTGCAACTCTACTCTTTCAATTCTTGTTTTTCAACTCTTATTTTCTAAGTAATTATTTTTTCAAAAAATAATAATACATGGTTGAATATTTATCTAAAAAATTTTATATTGATAATGCTGTAAGTTTAATTAAAAAAATGCGGTATCTAACAAGACAGTCTAACAAGCCGCTAGTTTTACGTAAGGTTTATGATTGAAACTTTTTAAATAAAACTTCGATTAAAAAAATATGTTTTAAAATTTTATTGAAAAATCTTCCGAAAGCTTTATAAAGGTTTGATAAACTAAGCTTGGATGATTTATAATAAAAAATTTCGAGTCAGAAAAAGTTTGATAGTATCAAAAAGTTTGTATCATTGGGTGCAATCTACTATATTTGTCAATTTTTGGTCAATTTTTCATGCAAGAAATCAAAAAGTTTTTCTCAACAAAGAATCGGACTCAGACCAATTAACTTTCTTGATCAAGCTGAGGTTGGGATTTTGGATCAAGGGCTGTTGCCCTGAAATCCCGTTCTCACCTTATGGTGACCTGTAATCTAAATGGTGTTCTGTCACGGAAAACTAGGAAGTAATTAATTAGTTAGATGGTCTGCTAGTCAGTACTAATAAGGGTAATAGTTAAGGATGCAGAAAATATAAAGTTTCAAAGATTTAGGGACTATTTGAAAGTGTTTTATATTTATAATTTTTTAAAACTATTTTAAAAAACAAGTTTAAGATCATTTTAAAAAGCAAGAAAACTTATTTGGATAATTTTTTTAAAAAATAATTTTTAAAATGGATAAAATAAAAAATTGTTTAACAACTATAAAGATCATAACAACAAAGATCAACACAAGTAGCATCCACGACAAAGAGCAACAAAGAACAACAGTGAGATATCCACAACAAAGATCAACAATGAACAACTGTGAGATCAATTTATAACTTGGTGTCAATTTACAAATAACAACAAAGATCAACATAGCAGCAAGCAACAACAGTGAGAGGGAGGGAAAGCAGAGAGAACAAGAGAAGTAGAGAAAGAGAAAGAGAGAGGGAGGGCCGCGTGTGGTGGCGAGGCGAACCTGGGCTGAGCTTGGTTGCCGACGGCGAAGCTGGGTCTGATAGGCCGAAGCTGGTCACGAGGTCGGCTGAGCTGGGTCGCGTGTATGGCGAATCTGGATCCACTACATGAAAATTGCTCATTAGTGATCGATTTTTTGTCACTAATTTCATAAAATCAGTCACTAAACTTGATAGCAACCAATTTGTGACCGAATGTTGTCATCCCAAAATCCAAGGTTGCTAAATTTTTAGTGACCAGATTTTCGATTGTGACCAATTTAGTGATCTGATTTACTCCAACAGGACTAGTTGATGGAGGTGGCTTGGGCTAACATTAGTAACCGATTTTGCCGTCACTAATATAGTGACTGAATTTTCAATCACAAATAGGCCCTATTAGCGACCAATTTTGCGATCACTATTATAGTGACTGAAAATTCAGTCACTAAATTGGTCACTAATGGTTTTTATACACCTGATTTGCATATACATAACACTAGTAAGCACACAAGGAAAGCATAGTAAGACCACCCATTGTCACAACAATACATCTCCTTTAAGAAAGCTGAGCATAATAAGCTTTAAAGAGGCACAATAGATAGATAAGACTATACAAAAGCTGGTAGCGAAAGTATGTTTCATCTCCACTGATCTGCATCTCCACAAGGTATATAAAGCACAGAATAGAAAAGAGAGACATTTGATGTAAGTCCATATATAATGAGCTAAACCTGGTATATAAGACAATCTAGCTTCTTTCAAATGGACTGGCATTGGTAAGATAAATAAATAAATGAAAGGAAAATGAAAACACCAAGGCTTGGTCCATATTTTCCAAAGGAAAAGCATCAATCTGAAACACACATCGCATCATAAAGACTATACAAAAGCAGATAGCAAAAGTATGTTTCATCTCCACTGATCTGCATCTCCACAAAGTACATAAAGCACAGAATAGTAAAGAGAGACATTTGGTTTAAGTCCATATATAATGAGCTAAACCTTGTATACAATACAATCTAGCTCCTTTCATACGGGCTCACATCAGTAAGAAAAATAAATTAATAAATGAAATAAAAATGAAAATGCCAAGGCTCAAGCAACATTTTACAAAGGAAATGCATCCGTCAAACACAATTATATCATATGCTTGCATAATGTAAAAATGAACAAACAATCATAGATATATTAGAAGTAAACATCATTGAAAAGATTAAAGAAGTGTAACTATATTTTATGTCCACCAAAAATGCATTTCGATGGAGTATACTGAATACAGAACAATTAATAGAAACATTGCACTAAGCTGGACATGATGTTTCTCAATATATTACTACTTCAGAGAAGACCTAATCTGGAAACGCAGACAGAAAAACAAAGCATCACCAATCTTATCAACTTAATAATGCATGAAATTAGTCAAACCAAAAGCCTTACAAACTCCAGCTACATAAATGAGATGCCATTGGTAGTTAAAAGTTTTAAAAAGAAAAAAAGAAACCTCCGGAATAAACCAATAAAGCCTTCAATACCAAAAGACATGAAAAATAAATATAAAAAAGTCAAGATTAAAGTAACAGCCTTAGATTCTCACCACCATAGTCCTTGTTTTCAGAATCAACATATGAATCCGGGAGGACAAACAGAACTCCAGGTAGACCTAGTCAAAGAGAAATGACAAGAGTAAAAACAATTGGAATGAAGAAAATAACCATAAATCAGCCATTTAAACGTTTCTATAACCAAATGCAAAACCTTCCAGCTTGTTAGATGTCTCCTCGTCAATCTCGCACCCAAATCCAAAGTACCTCTCACACGAAACATTGTAAATCTTCTTCTTAGTTTCCTTTTCATTGTAAACCAAAAAAAAGTTAAATAAAGATATATATTATCCACCAAACCATAAAAACCTTAAAATAATTAACCAATTTAAAAAACACCAAACAAGCCATGAAACTGAAACCAAAAAACACCATTTAAAAAATAATCAAAAAACAATCATAACATCCAACAACCTAAAACTAAAATGGTACTGAAAGTTTAAATCTTTAACAAGCCCTATTAAAAATCGAGTCAAAACCGCTGAATGTAAACCACAGCAAGCAGAATAAAAAAAATATATCCATAAGGGCGTACTTGGTTAAGGGTAAGAAATGGGGGAAACTTTTCATTAATGAGCTCCATAAACAACAAAACACACCCTAACTTTACATTTTTATCACCCAGAACAAAATTATTTGAGAAAATACAAAAAAAAAAAGAGGGAAAGAAATGTGTTGAAATCAAAATATGACAAAGCTTATGAAATAAGAGAGCAACTTAACTCCTAAGTCATTTGAGGATCACGATTGATCCACTTAAGTTGATGATCATCCAATAAATATTGCAAGAAACTTTCACAAAAACCCCTTGTCCATATTTTCTTCTTTGTCCCTCTTCTCAGTCATTTTATACATCCAAACTTAAATGTTCCAAATTTAGGAGCCAATAGGCAACTATAAGACAACTAACAAAAACGAGTTGAAAATAGAAAATAATTATGCATTATTTTAAAACACCATTAGAAAGTTTGGGAAGTTAGCTTAAAAAATTGTATATATAGTGCACCAAATAAAGCAACAACGTACTACAAGACAATAATAAAAAGAATAGTTTCACTAAACCACCCTTCATTATGCAATCCTTCAAAGATTTCCACTCATCAGTCATGACTCATGAGCACTAAATCAAAACTAGTAAATTCAAAGAACAAGAAAAATGCATTAGTAAGACCAGGATTAACTTTTAGCAAATATTATGGAGCAAACTCACCGTCTTCCCCGAAGTGCAAAGAACTTTGATTTCTTTTGGATTAACCTCCAAGACTTCACCATCTATCCAAGTACATCAGAATCCTCCACCCAAAGTGCAGAGAGTGTCACAACTTAATTAACTGTAATTAACTACAACTAATAGAATCCATTCCCTCTCTAATGATATTTATGCGTAGCGTAATCAAGTAGCATTCACAAATCACAGTCAAATCAAATTTTCCAAAAGTTGTAAATCCTCCTAGACTAAGACCTTGTGGCTTCCAGCTTCTCTAGAAAACATAGTTATGAAGAAAAGCATTATTCCATCAAAGAATAGGACTCCAGCACTGTCGGTTGGCAATAAAAAATGGAAACATTCATAACAAGTAGAATCACTCAAACGTTATCAAGATTACAATTAAAACCATAAGAACTAGTTCTACGATAAAAAAAATCCATTTCTACTTTCTATGCAATGAGAAACCAGTTCATTAACATAGGAAAACCCAAACCCCATTTTTATCTAAAATGACAAAACCAGAGGATTATACATCCAAACTTAAATGTTCCAAATTTAGGAGCCAATAGGCAACTATAAGACAACTAACTAAAACGAGTTGAAAACAGAAAATAATTATGCATAAATATAATTATAAACACTTGGATTAGCAAAACATCAAGTTCAGCACCAAAATAACCATAAGATGGACAACAAAAAGATAAGCCAGGGTTGGGGGTTTATCAGAAAAAATAAAACAAAAAGAACAGAACTAACAAAAAGGAAGAGAAGGTGAACCAGGGGTGGTGGCTGCGCGAAGGGGGAAGGGTTGCGTCTCGAGAAGAGCTGTGGAAGGGGTTGCGTTGCGAGTAAATCAGCGGCGTCATAAGCGGAGGAGTGGCGAAGCAGGGAAGTAGAGGCGTGGCAAAGTAGACGCGCAACTTCACGGTGGCGTCGTTGTTGCTGTTAGGCAGTGGCTCCGAAAGGAGGAGGCACACGCACGGTGGCCACGGATGGAGGGACAGCGGCATTGCTACTAGACCGAGAAGGAGGAGGCACGTGCGCGGGGGGCCAAGGATGGAGGGGTGGCGGTGTGGGAAAGAATGAGAATGGGTGGTGGTGTGGAGAAGAGGCAAAGGCAATGGGAGATTTGGGGGAAAATGAGATACTTAGGGCTTTTTTTCTCTTTATATGTTTCAGCCAGTAGTGACCGAAATATCAGTCACACTTTGAAATATTATGAGAATTTAGAGCTATTTTTAAGCAAGCAAGGACTTCTAATATAAATTAATATTGATCACAAAATCAGTCACAAATTGAAATATTAGTGATCGATTTTTATGCAAGGAAAGATTTCTACAATGAATTAATATTGGTCACAAAATTGGTCACTAATATTTAATTAGTGACGATTTATGACCGATTTTTATGGCAAGGTTTTCTTGTATGAATAAATATCGATCACTAAATCAATCACTAATTGAAAATATTAGTGGCCAATTTTTATGGAAGCAAGGTTTTGTTGTATAAATAAATATCAATCACTAATTGAAATATTAGTGATCGATTTTTATAAAAGCAAAGTTTTCTAGTATAAATAAATATCAGTCACTAAGTTGGTCACTAATTTGATTTAGTGATCAATTTTTTTTCCACCCTTTTCATTTTCCCTGATAGCTTAATTCAATCACTAATTCAGTCACTAATTCATCATTTAGTGACGATTTATTTCAGTCACAAAATCGATCAATATTTGACATATTTCTAGTAGTGGTTGCGAGTGCGGGCAAGCTGGGTCACGAGTTCACGACGGATTTGGGTCACTTGTGCCAGGGATCCGTTGCCAGTGCCAGTAAAGTTGGGTTACGGTGTAAGATCTCGTTGAGTGTGCGGTGAGCTGGAAGGAGCTTTGCTGCATCATAGGAGTTGGGAGGAGCTAAGAAAAGCTTATTTGTGTGGTGAAGAAGCCCAAATCAATAAAACTATTTTGAAAACAGCCAAAATCTATTTTTGGTTTTTTATTTAAACTGAAAACAAACATGAAAAAAAAATAACTTGCCAAACAAGTTCTTTTACTCTTTCATTTTTTAGAATAAAAAACTGTTTGTAAAACTTGTCAAACAAGCCCTTAATGTATTGAAAACTTACAAAACTCATTTTTAACAATAAGTTTCCTTTCTTAGAACTTTAACATGATTTCACGATCTGATTTGGAAATGTAACTGGCACGTAAGGGGCTAGGTTCCCACGTAAGCCTCCTAAGTAGCTTGACATTTTGAATGCTTAGATTAACGTGATTTTCATACTTAAAACGTAGTTTCGTCTCAACTGTATCAATTTATCTATTTAAAACATAATATTAGAATTTATAAAACTGAAATATTTCAACATACGTAATCATGAAATCATCTAATTAAATCAGCTATTTGAGAAAACCTAAACTGTTTCATTCAATGACATATTCATAATTTGAAAATTAGTTTAATGAAACTGAATCATGAGTACATCATTTTAATCACAATCTACATTTCAAATTCATACTTAAATTATAAAAACATAAAGGAATGTACATAAATTCTAAAAAAAAATACATAAATGCATGGTTCAGATTAATCACAATCTGCATTTCAAATTCAAACTTAAATTCTAAAAACATAAAGGAATGTACATAAATTCTAAAAATAAATATATAAATATATGGTTCAATCCTCCTTATAACTACTAGAGCACTCTGATATTGATCCTAAACTAAGCTTTACTGAACGTAAAACTCACCACTAAACAGTTACGGACTACTAAAATGATAGCTGATCAATGACCTGCTGACTGGAAGAAGGAAGGGAGATGGGTGAGTCAACAGACTCAATGAGTGAATTCTCACCCACCAACCACATAGGACAACCAATAGGATATAAATAATATACATGCATCAAGCAAAATCATTGTAATGTCTACATGCATAATTACACAGGAAAAATGGTTTTGAACATGTTGTATAGTAAATACTAGAGAAATAGTAATCTTTCCTCTCTCTTTCTCTCTCTCTATATATATATAGCATGATAATAATACATAGAATAACACTCTGATCTTTGGGGTACCTCATAAGGTCCCATATTAGACTCCTAATTAGGTTCCATTCTCTGAATGCTTAAGGAGCAAGATTGTTCTTTAGCAGACAACTTGGTACTAAGGTTAACGATCTCTCACAACCATTACTTACTATCTTCTCTATAGTTACTATCTAAAACTAGTTTGTACATAAATCAAACAAATCTAAAAACTCTAAATTCGTATAATTCTAACAATATGACTTTAGCATAACTGTGACTATAAAATCATGTGCAAGGGATCACCAGCTTGTAGATATCGTGATTTTAGAAGCCCAGAATATGTATCTGATATTTGTTATAAATCATACATGGTTCAACTTTTCAGTAACATATAACTAAAATTCTAAAATCATATTTCATAAGCACATGACTTTATAAATATGGAAGTTCCATAATCATAATAACTTATCTATTCTTTGAAACTAAATCGTACTTTGCTCAACTTTTTTTTCCAATGTAACTTAACTTAATACTTTAAAAGCATAATTTGAAATCTGAAGCCTTGAAAACATGGTAATATCATAAATCCATAAAAATGTGTTTAACAAATTTGGTGAACTTGCTAAATCATGTGTTTTCCAATAAATCCTATCATGGGTATATAAGGCATATCATGGCATACAACAATAAATCATGGTTACATGATTTTCTTGAAACACATTTTTCATGTTATAATCAAAATCATAATTTTGCTGGGCTTGACATAACTTGTAAAATCATATTCTATACATATTTCCACTTTTAAATCCATGTTTAACAATCATAATGCAACAAACATAATCATAATGATGAACATAAGATCATGAGTTCAAATCCACTCACCGTTTGGAGCCAAAAGTGTATGGATGCTACAACTTGACCTTGGAAGCTTTGAATGGCACCAACAACTGCCATAGAATCACAAACAACTCGTGAGGATACCATAAGCACACTAGGGCACCTCCAATGACATTAATCTTGACAACAACTAAGAATATAAACACCCTAACTAATAAACATGGAGGAATGAAGGGAAAGGATGCATAAACCATGACCGATCCTTTATCTTGAAGCTTAGAGGATGTGGGATTTGAGAGAAGATGAGAGTGGGCAAGTAGGAAAAGGAGGGATGTTAGGGTTTTATTACTTCACTTGACCTGGAGATTGAGTAGATGAATGTGAAGATAGCTTTTCTCATGCTGACTTGGACAAAGAAATTTACATGGAGGCAGAGGGTTTTATCATTAAAGGAAAGGAGGACTACGTGTGCAAACTTAAGAAAAGTCTTTATAGGTTAACGATGTAACACTTTTCCAAGTACAACATCATTCTTAAGCCATGACATCGAACTCGAGAGTTGTTACTTATAAATTAACAGACCTTAATTAAGTATCTATAGCAAAATTGATCGAATCATGAAGTAACTAATTTGTAATTCTATTAAAATATATAACAACAAAATAAAGAATTTATTGAATTCAAAGTCAAATATAAGAAGAAGCTCTTCTAAGAGCCTTACTATATATCTATATCCGTATATATATTTACAACCATATATACTTAACAAAATAGAGTTGATGTCATGACCAAACATGGGAACATGAAACACGTGGGAATCCCATCTCACGTAAGCCTCATGACCTCTGAGTCTTTCTATATGCATATTTAATATTAAATCCATTTAATAAACATCATTTCCATTTCTAAGAAACCTTTGGATCTTTGAAAACATAATCATCATTAATAGCATATCATAATCATTTCTAACATAGTTCTCTAAAATTAGAAAAAACAATCATTTCTCAAACTCTGAATATATCCTTGTGACTCAAATATATGAGTCTCTCTATACAAAGTATACATGAAAATTGGAATCATGTAATTACAAAATAATCATGATAAATCAATGCCAATTTATTTCTATGGTCCGGGACACTGTCCGTCACGTACACTGGAGCACTATATTTCTAAACAAAATACCAAAAGATACTTCACTTCAAAGTGAAGCTCGCCACTGGAACTTTCTACTGGGAATAAGGTGGATCAGAAGGACCAGGAGCAGCTAACGTATTGGAATGGAAGAAGGAAGAGGGTGAGTTTCATCAAAAACTTGAGTAGGCCCTCACCCATAACCCTCTCATGGGACAATCAAGAAACAAATAATCATATATAATCATTATAACATCTCTAATCATTTCTCTTAAAACTCTATTCTTGAAATAATAAAATCTCTAATATATATATATAATTATTTAAACATGAAAACTCTTGAAACTTTGAAAGCTTTGGTCTCATATGACTTAACAATCTGACTTAGCATAACTGACTATGAGATCATGCCCAAGGGATCACCTATTTGCAGGCATTCCGATTTCAAGCCCACAGAATATGTATCTGGCAATTGTTATGAATCATATTGAATTCCATACTTTTGAGTATCATAAAAATACTTATTTTCTCTAAAAACCCTATCATATACTTGTGCTCTACTCTGTAAATCATCATAATATTTCATAAATCTCTAAATATAATCATATTCATACTCTTGCTCTTTAATAAAAATCACTTTTAACAATAATGGTCCCATGAGTTTTCAAGAAAAACATATATTTCATGCTTTCATTTCTAATATCATATGGCCACGTCATAATTTACTGAAATTAACTCTAATGATCAACATAAGGATCATAGGATCTGAACCCACTCACCGTTTGAAGGGAGTATGAGGGCCCCACCAATGGGGAACTTGGAATGGCACCAACAACTGCCATAGAGCAATTATAACTCTAGATTAAACTCTAATAATCTCTGGAGGGCTCTACCCTAACAAAATTGGGGAGGACCCCACTTGATAACAATGAAAGAAATGATCGGTCCAAATCCAAGATTATGAAGAAATAAAGACATAATCTAACAGCATATACTTACCTTGAAGCATGGAAATGATGGATTTGAGAGAGAGAAGAAAATTGATGAAGGAGAAGAAGGGAACGCGTTCTGCGCATTCTGGAGCCCGAAACATTGCTTTTTATAAACTTTTTACCGCCTGGGCGGTGAAATGACCGCCTGGGCGGTCCCTCTCTTCCAGGCTAGACCGCACTTCTCTCGTTGACCGCCTGGGCGGTCATATGACCGCCTGGGCGGTCTCCAGGAGGTTTCTCTACGACGGCCTTTCCTGACCGCCTGGGCGGTCCCATGACCGCTGGGCGGATCCAGGAGGTTCACTTATTTCCCATTAACTTACTTCCCATTAACTTTAAAACATAAATGTAAATAAGGAAATACCCCCTATTTGGATTCAAATAAAATATCTAAAAAATTAAAATCTCAACAACTCAGAATTCAAAATTTGGGTTTTAGTTCAAATCCGAGAATTTTCGAGATTTTCTAAACTTGTGGGCTAAAAACAAAACACTTAAAGGTTTGATAAAATTCATTAAAAATCACTCTTCAACTTATTTTCCCTCTAGAAACCATTCCGGGACTTTTAATTCCAAGAATATGGTTCTATCATATAGCCCTCCAATGAGGTGTAGGATCCTCACTTAGCGAAATTCAGGACCCAGCGGTGGGTCTGGGAAACTCTAAGGCTATGCAGAACCTGACTACTAACCTGTGTACCTCGGGTATCACATTGATATTGAATTATCGAGCTTTTGTAGTAGCCACCTCATTGTTCCCTTAAGCAATCTAAAGTCAACACGGAAACTCAAAACATAGGTGTGAGAATTGTAAAATTCTCAATAGATATTCGCCAAATACACAATAATAAATGTCATCGTCATCATTCCAGCCACTTCGGTTTATTAGAAAATTTGATCATGCACTACATAACAACAGTTCATTTTAAAGTTCAAAATCATCCTTCTGAAGTGGGTTTCTTTTAGCATTCAAACACTTAATTCACATATATCATAATGCTTAAACACATAGTAAATAATCCTTAGCAAACAAGTCAATGTAATATGAGTATGCATATGCTAAATGCAAGTGATCTTTAGTGAAATTATCTTTACTTGTGTTTGACATGTAAAAGGGATCTTATATATTGCTCATTTTTTCACGCCCTTGACATATCTAAGGGATCTCATCATTCTCTTGCGACCATAGAACTCAATTATATGTGTTTTTCTCTTTTCATCGACATAGGGAAAACTTAGTTCATACCAAATAGTATCAGTGGATAACACCATATATGGGTAATAGAATGCTTATCAAGAATAAGCTCATTTTTATATATGATCATCAAACTTCATGTTTTTTTTTGAATCACTCACAGATCTATTCCTAGCCGAATACGTACCGACTCACAAAATCTCTAGGGAAGTTCTTCTTTTTGCCTTCCCATTTCATTCAACATAAGTTTTATTTCTGTTTTACCCATATGTCAGAACTTGCACAATTGAAGTTCATACATTCTCTTTTGTCACATATATGCATCATTTGTTTTTCTTTTTCCAAATGCATGCATGAAACTCATATAGACATTCATTCACAATTAATTTCCATCATGCCTCATAAATCAACCTTTACTTCTTCTAGCATGAATTTATACATCACAAGTCACATGTTCAAATATTCACAATAAAGTATTCATATCATACTAGAACCAAATGCTATTATATCATCAATTAGAGGCAGTTGCACATTTTCAACTCAATAGGTAGATTTCACATACCAATAGTGTAATTTGTTCACATACCAAACTGTAAAAAAAGCTACAAAAATTATCCATGACACTTTAATGTGTCCCAAGATCCTGTAAAAATTTCAAAATAAAACATGCTTTTTAGCTATATAAACAAAATTGTACAAATTCAAAGGTTAGAAACCTCCTTATTACAGCCAACAACCATAATTCCCAATTTTATTACCATACCGAATGAATATATAAAATCCTACAAAAATTTAGGACTTGGACTTCACGATGTCCTCAACATCCTGTAAAATTTTCAAGTCAAAATTCTATCATTTGGTATAGTAACAAAATTAGACAATTTCATAGCTTCTGAATTGGCTTTGATAAACACCCAACAGTCTTAGTTTTTTTTTTTCAAAAATAGTAAAAGTGCTCAAAGTGACCCAAGAAAAAATGAAGACACCTTAACATGTTATATTTATCATATAAAAATTTCAGCCAAAAATATATCTACAAATACTTCAAAAAAAATCATCAACCAACCTATCTGAAAATTTGAGAATTTCAGCAACATAGTTCTAAAATTTTGTCAAAAAGGGTTTTCAACATCATCCAAACACTCCACTAAACTAGACACTTCGATATCTATATATTATCAACCAATACAATAAAAAAATATCAAGTTAAATCAGTAACTAAATTGTAGAAACAGATTTGAAGGAAAAAGGTACAAAGGAGCTACTTGTGAAGCATTAGGTCTTTTAACTCTAAAGGATCTTCTAGAAATGGTTTCTTTCACCACTAGCTTTTCAAATCCACTCCAAATCCTTCCTTTAATAGTGGTTTGTGAGATCTCAAAGTGAAAAATAGTGATGGATTCAAATTCCAATCGGTTAGTTTTGTAGAAGGTGATGAGTAGAACAAGTTTTGTGAAGGAAACTTAAGGTTTCAAGGACTTTGAGTTAGGGTTTTGTAAGTTTGAAGCAAGTTTAAGGTTTAAGAGAAAAGAAACAATGGAGGATGTGTTTCTTTAGAGGGCTGGTTGAAAATGATGGCGATGATGGAGTGATAAGGTTGGTTGTGTTGTGTTTATCTTAAGTTTGGGTGTAATATTTATTGGTTTCAAGCTTTTCTTTCTTTTTTTTTGAAAAATAAATGAAATAAATGGTTGTGATTGATTTCTTGCTCAAGGAATGAATCTTAGCCATCCACTTGGCTTAAGATAAGTGGGTCACTTTAACTTGGTGAGCAAGTAGCTTTTTTTGCGTTAAAATCGCACACGAAATTACAGAAAGGATGAGATATTGGCCCCCAAGTAAAACATAATATATGAAAAGCTAAGATTGAAACTTGCTTAGCAAGTTTTAATCAATGCCTTCCACTTAGTATAATGTGGTTGGTAGAGGTTACTTGGCCATCAAGTAACTTTTACGGTGTTAAAAATCATATATCAAAACTATATCGAACGAGTAAAAAACTATACCCGGAAACCTAAAATATCTTTATGTAGGTCCCAATCCTAATTATTATCACGACCCAACTTGGATCGTGACCGCCACGTGAGGATCTCATCCCTATGTTAGCCTCGTGATCATGAGTCACTCTGTATGCATATTTTTAAATCATAAAATACATTTCTTAACAACATTTATCTCTAATATACATCTCATGCTCTTTGGGGAAACACATCATCGTAAACAACATTTTCATAGTTAAACTCTAAATTTGTCCTGAACGCAAACCTACGATTTACTTTATGTACAATTAATCATGAAAACTATAATCATATAATTATAACATATATCATGGTGACAATACATGCAAATAACTCTATGGTCTGGGACCCTGCATCATTGACATGGAGCACTCTAAGAATAACAAAAGGGCGCTTCACTCTAAAGTGAGGCTCACCAATTGACATCTCTCCTTGGAGGGGGTAGCCAGGAAGGACCCACAACAGCTACTATATCTGTAATGGGAGAAAGAAAGGGGTGAGTTTCATATAAAACTAAGTGAAGAATTCTCATCTGAACCCCCTTCATGAGACAACAACAACAGGATGTATAGAATCATAATGACAACAATAAAGATGACAATAATAACAAAAATAGTAATGATAACAATATACGCAAATATAATAAATGTTTCTATCAATTGAAAAGTAATACTCAATCCGGCAAACATGAGCTTCAATCTATAGTCTTATGATCCTTAGCGACTGTGTCCTGGAGACAAACTATGAACACCTAACTAGGTCCCATTTTCTGGAATTTACCACCATGGCTGTTTCATAATATTGTCTCCATGGTTGTTTAATAGGGGATTACTTCCATGGTCGCTTGGTACACGTCTCCTTGGCAGTTAGATGTACCAAGGTTAACTACCTTATAAACATGAATTATAAGTCTGGTTAACAAACTTCATCATACATAACTCCACTGAAAATAAATAAAAGCAATAATACTAAAATTCCATATTTCTTAGTTTCATGAAAACTCTCAAAAACTCCTAGTATCATAAGAGCTCTGATTCACATAACTCTAACAATTTGACCTTAGTATAACTGGCCATAAAATCATGTCCAAGGGATTACCTACTTGTAGACATTGTGATTTTAAAGGCCTACAAAGTGTGTAGCTTCCAACAGCTAGGAATCATAGGAAGATCCATGCTCTAAAATAATTTTTTGAATTTCTAAGTCATATCTCAAGCTAGCATATTTTTCATGACTAGATAATTCTAATGTCATACTTCAAAATCAATAGGCTTCTAAATTATGAAAATTATAAAATCATACCTTGCTCTATATATTTATTTTCTAAAACTTTATGATAAACTCTTCTCTGGTTTTAACTCTATCATATATATATACTCTTTGAAAATAATAATCTCATAAACTTGACAAAACCAATAATAATTTATAATCTCTTTAGAATCGTCTCTAAAATCATGCAAATAATATTACAATGTAAGGAAAATAGCTCTATTGACTAAAGTAAAGGTCATAGGATTGAACCCACTCACCTGGAAGGGGGAAGTGATGGTGTCAACCAGGCTCACAACGGGGCGGCAAAAAATATTATTGAAAAATATTTTTATGAAGTCGCCACCAAGATTTATTAAGGAAAACCGTTGGGAAAATATTTTTGTAAAAAAATATTTAAACCAGCGTCAAAAAGAATTTAGGTCCCAGAGTTTATTTGGGGAAGGGTGGAGACTAAACCCACACACCCTAATACATCTCCAAAATGGTTGCCCAAAAGCTAATTGTGTAATTAGAATAACTTTAAAACATATAAAATTTACCCAAAAAGATAATCAGATATAATATTTAAAAATAAACACCAAAAAAATGAAATTAAAATATTTACAAATTGAGGAAATAAGATAACAAAAAAGAAAATCAAAGACAAAATTGTGAAAATTTAAAGTTTGGCTTGATAGGAAATTCCTGCTCCTACATATTTTCTGGTACAATGAGGAACTCAAAAGCGTAATTCTCTAAAAAAATTATTGATTGACTAATTTTATTATTAAAAAAGGATTTTAGAATATCAAGCTATCACAACTCAGATATCCTTTAATATAGAATTAATAAACCATCATAGCTAAACTAATTCTATTCTCAAAAAGAGAATTGTTGATCAGTCTCGCCCCCAAAACCATGATCCGAACATCTTTATTTTTTTTTCAATGAAAAAGAACAAATAAAATAGGCAAAGTTAGCCCAACCATTTTTTTTTTTTTTAGAAAAGGACTTTGTACTATCAGACTAAGAAAAAAATATATCTAAATCCAATCCCAAATGGGTATAACCAAAGAAAAACAATAAGGGCCCAACCATTTCTAAACAAAATAAAGACATAAACCAAATGGGTCTCAAAATGATAACTCAAACAAGAGGGAGAAAAAAACTAAGACAATAACATGAAAAACAAATAAATCAGTAAGTGAATAATAAAAAAAATAAAAATAAAAAGAAAAAAGAATCCTATGCCTAACATTACCTTGAAGACACACTAGAAGTTGAAGTTGGAGTTTCATTAGGGTTTCACTTTCCTTGTGGGAAGAGACAGAGGGTATGGGTTAAGGGTTGCAAGCACAAAGAGAGAGGGGGATGGCACCGCCACAATGGAGAGAGAGGAAGCGTGAAGCGAGGATGTCATGACCCACCTAAAGAACGTGATTAGCACGTGAGGACTTGGATTCCCACGGAAGCCTCTAATAACGTGAACTCTAATATGCATAATTAAATTAAATATATTCAAAATCTCTTAAGTTTTCATAAATCTGAAAATATTTTCAATTATAAATATTGAACATAATGCTGCATAAAATCCATAATATGGGCCAAAGCCAACCATAATTAAATAAATGAATGAAATTCTGAAAATAGTGAAAATAATATAATGCATGTCCGGATCCTGCTTACATAATTATTGGAGCACTACTAACTGACATAACCAAAAGTAAGCTCCACTCCGAAGCGAAGCTCACTAAAAGAAGCTGCAACACTACTAAGGAGGATCCTGATGCACAGAACCACGTATCTGAAGGGGAGGAAAAGGGGATGAGTTCATCAAAACTCAATGAGTGAGCCTCACTAACAACCCACATGGGATAACAATAAATATGCATAACACATACATGCAATTGATGTAAAATATTTTATATATAATTACATCTAACTGTACTGAAATAATAATTTAACTAAATCCGTGGTAATAATTAGTAGAGAAATAAGAGATATTCTAGAGCTAAATCTAAGCCAATGACTAATCTAATGGGCACCTAACTAGATCCCATAAATGGATACCGCATTGGGTTCCTCCTATGAGTGAGCTAGTCCTCTAACGGACCACTTGGTATCAAGATTAACGATTAATCCTACAATCGTAACTCGCGATCTGTTTCTCACTATTTATTGGCTAAAAAACTAATAGCAATAAAATTCACTATTCATACAAAACTGGGATTCATGAAATTTTCTAACTAATAAAATAAATCTAAATCATACATACAATAAGTATGGTCCCATGAGTTTTCTAAAATAATGATTTGTCATGATAACCACAAAATAATAATTTTCTAAAATTATTATAATCCATAAGACATATTTCTTGGCATAAATCATTCTAAACTTTCATAAATAATTTATATAATATAGGAAAAATAATAATAATGACCAAAAGTGTGGTCATGAGTTTAAACCCACTCACTGTTCAGTAGCCGAGATGTACTTTCACTAACAACTTGATTCTGAGAAGCTGGAATGACATTAGTAACTGCCAAACAATACAATGAAAATATAAACAAATTGACTTTATCACCCAACTGGGTTTGGAATGATATGGAGGAAAAATATTGTGTGAAAACTATGTCTAGAGTACCCAAACTTACCATTTAAATAAAAAGATGAACTGACTAAATTCCAGAGATCACTAACCGGAAGATATTAATCAGAGAAAATTATGAGAAACTATGTTTTTTTGCTCTTGGAAAAATTCTTTCAGCGGCTAGGGTTCTTAGAAAAATATTTGAAAATATTATAATGCGCCTAAAATATACCAGGAGTATAAAATGAAGAAAAGAAAAAATGAAATTAAAAAATGAACTAAAGTGGCAAAAGGCACCTTCGTTCATATATATATATATATATATAAATTGAAAACGGGGCACATGGGTTTCATTTTTTTTTTATTTTTTTATTATATATAAACCTATATATAATAATAATAATAATAATAATAATAATAATCAAACGCGTGCAATTCGCGTCTTTTGATTTTTCAAAGTTACTATGCATATATAATAACTCCACCGAAATCACGAGAGTTACTATGCATGCATAGTAACTTGCATAGTAACTTCACATGTGAACTCCACCGAATACACGGGAAGTTCCTCTGCATATGCATAGTAACTTTACTTATATGGTTACTTTTGAAGTAGCAGTAATAATAATACCGATAATAATAAAACTAACGGCAATCATGTCAACATGCTACATGTTTTCTCTTATAATATTATTAGAGTGTTCCATGCATGCATCTCATATTATGTTAAAATAATATTAAAATGTCTACCAATTAATAGTAATAGTAATAATAATTCTAATACTAATAAATTTTGTATTTGGGTTATCAGGAAAAGGAAGGGAAGCCCACCACCTCGGCTTCAACGGTAGAGGTGCTGCGTGATCACGTGGTGGACAGATCCACCACGGCGATATGGCAGAGGAAGGAGGAAAAAGCCGTGGAATTTGAGGTTGATCGCGATGGTTGCGATTGGCTTCATAGGCGACGCAGGAACGGGTTCTGAGGAGCTTCAAATCTGGAGTTGGAGAAGGGAAAGGACCCGTCGCAACTTCTACACGAGCGGTAGAATGACGGGAACTGCAAGGTAAAGAAGATGGTCGAGTGCAGTGGTGGCCGCGTGTGGCTTCCATGCTTAAGCGGGGAGATGGGCGTTAGGGGTCGGCGAGGTAACACAAAGGCAAAGAAAGGAGCGGCGGTGATGATGGTTCGTGGTTGTTTGGTGGTGGCATGACAGTGCTTGGTAGTGGTGCATTGGTAGCCGCGGCCTCCCTTTTTTTTCATTTTTGTTATTTGTTGGTTTTGTGAAAGTTTGGTTGGAATTTAGATGTGATTTTGTTTATGGTTGAAATGGAATGAGGTTGCTTGGTTTTTTATTTATTGTGGTGTTTGCTTACTCGTAGATGTGGGTTGCTTTGTATGGTTGTATTTTATTTTTGGTTGTGGTTTGATGCTTGGTTACAAGGGTATGGATTATAGGGAAAAAATGGTTTAGCTTAGAAATTGAGGACAAAACCCTTGAAAAAGAAAATGAACCAACTATTCACGAACCATTTACCTGTGTTTATCTCTCTCTTTTCTCAATCTTTGTAACTTTCTTCCAACTCTATTAAAATCTCGAAGCAAAAGAGCTCTCTCTTTCTACTTTAGAAACTGAAAATGGAAGTTAAAGAGCTAAATATGATGATGTCCACCCTCTCTTTCTATAAATTATGATCTTTCTTATACACCATTGTAGATTGATTTTCTCAGACACCGGTAGATGACACTTATGATTTGGTTGAAAAAATTTTATCCCAAATTGTTGCTTGATTTCATGGATCTGACGCCGTTGTTTTTAATTTTCCTCCTCTATGTTCGATGATCCTTTTTTTGTTGCACATTCTTGCTTGACTTCATTTGTTTTCATTTTTCCTAAAATGACAAGAAGGGGATCGGTGGCTCCTTTCTCCTTTTTTTTTTAATTTTAAAAAGAAAAAGGGAAAACGGTGGTCAAAAGAATCACACCCACGCTTTTCTTTTTTATTTTTTATTTTATTTTTTTGTTTTTAATCAAAAAAAGAAATAAAAATAAAAACAAATAAAAATGGGCTGAAATATTTTTTTTGTTCACAATTCAAAACAAGATGGGCTTAGTTCATTTTATTTTTACAGCCATAAAATAAAATGAAATGGACTGAGAGTTTTTTTGAAAAAAGAAATTAATCAAATATTGGGTGCTGACAAATGGTGTCAACACCAATGGAGCTCAAGGGAGGAGGGATGACTCTAATATTGCCATTGAAGCAACAAAACTCTAGATTAAACTCTAACAATCTCTAGAGAACTTTAATTTAACTCTAACAACATTGGGGGAGTACCTCCACTTGATAACAATGGAGACAAATAACAATCCAAACTTAGAGCATGAAAGAATAGGAAGAAAGGAGACAATCTATTAACAAACACTTGCCTTGATGATTTAGGGGAACTATATTTGAGTTGGATTGAGAGAAAGAGAGAATGGTGGTGAGAGAGGGTTCTAGTTCAAAAATGGGGAAGGAAGGAGTAGGAGAAGGGTTTTACAAAAAGGAAGGGATACGTAGTGGAACAATACCGTTTCGGCATTGTTCATGCTCCAGGAGGCGCTACGGAGTTTATGACCATGATGGCGATCGAGGCATTCCCACGCCTTGAATTCCATTTTTATGGAATACTCACTTATTAACGTCTCATTTATTTTGCTCTCTATTAACTTTAAAACATAAATGTAAATAAGAAAGTACCCCCCATTTGGATTCAAATAAAATACTATAAAAATTAAAATCCCAACAAATCAGAATCCAAATTTTGGGTTTTAGTTCAAATTTGAAAATTTTTAAGATTTTATAAACTTGTGAGCTAATAACGAAATGTTTAAAGGTTTCATAAAATTCATTAAAACTTGCTTTTGTAACTTATTTTCCCTTTGGTAACAATTCCTTGTGCTTTTGATCCCAAAAAATGTGGTTCTATAGTATAGCCCTCCAAAGAAAAGTGTAAGATTCAGACTTAGTGAAATTTAGGACCTAAAGTGATGGACAACGGTAACTAGCCCCTTTTCTAGTAAAAAAAAAATTCTGACATTTTTATTTAAAACTGGGTATTACAATTATTCTATCTCAACCCTCAAGTCTAGTTCTCCTAGCCCTGGACACCCTTGGTCTAGTTCTAAAGTTACTATTCATCTACGGGCCAAATATACTATTCATGCTCGGCCTGAATTTTCTTTCAACTCATCTATTGGTCATCCTCATCATTGCTAAGACTGTAAATTTTTGAAATTTTCACTAATAAAGTTCAAATAAATTTTTAAATAATTTTTAGGGTATTACAAATGCAAACTCCAAGACAATGGTGTAAGAAATTTGAATTAGTTATAGGGGAGCAAGGTTACTACAAGACAACTTTAGACTATTGTATGTTTGTTCAAAAATTTCCTGATGATGATTTTATTATTCTCTTACTTTATGTGGATGATATTTTGATTGTAGCCAGGAATGCTTCTAGGATTAATGAGTTGAAGAAGCAGTTAGCAATTTCTTTGCTTGAAGGACTTATGCCATGCAAAACATATTTTGGGCATGAAGATTAGTCAATAAGACATTTCAGGAAGCTTTATTTGTCACAAGAGAAGTACATACATAAGGTGCTTCAAAGTTTGGCTTGGAAGGGGCTAAACCTATTGGTAGTCTTCTTGCACCTCATTTTAGTTGAGTACCAAGCAATGTCCTACCACTGATAAAGAGAAACAAGAAATGGAGACAATTTTTTATGCCTCAGCTATTGGAAGTTTGATGTATGTTATGGTATGCACTAAACAGACATTACTCATGCAGTTGGTATAATAAGTCATTTCTCCTCTAATTGGGTAAAGAGCATTGGAATGAGTCAAATGGATTATAAGATATCTGAGAGGTACAACTAATTTGAGTCTCAGTTTTAGGGGTAAGAAACTTGTGCTAGTTGGCTTTACTAATGCAGATATGGCAAGAGATATTGGTTTTTGAAAATCTAATTCAGGTTACTTGGACAAGTTTGTAGGGGGAGCTATACCTTGCAGTCAGGCTGAGAAGTATGTTGCACTTTCTACCATAGAGGCAAAGATAGTAACTCCACCGAAATCATGAGAGTTACTATGCATACATAGTAACTTGTATAGTAACTTCACATGTGAACTCCCGAAAACACGGGAAGTTAATAATAATACCAATAATAATAAAACTAACGGTAATAATGTCAACATGCTACACATTTTCTCTTATAATATTATTAGAGTGTTCCATGCATGCATCTCATATTATGTTAAAATAATATTCAAATGTCTACCAATTAATAGTAATAGTAATAGTAATAATAATTCTAATACTAATAAATTTTGTATTTGGGTTATCACAGAGAGGGAAGGGAAGCCGACACCACCTTGGCTTCAGCGCAGGAGAGGCACTGTGTGATCGATGACCGTGGTGGACAGATCCACCGCGGCAATATGGCAAAGGAAGGACGAAGAAGCCATGGAATTCGAGGTTGATCGCGATGGTTGCGGTTGGCTTCATAGGCGACACACGACGGGTGTTGGGAGCTTCAGATCTAGAGTTGGAGAAGGGAAAGGACATCATCGCACCTTCTACGTAGCGGTAGAATGACGGAACCCAAGGTAAAGAAGATGGTCGAGTGCGGTGGTGGCCACGCGTGGCTTCCATGCTTAAGCGAGAAGATTGGGCGTTAGGGCGGCGCGAGGTAACACGAAGGCGAGAAAGGGAGCATGGTGGTTCGTGGTTGTTTGGTGGTGGTACGACGGTGCTGGTAGTGGTGCGACGGTAGCGCGACCTCCCTTTTTTTTCATTTTTGTTATTTGTTGGTTTTGTGAAAGTTTGGTTGGAATTTAGATGCGATTTTGTTTATGATTGAAATGGAATGAGGTTGCTTGGTTTTTTATTTGTTGTGGTTGTTTGCTTACTCGTAGATGTGGGTTGCTTTGTATGGTTGTATTTTATTTTTGGTTGTGGTTTGATGCTTGGTTACAAGGGTATGGATTATAGGGAAAAAACCGTTTAGCTTAGAAACTAAGGATAAGACCCTTGAAAAAGAAAATGAACCAAGTATTCACGAACCATTTACCTATGTTTATCTCTCTCTTTTTTCTTAGTCTCTTGGAACTTTCTTCCAACTCTATTAAAATCTCGAAGCAAAAGAGCTCTCTCTTTCTACTTTAGAAAATGAAAATGGAACTCAAAGAACTAAATACTGATGATGTCCCTCTCGTTTCTATAAATTCTAATCTTCTTTATACACCATTGTAGATTGATTTTCTCAGACACGGAGGTGACACTTGTGATTTGGTTGAAATAATTTTATCCCAGATTGTTGCTTGATTTTAGGGATCTATGCCGTTGTTTTTTAGTTTTCCTCTTCTGTGTTCGACGATCCTTTTTTTTTGTTGCACATTCCTGCTTGACTTCATTTGTTTTCATTTTTCCTAAAACGACAAGAAGGGATTCGTGCAGGCTACTTTCTCCTCTTTTTTATTTTAAAAAGAAAAAAGGGAAAATCGTGGTCAAAAGAATCACACCCACGCTTTTCTTTTTTATTTTTGTTTTATTTTTTTGTTTTTTCTCAAAAAAAAAATAAAAATAAAAACAAATAAAAAACGGGCTAAAATATTTTTTTTTGTTCACAATTCAAAACAAGATGGGCTTAGTTCATTTCTTTTTAACAACCATAAAATAAAATAAAATGGGCTAAGAGTTTTTTTGTAAAAAAGAAATTAATCGAAAATTGGTTGACAAATGGTGTCAACACCAACGGAGTTTGGAAAGAGGGATGACTCTAATATCTGCCATTGAAGCAACAAAACTCTATATTAAACTCTAACAATCTCTAGAGAGTTTTAATTTAACTCTAACAATATTGGGGAGTACCTCCACTTGATAATAATGGAGAGAAACAACAATCCAAACTTAGAGCATGAAAGAATAGGAAGAAAGAAGACAAAATCTATTAACAAACACATACCTTGATGATTTAGGGGAGCTATATTTGAGTTGGATTGAGAGAAAAGAGAGAATGGTGGTGAGAGAGGCTCTAGTTTGAAAATGGGGAAGGAAGGAGTAGGGAAAGGGTTTTATAAAAAGGGAAAGGATACGTAAGTGGAATAATGCTGTTTCGACACTATTCATGCTCCAGGGGCGCCATAGCGGTTTATAATCGTGATGGCGATTAGGGCATTCTCGTGTGCCCTGAACTTCCATTTTATAGAATACTCACCTATTAACGTCCTCATTTATTTTGCTCTTCATTGACTTTAAAACATAAATGTAAATAAGGAAGTACCCCCCATTTGGATTCAAATAAAATATCATAAAAATTAAAATCCTAACAATTCAGAACCCAAATTTCAGGTTTTAGTTCAAATTTGGAAATTTTTAAGATTTTATAAACTTGTGAGCTAACAACAAAATATTTAAAGGTTTCGTAAAATTCATTAAAACTCGCTTTTGTAACTTATTTTCCCTTTGGGAACAATTACCGGACTTTTAATCCCAAAAATATGGTTCTATCGTATAGCCCTCCAGAGAAAAGTGTAAGATCCAGACTTGTGAAATTAGGACCTGGAGTGATGGATAAGGATAACTAGCACCTTTCCTAGTAAAAAAAAAAATCTGACATTTTTATTTAAAACTGGGATTACAATTATTCTATCTCAACCCTCGGGTCAAGTTCTCCTAGCCCTGGACACCCTTGGCCTCAGTTCTAAAGTTACTATTCATCTATGAGCCCCAAAATCTATTATTCATGCTCGGCCTGAATTTCTTTCAACTCATCTATTGGGTCATCCTCATCATTACTAAAATTGTCAAATTTTTGAAATTTTCACTAATAAAATTCAAATAAATTTTTAAATAATTTTTGGGGTATTACAAATGCAAACTCCAAGACAATGGTATAAGAAATCTGAAATCAGTTATAGAGGAGCAAGGTTACTATAAGACAACTTCAGACTATTGTATGTTTGTTCAAAAATTTCCTAATGATGATTTTATTATTCTCTTACTTTATGTGGATGATATTTTAATTGTAGACAAGAATGCTTCCAGGATTAATGAGTTGAAGAAGGTTAGCAAGTTCTTTGCTATGAAGGACTTATGCCATGCAAAAGATATTTTGGGTATGAAGATTACTTGATACCAACATTTCAGGAAGCTTTATTTGTCACAAGAGAAGTACATACATAAGGTGCTTCAAAGTTTGGCTTGGAAGGGGCTAAACCTATTGGTAGTCCTCTTACACCTCATTTTAAGTTGAGTACAAAGCAATGTCCTACCACTGATAATGAGAAACAAGAAATGGAGACAATTTTTTATGCCTTAGCTATTGGAAGTTTGATGTATGTTATGGTATGCACTAAACCAAACATTACTCATGTAGTTGGTATAATAAGTCGTTTCTCCTCTAATCTAGGTAAAGAGCATTGGAATGCTGTCAAATGGATCATAAGATATTTGAGAGGTGCAACTAATTTGAGTTTCAGTTTTGGGGGTAAGAAATTTGTGCTAGTTGGCTTTACTGAATGAGATAAGGTAGAAGATATTGGTTCTTGAAAATCTAATTCAGGTTACTTGGACAAGTTTGTAGGGGAGCTATACCTTGGCAGTGAGGCAGGAAGTATGTTGCAATTTCTACCAGAGGAAAAGTTTCTTGTAGCAATTAAGGCTTGCAAAGAGTTGTTGTGGATGAAGAATTTTCTCCTAGATCTTGGATTCAAGCAAGATTGTTGTGTGTTATTTTGTGACAACCAAAGTGCCATACATCTTGGTAAAACTCTACTTTTCATGCAAGGTCTAAGCATATTGATGTTAGGTACCATTGGATACGAGATGTTCTAAGTTCCAAATTGTTGGAATTAGAGAAAATTCACACTGATGATAATGGTCTGATATGATGACAAAAGCATTGTCAAGAGAAAAGCTTGAAACATGTTGTTTGATCATCGAGATGGCAAGGGCCTCCACCTTGTCGTGAAGGAGGAGATTTGTTATTGGGTTGGTTCTTTCTTATATGTGAGGCCCAAGCCCAATATTTTGGGAGTGTCTATTGACAAGCCTTGTAGTGTTATTAACCCTATCCATTTAAAAGAAAATAATTTATTTATATTTATATTTTTTGCTTAAATTATATTTATATAAGCTTAATATTGTGATGATAGATGATATTCTGACTTGATAATATAGTATTAGTGAATACCAATTTAAAGTTTTAAACTACTATTAGTTAAGTTGTTCAACATTGTTGGATTACATGAGTAATTATATATCTACCAAATAACTACTATAAATTTATATCAAATTAAACTTAATGAATAATATTTACACTTTTATAATATAAAAAATTAACTTTAATATGAAAATATGAATATTCCAAATTTTATCTACATATTATTAAAATCTTATAACATTCACATTGTAGATTTCTATCTTACAAGTATGTCTACTACACAAATTTAATTGATTGCGATTAAATTAAAATTAAAAGTTTCAATTTAGTAATTAATATTTATATATATTGTTAATTATGATAATTATAATAAGATAAATTATTTTTAAGCATTGATAATAAAATATAAATAATTTAAATTATTATTAATTAATTTTGTTTAATCTTAGGATGATACTTAATATATATTGTACAAGTGACACGGCCGTTTTTAATCTTAGAATGATACATTACATATAAGGTACGGGTGATACAGGACGTATAAATTGCAGTTAATTGTATATTTATAGTCCATAATAATATCTATTAGATTAGATACTTTAAACGGTAATTATAAATACTTTAAACGGTAATTATAAAATTATGTACTATTTGATGAATAAAATATACTATGGATGTAATGATTTTAAAAAGTAAGAAATGATGAGTTTTACAAGGTCATTACAAATTTTCCTACAATATCATAATAAAATCTTAGTTAATACAATAATATGCACATGACATCATAAATTAGCTATAGAACGATTCACTTACTAATAATGATACCTCAAATAGGTGACATCAAATAAGCATTGCACATGTAATATAAACATATAAATTGTGGTACTGATAATACATCAATGATTCCTACAATTTAAATTAAACTTAAATTAATAAGCTATATGTACATATATTTAATTGTATTAATAATAAAAATTATATTCTGCTAAGATAAAAACTCGCATAATAAAAGAAATTAGCTATAGAGTAAAATTTTGTAAATAATTTTGATACTTTAAATGGATGATAGCAGATTGATATATTGTATAGATGATAAATTGATGCCAAACATGTACATTACATTAGTAATGATTTACTTGCCAGATAACTACTATCGATTTATGTTAAAACTGATAAATAATTACAAGATGATGTCAATTGTCAAACTGATTATACATTTATCATATCAATCTATTTTATATTTAAATCGTATTATTTACCTGTGCGATGTGGGTAACTATACAAGTTCCCTTTTCTTTTATTTATTTATTTTTTGGTTCACAAAGGGATCGGGGCCCACTCATTCCCTTTTCTATTAGACAGATATTTGCACTTTTTGAATATCTATTTCTCCCGGAGTAGTGTTATTTATATTTAAATTTTATGATATTATATTGATACTTATATTTGTTATTGGATGATTGGTCCTAAATTAAGTGAAATTCACACCTCATTCAATTACATATAAGAGTATATTGACATAATATTCAATAAATAATAAATATAAATAATATTTTTTAAATATATATATATTTACAATTTTAGAATAAAATAAAAAGATATTTGCAATTTTGCATTGCCACACGGCAAGTGAATACCCACGTTGAGTGGATCAACTAGAATCCCTAAAAGAGAATGGAATAAATTCATACTTTGTAAATATCATATTGATACACTTATATTCACTTTTAGATGGATGTAGGATTCAAATTAGTGAGATTCACATCAAATTCAATAATAAATATAAATATATCAGTATAATGTTTTACGACGTGAGTCCAAATAATATTTTTTAATAAAATAACAGCAAGAAAAGGTGAAGACACGAGGGAATACCATAAAGCAAAAGGACGAATGAATAGTAATTTAGAATAAAAAAAGTGCAGCTGTGTAAGCATATGTCATATCCCAGCTACAGCACCAATTTGTCTGCACAAATTCAAAAACGATTTTTTTTCGAACTGAAGGGACGGTAATTGGAAGGAAAAAAAAAGCTAACAACAGAAAGAACATGAGCTACGTTTTCACCCAAAGTGTCAACCACTCATGACCTCATCATAAATTCTCAAGACAATTGGACGTGTATACTTTCAATTCTGTTAGTCCCATCACATTGTTCTTTAAATTAATGGTTGTTGGAAGCACACAAGATTTCAAGGGTAATTATCTTTTTTTATAGTACATAGAATAAACAATATTTCATATATTATATTAAAAGAAAAATTATGTAATTGTGGTATGAAATCTTACCATTAGTGATATTTCGTTCAAAAAATAATATTTTATTTGTGAAATGTTGTCATTAGCGATATTTAGATTAAAAAATTAATATTTTGATTACGTTTTCAAAAAATAATATTTTATTAATAAAATCTTGCCATTTGTGAAATTCATTTAAAAATAAATTATATTTTATTAAATATGATTGATGATTTTGAGAGTGAAATCTTACCATTGACGAGATTTCGCACGTCATATTCATGTAAATCACCAAATAAACTCATTTTATGATAAATTTTATCAATGCATACCATATAAAAAAAATGACCCGGATTTCAAACTTCAAAAATGTATAAAAAGAATGGCTCTTTATATGTATACATAGATTCATCGGTAAAAAAATTAAAAAATATATAATAATAAGAGATTCGTCGAGAGAATATTTGAAACAAGTGTGATACTTTTTCCGTGCAAATAAAGGCAGAATTTGGATGGGTTTTGAGTTTTTGTTAATAAGTAATTAAAGGATATTTCAAAGCATTTTTACACCTTATAAGCATATATTTGATCATGATATGGTCTATGTAAATTCCCTTTGTTTCCTACTCATTAAGATGAAGGCGAAAACAATATTGCATCAATTACAAACCATACTATGGGCAACTAGGTGAAATTGACTGTCTAAATCCAACGATATCATAGTAACATGCAATAAATCACGTCAGATTAATAGGGTTTGTTTAGATAGTATAATTTATGACTTTTTTAACTTTTTAAAAGTCAAAAGTCATATTTTTACTTTTATTATTGTTTGATTAAATAACTTATTACTTCTCTAAAAATTTTTCTTAGTGTTTTTTAAGAAGTTAAAATATATAGTTTCTTAAAAAGTACTTTCTAAAACACTAAAAATAAGTATTTTTATTATTATTCATTTAAATATAAAATAACTTATTCACAAGTTACTTTTCAAAAGTTATTTTTCTATAGGTGTTTAAACAAATTGTTTACCCAAACCCAGGTCATTACATAACAATACAAATGTTGTACCTATTGAAATAGTGAGAAGAATAATGTTTGATGTACAATAAAATTACCAACAAATATACACTACACATCTTAAGGATTAAATGTGATATGTGATGATGTAGTTAAACTATTTGACTCACTTATCACATCCAATAATAATAAAGTGTGTGGTATGTATTTATTATGAAATTTTATTATACACCAAACATTTCTCTAACAAAAAGAGAAGGTGAAGACACGAGGGAATACCGAAAAGCAAAAGGACGAATGAATAAAAATGTAGAACAAAAAAAGTGCAGCTGCGGAAGCATGTCATATTCCAGCTAGAGCACCTACTTATCTGCACAAATTCAAAAACAATTTTTCGAAGAACTGAAGGGACAGTATTTGGGAAAAAAAAAAAAAAAAAAAAACCAGAATGAACATCAGCTACGTTTTCACCAAAGTGTCAACCATTCAACAATCAATGTAAAACTTATTCAAATCTATGTAGCATGGAACAAAGAAGATGAAAAAAAACAACATTAATCATCCAAACCCATATAAAGTATGAAAACACTATTTCAACCATTTTTTCTATACCTGTGTATTCTAGCATCCCAGAATTCTCTAGAATACTAAGAAATTTTGAAAAACAAAACAAAAAGGCTATTAGAATAGAGGATATAATCCTAAAATGCTTCAAAGGCTTGGAAGAAAGTAAATACATAGAGTTGTTTATGACTTTATGTAGGTATCAAATATCAAACTTCATCGACCATCAGAAGATGTAAAGGAATTTGCAAATCCGGATGGCCGAATTGGTATGCTTGACTGTGTATTTTCTCCACTAGTAAGCATTGATGAAGATGATGATAAATCCAGGGTGCTCCTTCCTTCAAAGGCCTGCCATTTACTGAGTGCTTGTGGTAAGCTCATGTCCAAGTCAATCGCATATATGTCATCAGCATTTGGTTCTGCAGGCTTCCAAATCTCAACAAGAGGGGCCAGCACGTTCACCACATGACCCATATCCGGACGCTGATAAGGCTCCCTTGCACAGCAGTGGCCAGCCAACTCTGCAACAGTGGTAAAACTAGCTAAGGCGTCCTCATCATCAACATCAATCGCTGGATCAATGAGCTTCCGGATCGAATTTTTGTTCAGTAGCATCCTCCGGAACCATGTAACGAGGTGGATGTTCTCTTCCGGTTGGCTGTTATCAATTGCTTTCCTTCCTGTTATCATCTCCATAAGAATTACTCCGTAGCTGTATACATCAACTTTTGTTGTAACTCGTCCAGTGACTGCCAATGGAAACCATTATTGAATTGAACAGGAAAGAAGAAAAGAATGTGCCAATGTTAATAACTCCACATACTAAAGTTCATTAGAGAAGAGCTACCAAGTACCAAGAGACTTGCTTTTATATGATATGCAAAAACCAATAGAGTCGCAATGAATGGCACAAACAGCACAAATAATGTTCACTTATTTTTACAAGCAATGCTAGTAGCAACCCCAGTATCAAAATTTCTTTGTCATCAATCAACTAAAAACTAAATACCAAATCAGGGGCAGCATTACAAGGGTGCAAATTGGCTTTAGAGGATTAAAAATCAGATCAGACAAATAATGACAATGGCAGTTGTTTATTTTCATGGTGAATTTAATAGGCAATCTGCCATCTTTGCTTTCTCAATGCAGTCGTTTATAGATGAAGTTTGGGGAACAAGTATACTACTTAGACAGTTGCAATCATTTATTCTCTTTCTGCATAACACTAGGATTGGCAGGATTGATTTCTTCATTTTTCTACCTGTACAGTCAAACCATTGGTGCATAAGATATTTCCAAAGGCATCTAAAAGCATAGCAAATGATTGTTATTCCAGAACTTCCTAGAAAACACAAAACAACAATGTTGTAAATGCCTACCTGCATACTCTGGAGCCAGATATCCAAAAGTCCCAGCAAGCCTAGTCTCAAACGATGTCTGTCCTTCTGGAGCAAGCCGAACCAATCCGAAGTCTGATACTTTAGCGCGCATATCATCCCCAAGCAAGATGTTTGATGGCTTCAGATCCCTGTGTATAAAAATTTGTTGTGCCAAACCATGGAGGTATTCAACACCTCTAGCAACATCCAATGCAATAACAAGCCTCCTCTTCCATTCTAGTGGCTTCAACCCTTCAACTTCCCAATCAAACAGATGTTTGCTAAGAGGCCCCTGAGGCATGTATTCATACACAAGAAGCCCTCATTTCCATCCAAGCAATGCCCAAGAGAGCAACCAGATGCCTGTGCCTAACCTTTGTAAGCACCGCGATTTCCGACTTGAACTCTGTCAGCCCCTTCTCACCCTGGCCAACTATCCCTGACTCCATCCTCTTCACTGCAATCTTCGTTCCATCATGCAACTCTCCTTTGTACACAGTTCCAAAACCGCCCTTCCCCAATACATTCTCTTCGCTGAAATTGTTTGTAACCTGTCTCAAAACCTGAATTGAAATCACCATGTTACCAGCTTCCACATGGTGAACATCACTACTTGCAGGACTATATGATCCAGTCCCTCCATGACCATGCCCTGAACCAGCAGCAGCAGCAGAATCCACAACACTTATCTTCAAGGCATCTCCATCTCCAGAATGACGAGGATGCACAACAATTGCATTTGGAGTTTGAGCCTTACCACCACCCTGCTTCTTTTTCCTGCCATACATAGCAAACACAACACCCCCTGCACCAAGCAAAACAACAACCCCAACCACAACACCAGCAATAGTTCCAGCATTCCCTCTCTTCCCTCCACTCTCTGGGCTGCCAGGCTGCGGCGGTGGCAGATCCTTTCCGATATTTGGATTCCCGCTAGTGTTAACAACCACACCCTCACGAAACTTGGGAACCTTACCATACAAATTATTGTTCGAAACATCAACCTCCTTCAAAGCAGGCAAATTCACGAGCTCACCGGGTATAGTCCCAGTGAGATATTTCCATTAAGAAGCAACCTCCTCAAAGAAGTAAGGTTCGCGAAAGAAGGAGCAATGCTCCCAGAGAAGCCCATATCCTGTAACATGACATACACAACGTCACCATTCTCACAAAAAATCCCAAGCCACTTATTGCTACACGGATCATTACCCTTCCAACCGTCAGCAAGCTTTGCAGGGTAACCCAAGGGCTTAGCAACGGACAGCAAAGTGTCCACAACAGGGCTACACTTCTCACCAGCCACATTGGTGCAATACCGATTGGTCCCTTCAATGTCATCGACCCTCACGCCATCCGTGAACTTCGGAACCGGACCCTGGAGCAGATTATTCGTCAAGTTAACAACCTGAAGCGAAGGAAGATCAATGAGAGACTGCGGAACCACGCCAGTTAATCTGTTATCCCTGAAACCAACGTCGTAGAGCTGATCATGGTTCGACAAGTCAGGTATAGGACCGGTGAAAGAATTGTCCTGTATCCAAATCTGCCTCAGCGAGTTCATGTTCCGCAAGACGTCGATCGTGCCGTTGAGACGGTTGCCGTTCACCCAAAGCACGTCCATTCCACTCCCTGAGAAGCTGTCGGGCAAACCACCGACGAAACCGTTGAAAGACAAGGCCAGGTTGCCGATGCCGGAGAGGGTGTCTTTGCCGAAGAAGGCGGGGATGGGGCCGACGAAGCTGGCGTTGATGGCGGAGAAGTTGCGGAGCGTGAGGCAGTCCTTGAGGGACTCGGGAACGTTCCAGGGAGGGAAAGGGTTGTATCCGATGCTGACGGTTTCCAGGTTCGACATGCCGGAGAAGAAGTTTTCCGGGAACGAGGTGAATTTGTTGTTGTTGATGATGAGGGTCTGGAGGGACTTCGGCATGAGAGGGAAGGGCCCCGTGAGCGCGTTCTCCCTGCAGTCGAAGTAGTTGAGCTGCGAGAGCTGAGCCAGCTCCTTGGGTAACGTGCCTCCCAGGTTCAGGTTCGCGAGTTGGATCGACGTGACTTGGCCCGTGCTGCACCCTACATGATCCCACTGGCACACGTCGGAGCCCGACCAGTTCAGGCTCTTCCCCGACGGGTTTATCGCTTCGTTGAGAGCGCGCATCACCGCCGCGTCGTCGCACACGGCGGAGAGAACCAGCAGCGAGAACGGGAAAACGAAAACGAGACAGAGAGCGGGGCGAGATTTTCCCATTGTCGCGAGAAAATGGAGTTTGGAGGGTGGAAGAAGGGGAGAGATTTTGTTTTTGACTTCTGCTTGGAAGGAAGGAGTGATTGGTGATCGGTGGCGTAGCATCTGCCTCGATAAGGATTCGGGCCTCGAAAAGGAAAGGAGGGAAAGGGGGAATATTTTTTAAAGAGGGAATATATGCATGTGATGGAATTCGCTTTTCTGGAAACAATTGGAATGTGACGAGGCGTTGATAGAGGGAGGATTGGACAAGAACGAGAGAGTGTAAGAAGAAGACTAGGAGCGAAAACTGAAAAACGTTTGTTTCGGGTTTGGGTGTGGGGCCCCATTCGTTTGGATCTACGGCTGAGAATGCATCATGGCGAAGCTGTGAAAGGCACTATTAGTGCAGAAGGTAACGTATCGCATCTTCAGCGGATAAATGTTTTTTCTAGTCAAATTTTAGATTTTATTTTAGGGGGCTTATTTTATGAATAATTGAAAAATTTTACTTGCGGACTGTTGCTCTATCTTTTTTTATAGAAATTGTTAAGTGCTCTTAAAATGAAGTAAAATATTTATTTTATTTTATTTAGTGTTTGACAAATCAACTATTACATTAAAAATGTAAGGAAAATGGAAGATAATAATGATCAATAAAGTTTATATGTCAATTAATAAATGGATCAGAATAAGTGTTATATGCACCTAAGTATTCCTCATCTTTTTAATAGTCAATTTAAAAATATCTTGATTTAAGATTTCACTCATAATTATAAAAGAGATTTTCTCTAATATTTTTATAAAATTTAAGACCTGATATTTTTTATTACAGTTATTTGTGATTTAAAATGAGTTACATGTCTCATTAACTTAAGTTATTAAGATCTATGAAATTAATTATTAAATTATAATAGTTGAAGACAAAAGAATATCAGTACCATTTGAGTAGCGAAGGAGAATTCTTATATAAACATAGATTATTTTGGTTTTAGTCATTATAAAAGTATTTTTGTTATTTTTATTCTCTTATTTTTCTAAGATTATATTTTTTTTATCCCTACTCTTGGTTTGCACTGTTAAATGGGAATATTTATAAGGACCAAAGAAAAAATTTTAAGATATTTATAAGGATAACAAACAAAATTATTGATATTCGTAAGGAATAAATGTATGTTCTAAACCACTTGTAATGACCGAAATTTAGAACATATGGACAAAAAATATAATATTATGAAAAGAAGGACTAAAACATTTAAATTATATAGACTAAAATCAAATTCACCTATATTTATAGGAATATAAAAACATTTAAACCTATATTATAATTTACTCAATATCTAAAAGTTATTTTTTTTATGGAAAAGAAAAATTTTCATTAATAAAAAAATCCAACGACACTTACAAATCAAAATATATACATCACATTATTTTGAATAAGAAACAAATGTCTTTTTCACACTCTGGACTGACAACTTCAATGTGGCGCTACTCTTTATCCGAAAACTATTAATATCTAAGTATCGTTCGCATTGGAGATCAACACAACAAATGTTATAGCTTAAAAAAGTATCAAATCTCTCAACAACATAGATATGAATACTCATGTATTTATAAGACCATAAAAAGAAAAAATAATAAAACACCAAAAAAGATATAAAAGATATAACAAAACAAAACACAAAACACGAAGAAAAAGAAAAAGAAAATAGTCAATATCATTCAATAATCCTTATTTTTCTAAAAGTTATTGAATATATATATATATATATATATATATATATATATATATATATAAAAGAGGAATTTGGAGTTAAGAAAATTTTCAAACACTCCAAGAGAATTTAACATTTTTCGGTGGATGAATATAGTAAATACTGTAGTAAGAGATTCATTAATAAATTTATTAAAATAGCAATTAAATATTTTTTAATACATTTTTTATGGATTTAAACCGAAAAGTTTGTCTCAATTTAAAGTTAAATTATGTCTCTAAATTCATCTAATCTGTATAAAAATGTGTTAAAACTCATTTTAATCCATAACTTTATACTCATAAGTTATTTAGTCTTTGACTTTTAAAGTGAGTCAAGTCAATCATTGACATTACAAAACGTGAGTCAAGACTCTTCGACTCACTTCATTTAACATTCTATCAATTAAATGATAATATGTAACGTTAAGTCACACATTGACAAACCGTATGTCATTCTATAGTAAAATGAAGTTTGAAATGACTTATTTTATTATTGAAATTACACAAATGAGTAATTTAAATCTTTATTTTAATCCATAAAATGACTTATTTTATGTAATTTCAGACACAAAACTTGAGCCATTTAAGTCTCCATTACACATTCAATGGCATATCACAATCTCTCATTAATATTATATATCATCATTTAAGTGATGAAATATTAAATAAAAATGGATTAAAGGACTAACATGATTAGGATGAATTTGACTCATTTAAAATTCAAGGACTAAAAATGGCTCAGACATGCAAAGTGATGGACTAAAGTGAGGTTTTATTCATATAGAAAAGCTAGTATAAAAATACTTATATATCACCCATCAATAAAAAAAAAATTGATAATTGAATCTTAATCATACTAACTCCATTATTTAATAAGTGTTCATATTCAAAATTTTATTTTTCTATTATTATATGTCATTTTAAGAATTCTAGACAATATTAATTATTTATTCCCTTGATACTCTTATGAAAGAAAGTTAGTAGATAGATTAAATATAAAAGAGTGTTGGAATAGATGATAAGGATAATGTTGTTAAATATACTTAAATTTACTCTAATTTCAAGTTCATCCAATTTTTTTATTAATATATGTGCATAAGTGAATATGGATATTTATTGGAGAACGGAGATAATAACTCATAATGATGTATTTGGCAAATACTACTCCCTTCATTCCTTAATAATAATCATAGTAGATATCATATCATTTTGATATATTAAAAAACTAACGTATTTAAATCATAGAATACTATTATAAACAAATTTATTAATATTTAATTTAGGTATATTAATATCAGCACTGTTTTGAGTGCAGTAACTAATAAGAGTGAGTAAGTGAGGTGTGCCTATTGGATGATAGGGGTCGGTGCTTTTTGTGAGTTGGGGTTTTTGGTGCCAAGTGCCAACAAGGAAGGGTGATGATAAAGGCTGGAACAAAACAAAGGTTCTTTGTGGCCTTTTTTCTTTTTTGGTTTTTTCTGGGATTACAACGTTCGATTTTACGCGTAATTAATTTATGCTGAGGTGTAAATTTGACTTTTACCGTGATTTTTGAATGTTTGCTTGGCCTTGTTCTAATCCTACCTGGGTGTTAGTTCCGCTTTCTTTTTATTCTTCTTTGTGGAGTAGGTGTTTATTTTACTTCTTCTTCTTCTTTTTAAATGAAAGTGTTAATGTTACTTTCGTCATAATTAATAAAGAAATTGTTGAGTTTTAAAGATTAATTTTAATATATCAAATCCAGCAGATTCGATTTTAATAACCTTATCATTTTAGCTTATTATTAAAATAATTTGATTTCAAGATTAATTGTTTTATAATTAACATATATTCTAATATTTCAATAAAAAATCAGTAAAAAAAATATTGTAATATATAATTAATGAAGAGAGATAAGTCAGATTGCTACGGGTCAGAATTACCTTTATATATTTAATAACTTTTTATTATTCTTTTTTGAAAAACATCACCATTAAATTAAAAATTTATATTATCAATAAACTCGATAGAATTTTCATATTAAGTCAACTCCGTTTAACACATTTTTTACATAAAATTAAATTAATGTAATAAATTATTTTAATGTAATGAATCATTTTTCAAAAATGTATAGAAATAAGTTTTAACGTATTATATGAGTAAATTATTTTTCCTTTTATTACTGAAAAAAGTTGTTTCTAAATAATACCGATCTTATCAAGAAATTAAAAAGATTAAAATCTTCATTGGTAATATATATATATATATATATATATATCTAATGTAATAATTACAATAAAATTTTTTAAGGTTTTATTATTAAAAAAAAGAGTTTAGTTTTGGTGAATTGGCAGCCATTCAATAAAATCTTTCCATTTGAATAACCTTATAAGTAATGGCAATGAGAGTTAATTATATTTGCATGATTAAATGATTATATAAATTTTTTTTACATTGTCAGTGTATCAAAATTAAATCCTTATATATTTTAGTTAATGTATCTTAAATGGTCTGCTATTAGAAAATATTAATAGACTAAAGTTTATTGTGAATTCTACACATAGTATGTGTTATGGACAGTAGTGGAGGAATCCAAACCCAAAAGCTGGCCCATCCTGGAAGGTCCAACATGAAGGCCTAGGATGGTGGAACCTAGGACGAATCCACTCACTGTTCCAAACATGCAATCAGGAGGCACGTGCCGACGTTTATTGAAAACTCTCGTCCACCTCCCATTTTCGTCATCACCATGAACGTGGGACATGGGAATGAAGATGTGAGGATTTGTCCTGACTCTTAGTAACCGCCCAAAGCTCCTCCTATAAATATCTCCACGAGCTTCAGGTACAAGTTTAGGTCCTTTTTTAATTGTGCCCTTACTCTAACAAAATCCCTACTTATTCTTTCAGTGGAGTCCTTGAGGTACAACCCCTTCCATCTTCACTCCGTGCAAGATCAAGAAACTTAGGAAGAACCAGGTCACATTGCTTCCGACGTTCTACCTTAACAAGGTAAGCCATTTTATTATCCCCCTCATTACAATATGATATCAACCAGTGATTTTATAATATCTTATAATTTATAATTTTAAATTATGTTTTAAATTATAATTTTAAATTATATTTTGAATTGTTTATAAACTAAAGTTGCCGAGTTTTCCATGTCTTGTTAGTCGCTTGTCTTTCAAGCCAAACCAAAATCCTAGTGATCTTACCTTCTTTGACCCGTATGATGGTTATGTCGTGTTTCTCCAAGTAGCTCTTCATGCTTCCTCCGAAGTAAAGCCATGCTCATCTTGGGACGAAGTCGCTCTTTTTTTTTGGGGGGGGGGGGACGAAGTCGCATTCCCTTCAGTGGTTAATTGCACTCTCCCTGAGAATGAATCGTGGTCTACCCAAGGATGAATTTGGATGAATTATGCTCTTGCCGGTGACGCTTGACTTTCCCTCCATTGGGCTTCCATGACTTTTTTTCTAACGGGTATTTTCTCCTCCACTGAGAATGCGACACTTGGCCTTTGGTGTTTCTTTTGAGGTGTTGCGGGTTGATCGTCACACTCCTCAGCTTTGCCCCCATACTCCTCTGTATAAACCTCCTCCTTTTCTCATTTTCCATTTTTCATTTCTCTCTTTCTCTACAAACATGGTTTTCCTTGCTCTATCTCTACCTCCGTGTACACTGTCATGCTTTGTTGTGCTTTATCGTATTTCGTCATTCTCTACCTTGCCATTTTCCCCGAGGTAACTATTTTAGCAAGTGTTCTTCTTCCCTATTTTACGTATTTGTCTATTTCTCATGGATTTGGGTCTCATTTTCTTCTCCTTTTATATCGTCATAGGCCAAGATAGCTTTCTAGGGTGCCTTCGCCACTTTAACGTGCAATCTTAGGCATCGTCGCCCCTTGTAGGTGGGAGAAACACCCTTAGGCTAATTTTAATTTTTTCGCTTATTTATTCAAACCCTTGACTCCAACTTAGGCATTTTCGTGGTAGTTCCCTTTGTAGGAAAAATGGAGGGCAAATTTGTGGTCTTGGATTCCTTAGACCAGTCTCATAGAACATTTCTTTGTCAAGGTAGTCATAGTTCAGAGCGTGATGAATGATAGGACGCTCGAAAGATACAGAGAGTTTCCTTTATTCTTGGATGTCAGATGGCTACTCGACATGTTCTCAAGGTTTGGGTTCGAGGAGAGAATATGTGGGAGATCGAGAAAAGGAGGAAGGACTTCCTATAGATGTATGATACCTGTGACGTCCCTCTGAAAGCATCCCTTCCCTTTTCAAGTTTGAGGTGGCCATCTTTAACAGTATGAATGTGCTTGGAATTGACTTTATTTTGTATTGCATGCTTGGTGATTCACTGTGTTGTTTAGATCAAGTACATGTATTTTAGCTATGAGATTTTGAGCTTCTTTAATTGGACTATCATGTGCTATCTTTGTTTATTCATGTATGTTTCCCTCTTTCAATTTGCATTCTAAAACTTGTGTAGGGTCTTGTTTGAAAATATGTTTCCATATGCATGCTTGAATATTATTGAGACATTTTTTTGTTTTTAGCCACTTGCCCATATAGCCACCCCTTACAAGTTACCATTATTTAGCACCTTTGAGCCTTATTGCCCATTATATTATTTTGTTTTAGCACATCCTTAACCAAAAGTGAAAAACCATGAAAATTCCTAACCTTTTAGGCTTAGGAGAAATTTGTGCAAGTCTTATATGTGCTTGAGCATAAGTGTGAGGGAAAGCATGAGGATATCCCCCAATTTAAGTGTGGAGAAAGCACAATGTGTATCCAAAAATTCAATAAGTGGTACACCAAGAAAAAAACGTGAAGCAAGGTTGATTGAAAAAAAAATCTGAAAAGTTTGGTTGAACGTGTTCCACATTGCAATTCAAAGGCCTGTGATTGTGGTAAATTAGACAAATTGTACCTTTAAGCATTTATGCTCTTGGTGTATGCATTTGCTCTCCTTTGACTAGAGGTTTAGCCCACCGGCTTATATATTTACCCACCTTCACCTAAGCCCCATTACAATCCAAGGGAAGTCCTCTCGATTCAGTATACATATGTGTATGACAAAGGAAGAATGAGACCCGTAGCAAGTTTATGGTAATGCATTTTCATTTGAGGTGATTAAGTATGCATTTTAACCTTAAACACTTGAGTGAATGAGTGGCAAACAATGATCTAGGGAGGATTTTGGTATTTGGTCCATGCCTCATATATGTATTCTACCTTGTGTGCTATGTCCATGCTTATGTCTTGCTTGTTGAAATCCTCTTGATTGCTGGTGTGAAAGCCTATTGTGTGCCTCTAGATTCATTGGATTGATGTATTGTCATTTATTTTCATAAATCATGCATTTTTAGAGTTAGGAGCCTAGTTTAGTTCTTGTATACCTGCTTCTAATCCATGCCTTGTCCTGATCTTAGTTTCACATGAGGACATGTGAAGGCTTAAGAGTAGGGGAGTTTGATAAGGAGCATTTATGCAACTTATCTTGCTTCCAAACCTTAGTCTTTTGCATAAGTTTTACTGTATTATTGATGTTATTGATTAGGATTTTGACTTGTTCCTCATTGTACATTTTTTATAAAATCATTGACTATTGTCCTGATTTTGGAATAATTATTGAATTAGTGCTTGTTGGATTTAACCTGTCTCTTTGAGTATGATTTTTATATACAGGAGTTTTGAATTAAGTACAAAAGGTCAAGAACAAGGTTGGAAACTTTCTAGAAGAAGCTTAGAGCTAAAGGATTGCAAAAAGGAGCAAACTCGCAAAGAATCACTTCGGGTAAGCGCTATAGCGCTCGGCAGAGGCATCCAAGATTAAGATGGATCTCACCATTCTAGTGAGTGCTACAACATTCGTGCGATAATGTCATTACAGATAATTAATATGTTTTTGGGCCCCACCTTAGGCTATTTTTGAGGCAGTATTTAAGGGATTAGCAAAGACTTTTACCCTAATTTTAGTTTCTAATTTGCAGTAGCTATGATTCACTTTCTCTCTAATTCTCTCTCTACATCTTTTTCTCTAACTAGCACAAAGAAGTCCCCCAAGATCCCAATTGTGTTAATAAAAAAATAGCCTACAAAAACCATCACTCTTCGGGTTTTAAATCCTCCCATATCAAAAAAGGCTCCTTGAATTTCAGCATCAATAATATTTACACCAATAACTGAACGTCCTTAGCTTCAAGTTGAGAAAAACAACCCTAAACAATAAATGGGTTGTACGGCAAAGTATTACAACACAACTCATTGTAGAGGATGAAAGCCATATCTTTTAACTCACATTGATCCATGATCCAACCCCATCATTATTTTACAAGGCTTTAATATGATTATGTTGAACAAGGAGGCACTACTCTTTATAAACAATGCCTTGTTTAACTTTAGAGTTATAAGACCACTTGTGCACTTTATCAAAGTGGTGCACACTAGAATACTTACTCACTTGACTACCTCACTTTTATTTTTTTACTATGTACATGGACACACTCATGAGGTGCACTACCTCAAGCATACACTGAAGCATTCATAGTTACTTGCTCACTAACTAGGTGCACTTCACTCACACTTTACACCTATTCTCATATATTTACAGCGGCTTATGTCGGTTAATGACTGACTCATATCTAGAGAATTCTAGCAATTTACTAAATCTAGGAGCTTCTTTTACTTTTCTTTAATTTTCTAGAGACTTCCTTGTAATACCCTAGTTTTAAATAAAAAGGTTAGGAAATCTTTTTAAACCAAGAAGAGTGTCAGTTACCTTTATTTGTCATTCAAGTCCTAAATTTCACTAAGTCTGAACCCTATACGCTCTTGGAGGGCTATGTGATAGAACTATTTTCTTGATCAAAAGTCCTAGTAATTATTCCCTAGAGAAAAAAAAGTTAAATAGTGATTTTTAATTAATTTTATGAAATTTTAAAACAAGTCGTTTTTAGTCCAAAAGTTTGAAAAATCGTAAGAATTTCTGAAATTGAACTAAAACCCAAAAATTAGATTTTGATTTGTTGGAATTTTGATTTTTCTAATATTTTATTTGAATCCAAATGAGGGGTATTTTCTTATTTACATTTATGTTTTAAAGTTAATGGAAATTAACTTAAAATTAAGAAATGTAAATATTTTGTGAGTGTTGCAACGCTATGAGCTCTGAGGAAAAGGAAGCGATGCAGGATAGGATTTGGACGCTCTCTGTGAGTGCTCTAGCATGACAGGACTATAAAAACCCCCCATTTTGGGGTCTAGATCATTCCAAGCACCCTCCACCCCTTCTCCAGTCAAGAAATAAGAATTCCTCACCTCCCAACTCCATTTCTTCACCATTTTCTCAATCTAACTCCATTTTTCTTCCTTTTAAGAGTTCAAGGTATGTATAGTTGTTGATTTTGCTTCTTTATCTCCCAATTTCTCATGATTCTAGAGGTTGGATTTAGTGTTCTTCATGCTTTTTTGCATGGTGCTCCTTCATGAAGGTTAGAGTTAGATTTGAGTATCTAGAGGATGATTTAGAGTTTTATTGCCTCTATGTCAAATATTACTATCATTTCCACTCTAAAGTGTCTTGTTGGTGCTGTTCTTGTATTCTACCTCTCCAGGTGAGTGGGTTTGCATTTGTGACTTATATATTGTTCATTATAGTTATTTTCATGAAAAATATGATTTACTGCTTGATTTTAGAGAAATACTATATAAGGATTGAAGTTTGTTATTGGTTAGTATGTTTTAGAATTTCTAGTTTAGAGCATGAAACTGGTTTTGATAAAATTCATGGGACCATGTTTCTTATACTGATTTTATATAGAATTAATGATATATGCAATTGTTAGAGACTTTTATGATTGTTTCATTGGATTCTGAAACTAGTTTATGAATATGATATAGTTTTATGACCAGATATAAAGTTTAGAGAAAATATTGGAATTATGGTTTTAGACTCTGTTATTTCAAAATATGATATTGAGTTTTTCCTAGTTTATGAAAAGTTGATAGTTTGAACTATGTTTGGAAGGTTAATCAAAATATTTTAGAGCCTGAATTTAAAGAGCTTGATAAGTTGAATGATGCTTTTGATAACCGATAATAATTTTAGAGCTTGAACCTTCACGATTTAGAACTACGATTACATATTCTATGGAGGTATAAAATCACCATGTCTACAAAGGATGATCCCTTGGGCATGATTTCATAGCCACAGTTATGCTAGAGTTAAGGCTTTAGAATTAGATAGATTCAGAGCTCTCAGAGAACTAAAAGGCTTTTAAGGGTTTTCAGATTCATTTGCAATAGCTATAGAGAACAGGCGTGTTAACAACAATAAATCTGTTAACCTTGGTACCAAGTAAGCCCAGGGCCAGAGTATTCAGAAGGGACCCATAGGTACCCATTATTGTCACACTGGGATGGCGATACGTAATGCCCAGATGTGACTAGAGATTTATCTTCATAGTTTTGTTACGTCACAAATATTGTGCATAACCAAAGAGAGTTTACTGTTTCTCTAGAAGTTATGCTATTATGAGTTTATATGACATCAAGTATGAAAGTAAATTAAAGAAATAGTTTTGAGGTTGTAAAATGATGACTTAAATATAGATATATAAAATGTACGTATACTTGATTATGTATGACTTTTGATATTATTGATATTATTATAATTCCATGCATTGTTTCTTGGATGTCCCATGAAAGGGGGTTTTAGGTGAGGCTCACTCAAGTTTTGGTATCAAAACTCACCCCTCTATTTCTCTTCTTTTTATAGATAAGAACAATGGCTGCAAATTCTACTTAGCTTTTTCCTCTCAACCGGGAGAGTGTCAACCGATAAGCTTCACTTGGGTGGAGCATGCATCCTTGTTCATTTAGAGTGCTCCAGGACATTACAGACGGATCCCAGACCGTACTGCATGATTTAGGTTTTGCATATATATGTTATGCTAGATTGTATTATGAGATTTTGTTACTTATAGAGGTTTGTTTATGGATTTAGACTTTGGAAAACAGATTAAGAAACTATAGACTTGATTATTTGGATGATTTTGATTATTTTAAACCTTAAAGAACAGGTGATTTGTATGTAGAAAAAGGAAACTTTGTTTTGAATAATTTATAAGTTATTATGCATATAGAGCAACAGTTACGGCTTACGTAGGAACCAGATTTCCCATGTGCCGATCACTTGCCCAGTTTGGTCGTGACATTTCTTCTAAGACTTAATATTAAAGAAAATTCTAGGAACTTCCACTTGGTAATTTATTTAGTGCTGATTTTTTAATTCTCCCCAGGACTAAATCTTCTTTGCATGTTGTAGGCTTTCTCTTTCCATGATCACTTGCAAAATTTGCATACTTTGGATTGGGTTTCTTTTCTGGTAAATCTCCTAAGTGTTGGTTGTTCTATGATTTCTTCATATTGAACTTCTTCTTGTTGCCTTTGATGCACTCCTATTTTCCAACGGCTCTGTGTGGATGTCCACTTTATTTGGACTTGGAGACCATTCTTCTACATTGTCCCTTGCTCCCCTATCTTTTCTTCTGTCATGCCTTCAATATTTTTAGAGTCTGGTAAAATTACCTATTGTGGCGACCACTAAGAGGACGTTTCATCAAACACTACATTTCTTGATGTGTAACATTTGCCCGTTGTGGGATTACAACATCTCCATCCTTTTCTCTGACTATCGTACCTAAAAAAGATGCAACGAATGGCCTTTTTATCCATTTCTCTCCTTAAGTCATCTGGAACAAAGACAGAGCACACGCAACCAAATACTCTGAAGTGACTCACCGTGGGTTTAAGCTTCCACAGCTTCTCGAATGGTGAAACAAACCTTAGCTTGGCTTGTCGAAGTCGGTTGATCACATGTGCTGCAGTTTCATACACTTAGCCTACAATCCGCTTAGGACATTTTTAGCATGCAACATGCTTTGAAAATCTCAACCAAATGATGATTCTTTCTCTGTGACACCATTTTGTTAAGGAGTGTTTGGACACGTTATTTGTCTACGTATTTTACATTCCTTCAAGAACTCATAGAATTCTTTTGATGTGTACTCTCCCTCGTTGTTTGTGCGAAGGCATTTAATCTTCTTTCCAACATCGCTTTCAACCTTCTCTTTAAACTCTTTGAATTTTATTAATATCTTAGATTTTTCCTTCATAAAGTATATCCATACGTACCTTGAGTAGTCATTTATGAAGGTCACCATATAACAATATCCACTAATTAATGGTTGTTTAACTGGTCTAGAACGTCTGAGTGAACCAGCTCCAACCTCTTTGGCTTGAAACTTTGAACTTTAGTACGGAAGTTGGTGAGCCTTACCATACTGACATCCAGCACATATGACATCTTCTCGCATTTCCAATTGAGGGAGACCCTTGAGCATCGTCTTCTTCATCATTACCTTCAACTTGTGATAGCTCACATGCCTAAGGTGTTCATGCCACAAATCCACTGTCTCGTTCTTTCAAGTCTTATCTACGTAAGCAATTTACTAACATTACATAGATTGACTCCAAATGTTGCCCCTTCAATATAGGTGTCCCAATAATTTTTGTCTTGTCATAAATTTTAACATCTTATGGGCCAAATACTACATACTTTCCTGACTTTGTTATTTGTGATACTGAAAGTAAATTTTTCTTTATTCCAAGTACATAATAAACATTCTGAGCGTACCTGATTATCACTACAATGAGGTGAGATCATTGTTTTCCTAACATAAGTAATTAGAAACCTTGAATTGTCTTCCATCACCACAACTCGATTACCTTTGTACTCTATTGTGCTTTCTAGCTTCTCCTTATCACCTGTCATGTGATTGGAGCATCTTGAATCGATAATCCAATCCTTATTGTAATCAACACCTGGAATGAGCTACTATGAGTGTTGCTTCTATCTTTGGTGACTCCTTCAACTCTTCGTCAATGTTATCAAAATTTATTTCTTCCTCCTTGCAAATGTCTTTTTCAACTGCTAGTGAAGTGGAAGTGTCCCAATCTTCTTCAATGTCATTTTCTTTTTCCACTAGACAACTTGAGGTTGCAGGTTTGCTCTTTGCCATCTTTTTCTTAAACTAACAATCTCATACAAAGAGCTTCCCACAATGGAAGCAGGCATTATCCTTTCTTTGCCTTTCCAAGTTGGGAATCTTCTCCTTCATCCTTCCTTGACTTATCATTCTTGTTATTTGAATTCTTATTAAAATGTGGCTTCCCTCTTCCCTTTTCTTCTCCAGTGAAGAGTGCTTCTTCTTTACTCTTCACTGATACCCAGCTATTTGTTTAGCTAACGCCTCTTGGTCAGCTAACAAATTTTCTAATTGTAAAAGGGAAGGTTGGATAGGCCAACCTTGAATTGCTACAATAAAGCCTCTATATTCTGGTCTTAACCCATGAATAATAATTCTTTTCATATGTTGATCAGATATTTTACTATCAAGATCTAGCTCAAAAATTTCTTGAGAGAAACTTTACCTTAGTGAAATATTGATTGATTGTCAAGTCTCCTTATGTTGTTGACAAGAGCTCATTCTCCAATAATTGCAACCTTGTGTCGTTTCTTGGAAAACAATGTTGTAAATGTGTCTCATGCTTCCTTCTGTTGACGTCTTCCTTATGTGCTCCAGCATATCACCCTACACCATGGTCTTTAGTGCAAACATCGCATTCCCCACTTTAATTTTCCACTTCCACAGTGTCTCGACTTCATTTGTAGAAGGTGGCGTGGTCTTGCTACCACCAACAACCTCCCACAAATCTTGGTCTTGGAGATACGACTTCATACATGTCTGCCATGTATTATAATTCTGGACATTGAGCTTCCTAATTCCACCAACCACTTGGATCTCTACCATAATGACTTGATGAAATTTTCTCACCATTGCTTTGGTCCTAGACCAATAGCATTATAGTCCCTAACGTTTTGCAAGAGCTCCCCCAGAACTAATAATCCTTCCACTTAAAGCGGTCACAGACCGTCAAGCTCTGATGTCAAATTGTTGAACAAGGTGGCACTACTCTTTATAAATAATGCCTTGTTTAACTTTAGAGTTATAAGACCACTTGTGCACTTTATCAAAGTGGTGCACACTAGAATACTTCACTTGACTACCTCACTTCTATTTTCTTACTATGCACACGGACACACTCATGAGGTGCACTACCTCAGGCACACACTAAAGCACTCACAGTTACTTGCTCACTAACTAGGTGCACTTCACTCACACTTTACACCTACATGCTCATATATTTATAGGCAGCTTATGTTGGTTTAAATGGTCAACTCATTGCTAGAGAATTCTAGCAATTTACGAAATCTAGGAGCTTCTTTTACTTTTCTTTAATTTTCTAGAGACTTCCTTCTAGGACTTATCATTAGAGAAAATTCTAGGAACTTCCACTGCTAATTTGTTTAGTGCTGATTTTTCAGATTACTCTTATGCCAAACAACCATTGTCCCATGAAAATATCTACCAATTAGTAAGAAAAATGTAGCTTCACACTTATTTTTCATAATTACTAAGATGAGACATCGGCATTAACTAATGATGTTTTAGGCTCTTCGTTCTATTTTCATATAAAAAAAAATAGTTTTTCATACCACCAAATATTTTCTATATTTTGGCTAATACTTCCCAAAAACTGATTTAAAACTGTTGCTCCTTAAGCCAACCTTCAGTATCAATGAAACTAATACTTGTCATTTTATTAATTGTTGCTAAATCCAACTTCTTAGTCCAACTCACTCGCATTGACATGTTAGAACCGGGCCCAAAATTGCCATACTCTGCAAAAGTTATGCGATCCCTGTAAAAATATTGACATAATCAACAAATCAAACCAGAGTACAAGGCAAACTAAAATAAATTGAGAAGGAAAGAAAATGAATGAATTAACAAAAATGTTGGCATCCTTGCACATCTTGACAGATTAAAATTGTTTTAAATTATTATTTTATGCATTTTGATTTCAAGTTTTGGAAAAGTGGAAAATGTTTTTCCTTTAAGTTTTCTTTGGTATTGGTTGAGTAATTTATTTTTACTAGCAATACTAATTAACTCCTCGTAAACAATCATTTTTTGAAAGAGCAGCCCAAAGGAATTGCCTAGACGCAACTATATGGCAAATGCGTGCCAGATCAAAATTGTGCATGGTTAAAAATTAAAAATTTTCCTATGATATTTTGCCACCTAGCTAGTTTTGGTAGGATACATCACCTTTCAAGAAGAAACTCAAATTGAAAAATAAATAATGCAATCAAATAAGAATCAATTAATGGTAAATTATCAATATAATTTTTTTTGTAGCATCATCTAATAAGGTATATAGTATCTACAAAAATATTTAATTTTCATATAGACTAAAAATATTCCATTCTTGCAATAATAATTATCTCAAGAATCACAAATTTTTTTTATAAAATTTCTTAATTATAAGAATTAAACTCATAAAATATAATCAATTAAATATATTTCATACGATCTAGATACTTAGCTTATTCTATGATTAAAAAAGATTATTTTTTTAAAATAAGTACTATTTTATATTTTGATATGTTTCCATAAATTTTTTTAAGTAAAAGTACATTTTCCAAACAAGAGAGATTTGGAAGTTATAATTTTTGTTTTTCATAAAAATATCATTTTTATAAAATAAAAAATATGTTCAAGAATGAAAAACATCTTTCACTTTTATATCCATACAAGAGAGAGCATTAAATAATGCATATCTATAATTTATAATACTAATTTATAATCTATCTATAATACTAATATTTCAGACTCATTTTAGGAAAAGTTTTAAGGTGTAGTTCATAAGCAACTTATGACCCACAATTTTTATCACATTGATTATTAATTATTTTGTTATAAAAATTATCTTCATATCTATTTTATTAATACAACATAAATATTTCACATTAAATATTGGATTTCAAACCATTACAATTTTTAATTTAAATGATATAACTATTTAAAATCTGTCAATCTAAATTATTTAATATTAAAAATAGACATTCACGTGATACATATCTTTTTCTATTTTCTGTATAATATTTTTTTATTTTTTTAATTAAACACATATTTTTCCATATTAATTACAAAATTTTAAATTTTGAATTCACGTTGATGTTTTGATTTTTTGATTCAATAGACTACTTAATTTCTATTCCATAACAAACAAGAATCCAATCAAATTAGTGCAAAAAAAAAATGGAAACAAAAACTATTGCTACCAAGAAAGAATATAATCGAAATATAAACCCCTTAAATTACTCATAGAATCTATAAGATATTCATTGCTATAAAAGATGACCACTTATACTAATCAAAATAAAAACCCTTAACTTCTTTTAGAATCTATAATATCAGTTTGTTCTAAATTCTCTACTACCTAAAGCTTTAGTGTGAAATGCTAACACTTTATTTCATCTCTCCTATCTATTATTCCACAACTTTCTTTTCTTTCCATTCTTCCTTTCATATTTTAATATTTTTTATTTTTCTTCGTTCATTATCTATTAGTTTTCTCAAAAATATTAATTTACTTCATCTTTTAATTTTCTTCTTCGTGGTTTATATTAAGGAATAAAAATTTATAGGTTAGAAAATTCAAATATTCCATCATTCTTCTTTGAAACTCTTTTCTTCTTTGTGAGATTATTTTTTTTGTATGACATTTTTTTATGTTTGTGTAGTATTTTTAATTTGTATATATATTTATACATTTAAATATTTCCTCAATGAAATAAAGATTTGATTTTTTTAAGTTCTCTTAAAATAAATTAATTTATTTATCCTTTTCATTTTCATTGTTTATATCCAATTTATTTCTACCTTTCTTCTTTGCATTTTTTTTTGTTTTGTATAGAGATTTTTCTATGTTTATTTAGTCTTTTACTTTGTGTATATATCTTAATGGTTTTTTTTCTATGTTTTGTATAGGAGACAATCATTAGGCTTAGGCTCAACCGCATATTGTTCAATCTTTTGTGACAAAGGTAATTGTATTTTTCATAAATAATTTAACAAACATTTTATTGAATTTACGATTAATTTTTATTATTGTATAAACGAGTATTAATGATTTTATAATTTTTTCGTTTCAAAATTTGAAACCACAATTAAGTAAAGGAGATGCTATTGATGGACTATCTTAACTGGTCATTTTACTAAACTTAAGTTAGTAAAGATTAAGGACTAAGAATAATTGAAGATTGTATTTGATTTTACTTCTATTTTTATCTTTAATTTTGTTTTGCTCATTTGTTTGGCAGAACATTTATATGAAAGGGAATTGTTGTTGTGGCGAGAACAACATGCACTTTCCAGTTAATTTAGTGCATAACCAAGCTAGCTGATGATTCCAATTGCAATATTAGATAAAATCCATCAGATAATTTCCATTGGAATTTGTTTATGCTATTTCACCTTCTTCAATTTATTTTTTCTTCATTATTCTATAAGGCTTAAAGATTGCCGAATTCAATATATACACAGCCATTGAATTATAATTTAATTCATTTACAAACACTAATTATGGAGAATGAATAATATTTTGGAAAAAATTATATTTTTTATTTAAAATTTCTATTGTGCATTAACATTATACAAATTAATTGTTAATTATTACTCTTTTTGATTTTGATGCGAATCGAATATACTGATATATGTATAGTGTTGATTGATTTTTCTTCCAATATATGCATTTATTGTTCCCTTTTCTTTTCTCACACTAAAACTTTCAATTAATTGATAAAATTTTAAATATTATTTTTGTAACTATATACAATCCATATTTATTTGTGTTTGCTTTTTTAAGGTATAATCATTATTAATATATTATTTTATTTAGAAAAATATAATTATTGATAGATTGCTGATTTTATTTTCCAAATCTCTACCTAACTATTTAAGTGACAAATTTCATTTTCTAATTCATAAAAGCTAATATTACACACACACCAAAAAAATAGAAACATAGCAAAAATTAATAATAAATAATATTATTGCCATTTTTTATAAGCCTAATATTATAACCTTTAATTGATATCCATATCAATCAATAATGTATACATACTAATAGTATTATTATCCTTTCCATTACCATTTTAACTTTTTTTAAATTTTTTTAATAAATCCATGAATACACATAGGGATTCAAATCTCTAAAAAAATGAGAAATGGAGATATGAGGATGGGGATGAGAGAAAAATTCTAAATGGGGGAGAAAAGTTCCAATATCAAATCTAGAGCTTTTGAAAATCATATATATATATATATATATATATATATATATATATATATATATATTTCACTATGCCATATTTAATTTTTTGAAACTTAAACATTTCAATTTATCAATTCCACAATTGTTTCATATTATTTTTTTGAAAAAAAACTTCAATTTTTAAAATTAAAATATTTTAAAAAATAAGATTCCACAATTTATACTTATTTGATAATGACACTAATTATTTATTAATTTTTAAAATATTAAATAATTACAATACTTTTTAATTAAAAATAATTATGTAATTGATATACTACTTCAATAATTGAGATGACATAAATTTAGATTATAAATAATTTTTTACTAATGATAACATATTAATTATAATATATATTTTAAAATTGATATTTTAATTTACTAAAAGGATGTACAAGGAGAGAATGTGTAATTAAAATCATATAAATTAAATATATTCATTAATTTTTTATTAATTCAAAAATATATTTTTATGTTTTTATAAATTAAATACTTTAATTTACTACAAAGTTGTAAATGACTAGGGATGACAAAAAAAAAAAAACTAATGAAAGTGGATACACATAAGGATTACCGCAATAATAGGATGAGAATGAGGACATATATTTTGTTTTCTTGGACGACTAACGGGGAAAAGTTCCTATTTGTTAAATAAGTAGGGACGGGATAACACACCCTCATTTTTTCAATTATCTTTGTTAGATTTGCATTATGTATGTATTTTTAATTTTAATTTGGATTATGTTGTATTAGTAATATTTATTCCTATGCATATTTATGTTTTGAATTTTAAAATATTTTTATTTTTTCTCTTTCTAAAATTTTTTAATAAACCCATGAATAGTTATAATAATTCAAATCACCACAAGGATGGGGAATGTGCACCCGTGACAAAAATGGGGATGGGATCGAAGTAAAATTCCAAATCGGATGGGGGTGAGACATGACCCTCTTCAAGGAGAACCATTGTTATTCCTATAAATGCTTATGATATAGTTAAATTATCCAGTTATTCTCTTTCATTTTTTAACAATTTCAACTTTCGAAATGTGTAAAATATTTATAAAACAAGCTCTTTATTATTAGTTATAGGTCATCTACCAATTTTTTTAGTTTTATAAACATGATATTTGAAATAAGATATAAAATAGAATGACACATTTATATACTTTTTTTCATTTGTTTAATTATTTAATTATTAACTTATTTTCAAAATAAATTTATATATTCAATTTTCTATAAAATATATTTAAATAAATTATTTTTTTCTTAATGGATAAAAAATTATTTTTTATTATCACTCTGTGTAATATAAGGGTCACACGACTAGTGTTAGAATATATCTTAAAGTCGAGATAATTGGAGTTCGAATAGGATCTTACTCGTGTCCAATGAATTTCCATGGATCCCAGCCACTAGGTAGTATAATGTTTGACATGCTTGTCTTGTAGAAAGAACTCTGGCATAACCTCTCCATGGCCTTCCCAAGTAAGTTTTCCCATTTCCACCCACATTGCAATTCTTGAACACAAACCCATTTGCATCGTCTTGATTTGTTCTCCCTTGTGCTGTGATGAAACCATGAATGCCAAGATCTAGGGACGTCCCAATAACAGATATGAAACATCTCTACGAAAATAAATAAATAAATAAATAAGAATAATTCTGAGTTGCATGAAAATTTTTTCCAACATTTTGCACATGATTGGTCAAAATCTTTGCAACTTTAAAATTTTACCTTTACATGCCATGATTTTCACTCAGTTTCCTTTTTTTCACACTTTTTTTTTGTCAAAGGTATCTTTGCATTCAACTTGAGCATTTGAGATTTTATAAGGGGAGTTTTCACACTTTTAGCCTTCTTTCATTTACACTATTTGTATGATTTTGTCATATTATATAGTATCATTGAATAAGTTGCTGAAATTGTCATGTACATAAAACAGTTGTTACAAAGTCCCCCGAAACGATTTGCCCAAAAATATTACTATATACAAGTAGCATGCATGTAACAAGTTCTAAGGGGAAACATTTTTGGTGTAATTGGAGGCACCTATTAGGGTTTTGCTATACAATTTGTGGAGTGACATTTTAGCTTTATTCAATGGGAAGAAACACGACTAAGTGAGAGATTATCACATGCACCTAAAGTGTTACATAGATGTGTTTCATATATCCACTAATAAAGTGTTACTTTGTTAGTTTATATAAACATGTCCACATGACACTCCAACCCAATAAAAAATTTCTCCCTAACTACCATTTAAAGCTTAAATGACACTTTATAGATGGTAGGAATCTTAGTTGGCGCTCACCAGCACCTAAGCAATTTCTCAAGTTCTAAGTGATTTGATGAAAATCACGGGTGATTAGAAAATATAAGATGTGTTTATCATAATTTGATACATAATTTTAGCAACTACCATGAAACAATAGAGAAATTGGAAATAGGATAATTGTAGAATTGGAGAGAAAATAGAAGAATGAGATGGAACTTCAAATGGACAGAGACTCGAGGGGGAAACTCAAATCACAATTCACCAGATGTATACTATTTTATTTTTTATTTTTTATTAATTAACAATGGGGAAAAATCCCAAACCATATGTCTACGATTACTATTACTATTCCTAATATTACTATTCATACTATTTTCTCCTTTAACTAAGTCTAACAATTCTACTAATTAAGCTATTTCGGCCTCCATTATACATGTTACATTATCCTCTTCTTCAAAACAATTTTCCCTCAAGGTTGCTGAAAAAAGAGGGAAAAAAAAACGCTTTGAATCTTATTTTCAATTCCTTCTAATTATAGCTTTTTTTAAAGAAACAATTAATCCTAACAGCAGTTACATATTCTATTGCACAAAAAAAAATTGCCACGGCCCCATTGTCTAATGGGCTGAACAAAGACTTGATTGGGACTCATGATCACAAGGCAGTTTTTCATGGCCTTATCAGCCTGAAAGACACTGGTAGGCACACTTTAGACTTGATCTTAATCCATTAGCAGAAACAAAAATGCCACGAATAAGAATTTATGCTTGGCCCAAAAACACAATCCCGAGCTCTAGGAGATGAGATGCAAGTGACCTAGGTGCCTCCTTCACATTCTGGAACCTTGTTTCCACCAATACCATAGGCAGTTCTCCAAGTCACTCTGCCACCGTTTCTTGGGAGAGCATCTTGATGGCCACCCTCTATGGTCATTCTTGGTGCGCCACCTTCCATTGTGGTTGCGCAGCCGCCATCAGCTTCCCCTTGCCGATTATCGTTGCAACGCTCCTCTCTCCCACGAAAGTCACTTGCGCAGCACCATCCTTGCTGCCGCTATTGCAGTGCTTCAGTTGGGCTTCTCTACCATTATAAATCTGTGTGACCCTGTCAGCACTACACCTCCACCTCGGTTTGCTGTACGGGTGCTCATGGTTTGGTTATTGGTGAGTTACTATATGGGGAAGGTTAAGGCCCCATTTCAGGATCCAGTTTTTATGATTTTATAAAAGAAATATTAAAAATAAAAATTTATAATTTTTAAAACTTTTAAATTTTTCTTTATGTCTAAAAGACTGAAAATATGAAATTCAAATCATAACTTTATAATTTTTATATTTTAATATTCATAAAATAATTTTATTTGTTAAAATATCATTGCTCTTTTATAAATAAAGTACGTACTCTATCCTTCCCAATAGTTTGCCCCTCACACACTGCCACTCTCCCTTCCTTCCTATGCCTTCACCGCCACTGGCCCACCGCTCATTTCACTACTACCCCACCCATGTAACACCACCGTCCTTGTTCACTTTTCATGATTATGCTGTTGTTTTGTTGGGGAAGACTCAAGGAGCAACTTTTCAAGCAAGTTCAGTATTTATCATCTAATAAGTGTTTGTATTCTTGATTTCTGAGGATACGGTTATGCGACTGGGGAGCAGAGGCCATGTGAGATTGTGAGGTTGGCCTTTGGTTTGGGTTGTGGAGCCTCCATTATTTTTGCTCTCCGGAATTCCTACCCATTTTTATATGACATTCAAATAAAATCAAACAAAAAGATTTTTATATGATTTTCAAATCAAACAGAACATTGTTCTAAACCTTCACGCAAGCTTCAACATAAAACGGCTCCACCGCCCAACCTGCTGCTCCTCGAACGCCAACAACTTCTCTTTCGTCCTGAACCTCTTCTCGGTCGTTCCTCCGCCATCGCCACAGCTGCCACCGCCACCGCCCCCACTGCTGTTAGGGTTTGACATGTCCTCCTCCTCCTCCCTGCTGAGTCCCCCGCCGGAAAATGCCGCCGCAGGTGCTGCCCCATCAGAGGAGTCGTGAAGTGGCGAAGGTAGCCGGCGCCGGTGGCGGGTACAGGCGGCGCAGATCACGGGCAACAGTGTTCTACTACAGTAAGTGCAAAATACGGCATCGTGGCACGGCCATTGAAGTACGCCCAGCAGTTCTCGCACTAGAGGCGGAGTTCGCCGTCGGATCTGGACGCCGGCGCCCGGACGTTCACGTTGGCGGCGGCGGCGAACGACGTCACGTCCTTCCCCCACAACAGCTCCTGCACTCGGGCTTCTCACTAACAGCACTCGGTGCTTCTCACCAACAGAGAAAGAGGAGAGAAACCGGTTTAAGACTTTTTAAACTGTTCCAAAAAGTCCGGTTATTTTAATATGGTACAGTTTGGTTATAAATCCGGTTTAGTTTTATACTTATTTTAAAAAGATAAAATATCCAAATTAATTCATGAGATATGTATTGTGGAACAAATTAGTCTATTAGATTTTAAAAATCTCTAATTGATTTATCGCATTTAAAAAAAGGATAAATTTATCCTTTGGACAGTGTATGAAGAGACGAAACTGTATGAAGAAATCAATTTTTCCCTTCTTTAAAATTTGAGGGATCAATTTACGCTTTTAAAATCTGAGAACTAACTTATCCCTTTATACATTCCTTATGGGCTAATTTGAGTTTTAGTCTACTTTAAAAAATCGATTTTTTTTGGTTTGGTTATAGTTTTGTTTTGGTTTGGTTTTGATAAATCAGTTAATTTGAACAGCCATTGCAGGAGGGAACTGTGACTCGCGACTTCGATGCTTCCTCGCCACCACTCTCATTCATCTCGCCGACAGAGTTGATGGTGAACCTTTGATGATTGTTGCTCCGATCGACTATGCCGCGACCGTAAAATATTTTCCTACATAAAAATATGTTTATTCCACTGGAGATGTCCGGGATGTATTCAAAATAATCATCAATATCTTAATAGCAGATATAATTGTGAATTATGGAATATGAATATTCTAATTGATTGGTTATAATGGATATTTAATTACAGTTTCGCTTCCATGGCCTTTCCATGATGAAGCCGTATTTGGATGGCCATAATTGTTCATAGGAATATAATATAATCTTATGAAAACCAGCAGCACCTTAATTTTTTTATTACCTCATATAAGGACTGGCCAGCGCCAAAGATAAAATCAACGGCACCTTGGATGGTACAAAGCTTGTAGTAATGTTTTCCTTGATCATCCCACAATGTATCTTGCACACCAAAGAAGCCAACTCTATAAAAGTAACACTTGTCGCCGCTTACCATCGCAGCTACTGCAGGTACAATGGGTTTAGTATTCATTGGACTGTTGTACGAATTCTGTACCAATATAAAAAGAAATTCAGAAATTATATATGCACCAATATTAGGGAAATTTTTTTTTATAATGATCTTTGTGATTATGTTTTGGTGTAATATGGGGTTTAGGTGATATTTGAATTGAAATGGTGTTTTTTACACTCAAATCGCTAATTAGCAATTTGTTAGAGACAAACTAGAAATGACGAGTCTCCTGGGAATCCCGCTGCATACAAATCACGAGTTAGAGATTTGTGCATGATGAGACAATCGCGAAATAGCGATTTATAAGACAAACAAAAAGGAAAAGGCATGTATTCACTATGTATTCGTGGGACAAAAAGTCAAACAAAGTGAAAAGCATCCGTGGGACAAAAAAAAAGACACAAAGATAAGGGGAAGTGAGGCATCCCAAGTGGTGGGACACATGCACATGCAGGGTAATTATTTTGCTATCCGTGAATGGGTGTATGAGTGATATTTTGCACTCCTCACTTCCTAATGCATGCCCGACTGAGTGTATAAATAGAGAAGGAGGGAACCGTGGCTGGATGTGTATAAATAGAGAAGGAGGGAACTTTGAAAGGGGAAGTGAGGAGTGGGTTATAAACTATAGCAAGTGAAGAGTGAATTATTTTTTTTAGTAGAAGAAGAAAATGGTTAGAAAGGATGAAACAATGGATCGAATGCTTCATATTGTGCATGAATTACAGGTAAGTTATTTATTTTTATTATGTTTATAATATTTGTATTAGTAAAATAAAGACAAAACACCCATCTTAGTCCCTCTAAAATTTTACGTCGATCAAATTGGTCCCTGGAAAAAGAAAACTCTCAAATTGATCCCTACAAAATTGAATAGTTGAACAAATTGGTCCCTGTAAAAACTTCAAATCAAACAAATTGGTCCCTACAAAATTAAATAATCGACCAAATTAGTCTCTTGATAAGTCAGTAAGGAGGACTAACTTATCCAATAATTCATTTTTGCATGAACTAATTTGAGAGATTTTTTTTGTAGGGACTAATTTGGTTGACTATTTAATTTTGCAGAGACCAATTTGAGAGTTTTTTTATAGGGACCAATTTGGTTGACGTGAAATTTTAGAGGGACGAATTTGGTAGTTTTGTCTAAAATAAATAAAAAAGTATAGAATTATTATAAAAAAATAAATGTTATTATTATTATTATGTTAACATTCGAGAAAGTTATTATTAGATTAACATTTATTTTTATTTTTTTCTAATTTTAGAAATATACTATGTCATAAAAAAATAAACATTTATTTTTTATTGTTATTATTATGTTAACATTTATTTTTATTTTTTCTAATTGTAGAATTATTTTTTTTATAATATCTAAATTTTTTTAATTACTTATGTAAAGTGTAAATTTTTTATAATATCTAAATATTAACATTAATTAGTGTTACGGTTATTGTACCTAAAAGATGTGTTTATAACAGGTAAATAGAGTTTTACACCCGTCATTTGTCTATTCCTGCAATAAAGCCACGAATAGTTCACCACATTCAACATGCTGGTTTGTACCGTGTTTCGCAACTAGTGGATATAGAATTGAACTAGCCTCTAATTAGTGCTTTAGTGGAAAGATGGCGACCAGAAAGACATACATTTTTAACTCCCATGTGGAGAGTGTACAATAACAATAGAAGATGTTGCACTTCAACTTGGACTCTCTATCCATGGTAAAGTTGTCACTAGATCGAACACGACAACTTTGACACGCTTCCTTGGTATTGTAATCATCTGCTTGCGATGTGCATGAACCACGAGATGTTGATGGTGAAGTAATTAAGTTAAGTTGGCTGATATATCATCTTGCATGTCTTCCTATTACGACTGAGATGCAAATACAATTCCATGCTCGAGGCTATATACTCTTACGTTGACCAATTTTATTATCCCAAACAAGAGCAATTTTGAGGTACATACAAAGTACCTTCAACTGCTTGAGAATTTAGAGCAAGTCAGTCCTACAGTTGGGGTTTGGCATCTCTAGCTGTGCTATATTGAGCATTGTGTCGTGTATCTCATAAAAAACACAATCGATATCAGTTGTTGCATGGTATTATTACAAGTATGGGCATGGAAACGACTCCTATTTCTGGCTCCAATTCCAAATGCATTGGGTTTTCCACTTTTAATGAGGTAAAATTTATTTAATTTTTAATTTATTATTATTAAAGTTGTACCTGATTAACATAATATGTCACAGTTGGCATCAAACATAGTATCCAAGGGACAGAATGACTCAAAGATCTTGAAACTATGAGACAGCTTATTGATAATATGGGAAATGAGGTATAATATATAAAATATTTTATGATATTTTGCAATATATTGATTTTTTTTATATTTAATTGCGTATATCATTTTTTTTTGCTGATGCAAATTGTGTGGCAACCATATCGGGATGCTAATGTTGATGCACTTATTCTAGATGACTTGCGAGCCGAACATCAACAATGGTCTATCGTGGTACCACTTTTGTGCTTTGAGACAATGGAGTGGCACCAGCTGTCGCGTTATGCGACAATTTGGATATCAATAGACAATTCCTGAGCCCCAAATTTAACAGGATATCATAATAAAGATTTAAGAGGGAAAACAAGTAATTGGAAAGTAAAATATGCACGATGGGTGGAAATGTGGGATGATCGAATGAATAGAAGGATAAGGGTGAGCTCACTGTTGATTATCACTCTTCCAATGAGTATTAGGCGTGGTATGCTTCCCATACAATAGATCCACTACAATTGTCCGTCTGGTACCCCTCCCTATGGAAGAAAAGAGGTACCCCCACGAGCACCCCAAGCACGATGGGGCCAGGTGCCCCAGAGGAGCAGGTCACGTACTCCCCATGGTGAAGATCTTGAAGGTGAGGGTGGAGGATATGTAGGTAGGGAGATGAGGGAGAGAGTAAAGGAGATTGGGGTAAGAGTAAGGGCGATGAGTGTGAGGGTGAGGGTGAGGGTGAGAGTGAAGATGAGGGCGATGGGGGTGAGGGTGAGAATGAAGGTGAGGGCGAGGGTAATGACAATGACAATGAGAGTAGAATAAGACGGGGCCTCAAGGGGAAATAGTTGATTATATTTCATTGATCATAAATTAAGGAAAACAAAACCAGTGCCACCTGATAGGTATAGCCCGTCACCATTTTAGCAAGATATGGGGAAGGGGAAAGGGAGATGATATATCTTTGTAAGTGTGTACTTCTTATTATGTAGTTGTATTTGTAGCTTTGTAATCAAACAAGTATCCTTTGTTGATGGACTTATTATGTAATTTTTTTAGCATGTGTAATCTAGAAATAAAAAACTCTAGTTATTAATGGGTCCCATCTAGTTATATTCTGATTACCATTTTGTGCAACTGCAACAAGTAGAACCTCTTTATATTTCCTATACAAATGGATCCACACTATTTTTGGAGCCTCACTATTTATAGAGTGACAAAGTGCATCTTTTACCTGTACATATGAAAAAGTATAGGGAATATAAAAATAAAATGGTCTCTTACACACAAACATGACACCATCACTTGTATTTGTGAACACATTACCATCAAATAGTGCTATTCATTTTTCTCTCTTTTTGACGCACTATTTTCCTTTTTCACATACTCTGCTCTAACAAAAGAAAACTGTATGTGAAATGAGCGTAGAGGAGAGTTTATATAGGCAAAAAAATTATTTTTTAATCGAATGTCATAGCGATTTGTGAGTGAAAAATACTTTTTTTTAATTGACAACGGTGATAAATCGCTAGATAGCGATTTATATAAAAAAAACCCCATATATCTCTTATACTCCGCAAATTCTAATAACACACTTAAATCACCATCCTTTATCCATATCCAAAATAATGACCCCAATATTAGGTTGATTTATTAAGCCACTACCCAAACAAAGGAAAACACAAATTTAGATTGTGGGTCTTTTTTCGGTGAATATATAGTGGGATTTATTTTTTTGATAAATAGATAATGGGAATTTATAGCAAGACATGAAATATGCTAAATGGTTAAAAAAAATCTCGATTATGAATTAAGTTTCTATGTGATCTCGCACCAAAAAAACAAAAAGTTTCTAAGTGATCTTTATTAAAAGTGAAATATCTTCTCCATTTTTTCTAAGTATATATATCATCTCTTAGTCAAAAGTTTGGCTCCTATAAAGTGCGGAGATAGATAAAATCTAAAAGTGAAAAGTTAATCATCCTTTAATCATTTATAGAATTATTTATATAAGAATTGATTTAGTCAAAATTAATTTTGAAATAAAAAGATTTATGTATAGTAATTCCTCCAAAATTAATTCTGGTAGAAAGTAAAAAATTCTAACTTCTGCTAGAATCAATTTTTAGAGGTAAAAATTGATTCTAGTGAAGAAAAACAAAATATCATAAAAAACCAGCTAAAATTGATTCTAGACTCCTAGAATCAATTTTCACGCACAACTAACTGAAGTTATTCATTTAAGAGTGATTAACCCCTCAATTTTTTATTCTACCCACCTTCTCACTTTAAAGCTACTCACTTTAAATTAAAATAGTCAAATTCCATAGCAAATTATATATGAGGTGAAAAAAATTCGCTGACAGTTATGTTTCTTAATTTATGTAAGAGAATAACGAAGGAAAGTCTCATATTTGTTGAATGTTGACCACTCTATATAATTTTAATAAGTGGAATTAAAAGAAAATTTTGAAATTTGTTGACTTATGTGAGTGAAACAAATAATATAATTTGTATTCACTACACCATATTTAACTTTTAGTAACAAAGAAGTGTTATTAAAACTTTTTACAACATTTAAAAAGAGTTACTAAAAAGTATAAAAAAGTGTTGTTAAAATTCTTTAGTAACATTTTTCATGTAACATATAGTCTATGTTGCTAAAGAGTTTTACTAACATTATTGCATGATTTAATAGCATTTTTCAAGTATTAATAAAATTCAATTATATTGTAGTGATTAAAAATATTTTAATATTGTTTAATATGCTAGAGTAAATTTTATAAATAAAAGAAAAATCACTAAAAAATGCAAAAAAAAAAAATCCTTGAAAGTCATAATTTTTATATTTTAGAAAAAGAGGTTTTCATAACACAAAAATATGTTTAAGAATACAGAAAGATGTTTTAATACTATATTTAAGCATTTAATCAAATATTATATTTAAACATAAATTAATTATATTATATAAAATACCAATTTTAACTTTAAATGTTCTTTTGAAATAAGTTATTCAAAAAGTGTTTCTTAAAACTTCATCCAATCGAATCCTAAAACTTTTATTATACGAAAAATTGTTTCATTGTTTAATGGAATCAATTAGATATTTTGGGCTAATAAACGGCATATATTCAAAGGTCGCAATAAGTTACCAAGACATTAAATTCGATCTCGAAAAACTTCCCCACACTTTGAAGACCTAAATATTTTCTATACCTTGATCAAATAATTCTTGCTCCTTGGTCCAAATTTTCAGTTCTGTTATACCAAGTTACCAACACAATTTGGTAACGTAGAAAATGATGAAACTAGAAAGGCACATAGGCATGCATGACCACAGCCGACTTGCATGCATTAGAAACAAATTTATCAGAAATTAGTGAACCGTTTTCCTAAAGAGAATAAACATCAACGAATGTGCATTGAATTTGCAGGAAACTAAAACGCTCATGCATCTACTCCATTCAAATCCTAAATTTTTCATGTGTAGAGTAATGAATAAAATCAACTGAAATATTAAGGGTTTGTCTAATAATATTAAGGGGTTGTCTAATACGTGCCCACTGGTTAAGATTCAAGAAAAAAAAAATGCAAGTATTGCATAGAAAAAGAGAGATTTTCAAGTTGCCAAATGCATGGAACTCATTAGAAAGTTTAGGGGCTATTTGGTTTCAATTTCCAATATTTTATTTTTATTTTTATATTTTTAGAATTTTATGAATAAAATACTAAAAATTGAAAATGAAAAGTAAAACCTGAATTTTATAATTTTTAAAATTTTTAATATTTTCTTAATCTAATCTGAAAAGTTAGAAAACTAAATATGAAAACTGAAAAATGAATCCAAACATGACCTAAGAAACTTACCACTTTTGAATCCTAAGTGCACTTATTAGGAAAATTCAAATAATAATAAAAAAGAAAAAGCAAATCTTTCATCCAAAATGTGGAAAATAGAGACGGTATTACCATATATATGAAACAGCGAAGGGATCAGAACATTTCTCACCCTAAAGCTAATGAACTTGACGACAACATTGTCAGCCATGATTGAGAACGTAGGGCTCTGTGAGGTTGTAGCATGGTCATCCCAGTCAACGAATGTTGTCTTCCTTCCCTCTCCTTGTAGTATGATATAAGGCTTGTCATCAGGAATCTTCAACTTCTCTCTGTAAATATGTAAACGCTCAAAAACAAATATTTTGTGTCCTAACCAATAATATATTGAATTTGAGAGATAAAAAATATTAGTAGCATCTAATTGTTTGTCAGATTTACCATTCAACCAAACATAGCGTAAAGAAAAAAAATGCAATATATTGCATTACATATAAAACTCATTCACATGAATAATTTACTTCCATTCTCACTTTTTAACCAAACATACCCAGTAAAACTAATTAATGGAGGAGAATATATATAGTTTTACCTGTACGTTCCTGCCTTCACATTGATGGAGACCCAAAACCTATTATTGGAGGGGACTGAATCAATGGCAGATTGTATGGTAGAGAAGTTTCCATGCCCTGATGGATCCACAGTAATTGTCCAGTAAGGGAGGAGTCTGTGCCCATTTCTTCGGTAAAACTGAGCATCTGCTAGTTCTACTCGTAAGCCCACCAAGATAACAAGACGTGAAAGGAAACACCAAAGAAAAGACATGATGGACCAAAAGAAAACGAGAAGCTTTTGATGTACTATTTAAAGGTGCAAAGGTGTAAATTAAAGACGAATTTTCATGTGTTTTAATGAGAAAGTTAGGAAAGTCAAAAGGTTTATTAGAAGAGAAGGAGAGAACCAAGGAAGGTGTTATACAATCGTAGCATCCTTTGCGATTCTCAACAAAATCATACCGACTTGATTTTGTTTCCACAACTACAGGAATATAATATCCTTCGTCTCAAATATCAAACATAAATTAAGAGAGCATTTTGTGTGTATATATACTCCGATAGACATTTTTTTAATCAAAATCAGGGTATCTATTGTCAAAATGCGTTCTATTCCATGGGTGAGGATTGAATCCCGCACATGGTTAAAGGGCAAGGTGAATGCCACGCACACCTCGTGGTTTATACTCTGATAGACATGTTCTATACCGATACTATAATGTTCTATATCGGTATGATTCTTATCCAGTGATCCTCAATTATCCCACTATGCTTAGTATCCAAGACATATTGTGTTCGATATTGATATTTCGATACTTTAAAATATGTTAGAATCAATTTTTTTGCTTTTATAAATTGGTTTGTCCAAAATGGAGGAAAAAGTCATTTGATCACTGAAATTATAAACGTGTTTCACTTTACTCCCTAAAATTTTGAAATTAACTTTTTAGTCACTATACTCAGCATGCCATATGAAATCAACATAACATATTATCGACATGTGGTATATCACGTGTCAATTAATGTGCAACATCAGTAAAATAGTAATGGTTGACTAATATTTATTTAAGGGATTAAAGTGATCCACATAATAAAATTTCAGATACTAAAAAATTAATTTCAAAATTTTAGGAATTAAAGTAAAGCTTACTTATAATTTCATAGATCAAAATAACTCTCTACCTGTCCAAAAAGTTGTGATAAAGTGATGCCGGATAAAACCAACTAGCATACGCAAAGATGGGGGTGGTTTTATAAATTAAATTTCATGGATTTCGGAAAAAAAAAGGACAAATCTATCTTATATTAGTGTTTGAAACTCTTAAGTTCAATAGGAAAAAAATGGCAATAATACGTTAAGCTTCTAGTTCTTATTCAATGCATGGAAGGTATTGTCTACACTTATTTATCATAGTCACTCTTACACATTTAATTGATGGATAACTTAATTAAGTATAGCATGATTAAATTTGGCCTAATTAGCTTTTCATGCAAAAGATCTCTTCCATAATTTGATTTTTAATATATTATTAAAATAAATTAATTATAATATAAATAAAATTGAAGATATATAAAGAATTAACAGCTATTATTTTTAGATTTTAAAAATTTAGTAACAAATATTTAAATGAAAGTTATTAAATAATTAAATAGATATTTAAAATCTACAAATTATTAATTAAAAAGTAATTATTAAAAACATTAAGTAATAAATAATATTTTATATAAAATATAATTAATTTTCTTTATTATATTTTTAATTTTTATGTGAATGGTTGATAAAAAAAATGTTACCTTGATGTGTTTTCTGTTTTTAGTTTACATAATTAATAGTTCTTACTTATGTTGCTCATCATCATAATATGTAAAATAAAAATTGAAAACATAACAAAATAACAATTTTTATTAGTCATTTACATATAATTTCAAAAAATAATATTTAATTAATTTATATTAGTTATTTTAATTAATTTTATATATTTTATGAAATATCATTTATCAAGTAAAACTATATATCGTAGTTGAGCCTACAGCCTAGTGGTTCTATGTTCAAATCCCATCATCCCCCTTCCCACAACCCTAGGAAGAATTCATAACTATAATGTCTTTGTTAAAAAAAGTTAAAACTATATATCATTTATTTTTATTTTAAATAATTAATTATTATTTATATACATTAAGTGTTATTTTAAGTACACTGAGATGTTAACTATATTTTACTCTATAAGATTTGATAAAATTTAAATATTAAAGGGTATTTGATATGTTGTACTATAAGATGAAGCATTAACAAAAACTAAGATTATTCTTTACTATCCCAAGCAAATCAAATTAAAAAATAATATAAAAATAAATTATAGTAAAAATGATAATTTTATTGATTATTTAATTTAAAATAAATATTATTATTTGAATAATTTTAATTTTTAAGTATAATTATTTTAAAAATCTCTCTCTCTCTCTCTCTCTCTCTCTCTCACACACACACACATACACACACACACGTTACTAATTAGTGATATGCTATTACCGATCTATTATCTATATCTACTAGAATATTAAGGCCGAGTTTGGCAATGTTCTCATAAAGGTGCTCTAGCTTATGAAAAGTATAAGTTGACTTTTTTTCTTATGTAAACTAAAAAGTTATGATACTTTTGTTTTTGGCTTTTAAAAGTCAATGATGCTTGAGAGCCTTTCATAGGATGCTTTTAAGAAATGCCTTCTGCTTTTCAAAATTCAAAAGACCAATATGATCTACCATAATTAATGATAATAATATAAAAATTATCATATTTAATATCTATATTTATTATTATCATTTTAGATTTTTGGAGCATATTTACCACGATCGTTGTGCCTCTTGCTTATTGAGAGAAATTTGTATATTATTTTACCAAAGAATATTGTATATAATGTTTTAAGAGAAGCTTTTTGGGAGCCTAAAGAGCCAACAACTCTCAAAAAATCATAATAATATCAAACCAAGCCTAAATAAAACAAAAAACATTACAAAGAAAGTTTGTCCATATGTTGTTTTCTAGTAATTTCCATTTTTTCAAAATACATTTTTGCTTACAAAATCTCTACATATATAGTATTCATGAAACTGAAATATTAAATTTTATGCCATGTATTATTTTTTAATAATTTTAATTTTTTAAAATTTATTTTTGTTTTCAAAAATTAAAAAATAGAAGATATATTTCACAAAGCTGCAAAATTTCAATTATATATGTTAAATAATTTTAAATCGATGTATAATTTGACATCCTTTGTAATAAATGGAGATGATGATTTACTTTATTATGTTACTTTTTATGACGGGGTTTCCATCAGAAACTTCTTGAGGTCCTGGGATGACTGTTCACACTCCTTATTCAAATTCACTTGTTTTCTCAGGAGGTTTAAAAAATGGGTGTGCTTGCTCTGCCGATCTTGAAAAGAGTCTGGAAAGGGAAGCAATTATCCCTATCAGTTGTCAAATTTCTTTAATTGTCCTCGGACTCCTTATATCCAGTATGGCTTTGCATATTTTCAGATTAGCTTTGATTCCTCGATATGTGAGTAGGAATCTGAGGAATTTTCCTCCTTGAACTCTGAAAGCAAACTTCTCTAGGTTTAGGTACATGTTATACCTTTTGATCTTACTAAAGATCTCCCCATCTTTGGCAACGGTCTCCCTCAATCGTTATCTTTGCGACCATGCCGTTGATGTATACTTCCAGTATCTTGCCTATTTTCTTGATGACACTTTGTTCATTAGTCTTTGGTAGGTTGCACTTCCATTCGTTAAGCCAAATGGCATAACTTTTTGTGTTTTTTGTTATAAAGGTTGTCATCTCTGATCTTCATTAATAGGGTGAATTCTGATTTGATTGTAGTGTGAATAGGCATCCATGAAGCTCAATAGTTTTGCTTCTGAATCCCCATCCACTAGTTTGTCTATACTTAGCAAGGCATATACATCTTTCGGGCAAGCCTTAATAAGGTAAGTGAAGTCTATGCACATTCTCCATTTTCCAAAGGATTTTGGCACCATGACGACGTTTACAAGCCAAGTACTGAAATGCACCTCCTTGATGAATTCTGCTCGGAGGAATTTTTCATACCTTGTGTTGCTGTTCTTTATTTTTCTTTGCCGAGTATCCTTTTCCCCTAGGCCACTGGTTTAACTTTAGGATTGATGGCCAATCAGAGACATCTTGAGATCAACGTCCGGCATGTCTTCAAGGGCCCTCACAAAAAGGTCAACATTCCTTCTGAGGAATTCTTTCATTTGTTGCTTTTGAGCCTTCAGGAGTTGCTTTCTGATGCATTTACACCATTCTGAGTTTGGCCTAATTTGAATTTTCTATGATCCATCATAAAGTTTGAGTCAACCTTTGTTTTCCTCTATGGGATCTAGGTACTTGGGCTTCTATTTTTGGCACGCATTCAACCATGTACACATGACCGAGCTCTTTGTTTTTCTATTTTGTTTGTCCTTCAAAAACTCATGAATCTTGACAACATCATTGACCTTTTTTCTAATCGGTATGAACGACTCTAGCTTCTACCTTGGAAACCAGGAACTTTAATGCCAAGTGTGGAGTTGACAATATTGCTCTCAGTGCATTTAGCAATGGTCTTCCAAGTATTATATGATAAGATGCTTGTGAGTCTATCACAAGGTATTATATATCCACAGTTTGGATATGTGGTTTTGAGCCTAAGGTGGTTTTGAGGTCAATAACTCCCATGACCAGTGCTCATTATCTTAAGAACCTAACCAAATCTCCACTGTATTGTCAGAGACTTGATTCAAGGATTTGCATCCTTCTCATCATGGCTGAATATAAGATATTGGTCAATCTTCCTTGATTGAGAAGTACCTTTTGAACCATATAACTTCTTACAACCATCATAACAACATGCTAATATAGATTTCTATCCACTCCTTTATAGTTACAATATGAGAACAAGAATGTTGGGCTCTTGGCTTCTTTGGTGCATGGTGGAGTGGGCTCTGCATTCATCATGGCTTAGATCTATCGCTTTCTTGTTGAACATGATTCTCCCCTCCAGTAAATCCCCTTGCTATATAGCGTATGACACCTTTGATCTTTTGGCTTTGATTGGAGTCATTCTCTTATTGTTGTCTTGGATATGGAGATCGAGCTCTCCTACTTAACCTTCTTTTTCTGTGTTTATCGTCTCGTTTTTCCTCGCTCTACTTCTTCTGGGTCAGGCTATATACTGATCCAAGAGCCTTGTATGACCAACTTCTGCAATTGGTACTTCAGGCTGGTGCATTCTTCGATGGTGTGTCCAAAGTTTCTATGCATTGCACCTTACTTGCTCTTGTCAATTGATGAGTTACATTCATGCATCATTTGCCCATCATTACTTTGAGCATTTTACATTATTTTTGTCATAAGATAGTCATTATTCCATGAATTCATATTTAGTCCTCATTTTGTATTGTTAGAAGAAATCATGGTTAATTGCATCGTTTTCATGGTTAGATATGTGTTGAGGCTCTCCATGCCTTTAATTCCTTCTTTTCTGAGTGATGTGTACTTACAGGGGCTCCCCATATTGGTGCATAAAGGCCTAATAAGGATTCTGGAACACTTGGACCTAACTTTGGGGTTGGAGCAACCATCCCGATGGTCAATAGAAGGAAGAACTTCCAGCCTGAGAAGGCAGGACCGCCAGTGGTCTATGACCACTCTAGTAGTTGACAGGAGCAATGACAACTGAGCACAAACAGGATTCGTGCGTGTGTGGAACACAACCACAATGAAGCCTATATTTAAGCCTAGTGGACCCTATTTCTTATGTCTTTTTTGCTACATTATAAATAGTGATTAAGCATTAGAGACACCTTTTTCATTATTATTTTTTGGATTGCCGTCAAGTTTCTTTCTACTTTCTCTCTCTTCATCTCTCTACTATCTGGATAGGTTTTCGGAGCTTCCAATTATTGTTTTGGCTCATGTTTAGTATTACAATTGTACCGTCCATTACATTGATTGTGATCCTCAGCCTATAGAGGAGTAATTTTCTTTACCTTGCACAAGGATAATTGAGGATTGAGAATTGTGCTTGATGTTCCAATTTTTAATGGAATTTGTGGTTGGTTTTTATTTCCCTCTTGTTTATCTCTTTGATATTGATTGTAAGTTATTACAATTGTATTTCAAATAGTTACCCAATTATGTATTCATTCACATTGTAAGTTGCATGCATAATTAGAATTCTATTTGGGTATTTGGTTATTGATTAAATTACATTCATTTGATAAGTGATTAGAATTAACTCCATTGGGAGATTAGGTTACTGTAATTGATAATCAAACTGGCATAGGCTCATAAAACCATAATTATAGGTTACTAGTACATGTGTTGTCAAACCCTTAGTGAGAGTGCAATTGTGTGATTGCTAAGTAGTATTGCATTATTGTTGTGTAATAACATAATTAATTAAAGTAATCACTACCATGAATTAATCCTTTAAACTAATGATTGAACAATTCTTAATCTGAAGGACTCCTTGTGATGGTAATTCTTCTCATTAATTTTCTCTATTGAATTTTATTCTTGCAACAATTTCAAATAGTCCCCAATTTTCTCATTAACTAGAGACACTTCCACGTGAAACGATCTAAGTTGCACCGTAACTACATTTTTGGTATGATTTAGCAATCATTCTATTTTTAATTTGTTGTGGGTAGCTACAATCTGCATGATTAACTCCTAGGGAACTTGTTGTTTTCTTGCATTTAATGGCAATTTGATGACTCTCGAGTTATAGACTTCCCTCAAAATTGTTTCCTTCTTGGCATTGAGAGAGGTATATTCTTCATACCAGAGAATTAGGAGAGTAAAAAGCTTTCTTTCCATGATCTCAGCCTTGAGTCTTTCTTCTAAGTTCATGTATTTTTTGGGCCCACTTGTCCTTTTCCTGCTTCCATCGTGCTCTCTAGAATTATTATGTTGGGCTTCTACTTCTTTCGTTGCTCAGGCCTTCTCCATGTTGATATATCCCACTGACCTTCCTCTAAATTCGAATGGTCCTCGGTAGGGTAATTGCTAGTGGATTAGCAAAAGGGCCCCTCAAAGTCCACTTTTTATAACATGCAGTTCTATTGTAGGAATAAGGTCTGAAATTTGCATTGAAATGGCATTGAAGTGATTATATATTCCTTCAGGGATTCTTGAGGTCTTGTTTGACGCATTTAGGGCATCAGTAGTTTTCTATAAATTTAACTTGATGAGAATCTATTGATGAACCCATAGAGCTCATCAAAGTCATGAATCGATTCTACAGGCAATGAAGAAAACCATAACAAGGCTGCCTTTTCCAAGAAGGCATGAGAAGTTCTACATATACAAGGATCACAAACTCCATGTACCTTAGATTTAAACATGGTAACATGTACTTGGGGGTTTGGCGCCATCATAGGCCTAGAATGTGGTTGACAGCTTGAAATTGTTTAGTAGTTCCACTGACGTGATAAAGTCTGAGAAAGGCCCAGAATAGATTGGTAGACCTCTTGGAGTGGACATGGTCTTGTTGTTATTCCCTTCATTGTGGGTGGGACGATCATTATTCTCAGCTTCGCTCCTTGTGGGTTGCTAGTCATTAGGTTAATTACTTTCATTCTCTTCTTTCTTCATGGTCAATTGCCTCCGCTTTACTTTGCGATTCTGGTTCCTTTCTTGCAACTATCATATCATGTGATGTAGGGTTTCCCTATTGGGGAAGGTTGAGGTTGGGCATTGTTTGTTAAATTGTCATTAGGATTGCTATTCTCGAGCATGCTCACATTCTTACTCCTCGTGTTCACCATGTATGAGAATTGTGGGGATCAAATACCATTCCTTACTCTAATATTTCGGGTCTATTGTGTCCGTACTAGGGTCATCTAGGGTTGGAAGGCCCTCCCCCAGGCTTAGGGTATTCAAAATCTCTATAAACCACACAGATATGGGTTTTCAGCGTAAAAGTAGATTTTTATATTCGCGAACACTCATAAGAAATGTGTGGACGCAACGTCATGCTTCCCTAGTTTTTCCCCTAAGTTTTCCCTCCAGGATAGTGAGCCCTCAATTTTTCACGTGTATGCAAACACACACTAAAAAATGCTTTGACGCACAATTTGGAAACTTTCAGAAGCGCAATAAAACATGCTGTACATTTTCGCGTATCATAATGCTTCAAAATGACACAATTTAATTCAATGAGCCCTCCTCCTATAAACTCAACCCCAAACCAATTCCTTTCACCAAAAACATAAATCCTAAGAGCGCGTTTGGTTTGTGAAAATATTTCCTATTTTCATTTCCTGTTTTCATTTTCTGAAAAGCATTTTCATTTTTAGATTTTCAAAATCAGGAAATGTGTTTGGTTTATAAAAGCAGAATCTTATTTTTAGAAAGTGAAAATAATGAAAATATGTTTGGTTTGGTTGATTTCAAAATATATTTTCAAAATTAAATTTAAGGTAATAATATTATATTTGTTATTGAATAATAAGAGACACATATTTTTTATTTGCATTGGTCCATCTGCTAAACAAATTTATAAAAAAATTTATTGCTTATTTAAAAAATTGCTAGAAACTTTTACTTTAAAGTGATAAATCATATATCATAAATACTAATTGTGTGATATATAATATTAATTAAATGCTATAAAGGAAACTTTCACTACAAAAATTACCTGTAATGACAAAAATAATTGTCTTTGTTATACTTTCATGTATCAATTCGTCAAAAAGATACAAAAATAAAGAGAAACGCATCACATATCCTAAAGATGCAAAAAAAAGACTATTTTCCATCATCTACGATAATTATCCCACAACTCATTGGCTATTGTCTCCCTAACTTGTGCCATTTGAGTTGCACTAGTAGAATTAACTTCAATACCCTCTTGATCCACTATTTAACTTTCTTCATCTTCAGTCATGCCTTCTCTAGAATAATTTCCAAATAATCTATCTGGACGATGTTGCATTTTAATAAAATTGTGTATGGTGCAACTAGCAGGAGGAATTTGCCTTTGTCTTCTAACAGGGTAATTCGGCATCAATCTTAAAATTGCGAATCTTGCTTTTAAAACACCAAAACACCTCTCAGTAACATTCCTCAATGAAGAATGTCTATAATTGAATAATTCATGTTTACCCCATGGTTGTCCTCTATCACGAAAGTCACATAAATGATATTTTTCACTACAGAATGGAGCAAGAAAGCTAGGCATGTTAGGAAATTAAGAGTCAACAAGATAAAATTGATCTGTCAAAAAATTAAAATATATATTAAACAATATATAATCGATAATGATAAAGGAAAAAAATAGTAATGTAGCATGACATACCTCTATGAGGCTTGGGAAATCATTTTCAGATTTTAATACATCTAAAAACACTTTAGAATCATTTGTTGTCCCTTTCGAACAGAATAAACAAAAGTGAACAACATGTCAAAATCACACACTACTAACACATTTTGTCTTATTGAAGTCTTTCTCCCACGAAAAGCATTCTATTTGGAAGCAAGAGCCCAAGAAGCTATATGTGTACCATCAATAGCACCAACATAATTCTTCATTCAAAAATAAAAATACTTTAGTTTATTTATGGTTATTTATATTTATAAATATTAAAACATAAATATAAAATTACCTTAAAATACGAGAAGTACTTGTAGTTATCCAAGATGTGTGGATGAGTGGTTCCCTGATTTCCAGGTCAGATGATATGTGCGCCCAATTTGCAAATTGCTCTTAGAACTCTTCTAAACCATTTGCTTATGGTGTATGAAGAATGTTGGAAGCGTTCAACAACTTGGAGTCGTATACCATGACACAAAATTATTAAACACATTGCAAATCCTTCCTCTATGCTTACTTTTCTGTCATCACTTAAATTTGCAACTTCTTTCAGAGTGTCACAAAAATTCCTAAAAACTTGTTTCTCTAATCGAAAGCTTTCATAACATCTAGCTTCATGACCTGCCAAAAATTCAAGAGTGCACATCTTTCTCGTCAATGCAAAAGTTCTACAAGGTACTCTATCAATATAACTCCTTTCATATTCAATCATCAATTGAAGCATAATAATACCCCCCAATTTCATCTTCAAAATCACTTGAATCATCACTACTCTCATCATGTGAATTAGCAATTAATCCAGATATAGGCATGTTTTCCTATTAAAATAAATAAATAAATAATTCATTCAACTAATGCTAGTAACAATAATAAGAAAAGAAGAAAGCACACTAACAATAAATAAAAAATTCATTCAAATACAACCATTTATCAAATCATACAATATCACATCACATCTAGTAATAAGAGATGACATAGAAACATAACATAAGTCTAGCAATCATAAAAACATCAAGTCTTTAAAACATAACAAACATAAATTGGCATAAATCATCAAAAGAAAACTACTCAAGATCAACAAGCCAGTCCATCCTTCTATTAGCAGGCATTGTCATAAATATGAATCTCAATTTCACTTGGACAAACTTTGCCACAGCTTTGTTGTACATTGCTCTTGAAACATCATCCATGGAATTTAGCAACCCCATGCATGCCTCTATAGAATATGGATCCGACAATTGACTAGTAGCTTGGTTAGCGAGTGATTTGTATTTTTCCGCCTTGGCTCTTGATACCTTTGTTCGTGCACTCATTGACTCTGCCCATTTCTCTAATGCAGATTCAAATTTATCCAACCTGGCATTCTTGGCCTCTTTACGTCAACCTCACTTAAGGACCCAATGGTTTTCTTTCTTTTATTTGGTTCTTCTAGGTCATCACCATCAACATTAACAATATGAGAGTCAACATGCACACCTTTCGAAAGAAAATTTCCTCTAACTGTTTCTCTTCATCAGATGTTGATAGCTCTTTAGTAGAGGCATGACTTAATTTTCCTATTGTTGTACTATTGTTGAAGATTTCACCAAGGATTTCATAATTGTACTCAAATCCATTCTTCTTAAATTGCTTGTAGAACCTTCCTTTCTACAAAATATAGACAAATTCTTTCAATACTATAGTACAATATAAACCAATATAATATAACAATAATAGAAAACTAAAGCAAGCATACCGTATACATGTCTTCCCATACATCTTCTGGAGCATTCACTTTATTAGATTTTGAGTCCCATGTAACCCCAGTTCTACTTAACAAAGTTGAAAATTCGCAATATTGCATGCGTAGGAGATTAAACTTGCTCATCAATCTATCAACTCCATAATTTTCTCCACTAACTGAAATCAACTCATTGTTTATATCTTCCCATATTGGCTTCTTAAATGTTGATGATTGTAACATCTTCTTCTTGAAGTGATCGTACATAATATCAATGAATGCTTTTGTATTTTGTGTTGACCAATCCTTATTATCCCCCTTCTCGCTTTTCCCTCCTATCTTGTGCTAATAACTTCATATTTGGTACATAGAATCAAATCTTTAGACCAAAGGTACATTGGCTAATGCAAAATACATGTTTGTTCAAAACATTGGACAGGTAACAATTCTTAGATCATCAAAGCAAAGGAATCTAAGTTCATTTAGGGACCATCACAACAGTTTAGTACTTGGCATGACATAATTATGCACTAACCAATCAATCATAGGATCATGTATTATATAAACATAATCTATAGGTGTCAAGATGTCATTCTTGGAATTGAGCCAAAACATGCATAATATGTGAGCCTATTGCAACAAGAAAAAAAAAAAAGTTTTTTATTTCAATTGCAATGTACTGAGAGGCTCACTCTTGATGTTGCCCTTTTCATGTTATGCAGCAAGGCTAAACATATCAAATAAAAATTAACAAGAATTACCACAATAAGGAGATGGCAAGAACATAAACACAATATGTGGCTATGCACTTTTCTTTTGTAATATGAAAGCAATCTACAGGGTCCATTCTTCACAAAAGTCACACAAAGAAATATTCCAAAGGGAATTGATGCTTTAAAGCCGTGATCTACATCCAAGCTAAAGACAAGAATTTTCATCAAAACAAAAACAAAAGGAAAGAAGGAAAAGGAAAAAAAAAGGGTTTATAATGGCCAACAACTAATCATAAGAGTCAATTCTAATAAGTAACTCTTCAGCTCTTTGGGTCGTTGGCTTCTACAATTTGGTCACTAGAATCAAAACACAATGATTGGCCTTCAAAACATTGTCATTTCAGTACCACGAATTCCAGTTGGTCCACTAGAACTATTTAGCAATATCACATGATTTAAAGCTATAATAAAAATAATACAAATCCCCAATTGAAATAAATCCCTCTGGAGCATCAAATCTACATATCATTGTTATGCTTTCTCAAGAGAAAATAGAGATATATTTTTTTAAAAATGTGGATCCAAAATAGCCTAGATCAGATTCTTAAAGTCACCCTTGTTTGATCACTGGAAATGGAGTGATGATTAAGCATTCTTCGATCAAAGAAAAAGAACAAGCAAAAAAAAGACTTACAACCATAACGGGAAGAAAACCATAATAGGGAAGAAGAAGAAAATGAAAATACAAAGGAAAAGAAGACTGACTGGTGGTGTGACGAAGTAGGGAAGAAACTCGATGTGACGGAGTGGGGAAGAAGCGCGCATCGGAGTAGGGAGGATGGTGTTAGCAAGTGCTGTGCAATGAGGGTTCCATCCTTGTACCATGTTTTGAAGAAAGAAAAGATGAAGGGAAATAATTGGGAAGTGTTAAAAATTGCAAAATTGCCACAATGTTTTCACTTCTCATTTCCGTTTTCAGCATTTTAAAGAAAAGAGTGAAAACGATGATTTTACCTTTTCACTTTTTCATACATTTCTGAAAATATTTCCTGGAAATATTTTCAAAAGAATGAACCAAACATATTTTCACTTCCATTTTCTATTTTCAGTGAAAATGAAAATGGCCAAACCAAACACAGCCTAAGCTTACTAACCTTTCTTCCACCCCTTCACTCTCTTCTTCCTCCAATCCTAGCTCTTCCAATCTTCAAGGTAAGGATTTGTTAATGGTTTATGTTAGGTTTCTCTCTTTTCTTCCATTTGTATAGGTTGGATGTTGTTGTTCTTGTTATTGTCCAATTTGGTTACTCTCCCAAACATAAGAAATGTGTGGTTATGATTACTCATGGGTTTTTGTTGCTTCATGGTAGAATTTGGTGCTATTTTTGCTCGCGGAGCTCTATTGGTGTTGACATTTCATATCTTTCCCCTTAAGATGAGTGAGTTTGACCTAATAACCTTTATTTTGGCCATTAGAATTAATTTCTTACCTTTATGATATTAAAACATGATTTTAGAAATTATTTTATGGCAAGTATGAAATTATATGAATTTATAACAAGTGTAGAATTTATGCTTTCAAATGCATAATGAAAATGTGTCAGAAAACTCATAAGACCATATTCGTTGCTCAAATTATTTTGTAAATAGATTATGATTATGAATATGATTTATTAGAGATACCATACTTACATTAGGTATTTCCTGGAAATACATATTTAAGAGATTTTACTTCTAAGATAAGAGTTAGAGCTCGTTTATGGAAATTAGATAAACTTTTATTAGATTTCATTATTTTAGTTTATATGGTATTTATAGAGAAACGGATAGTGAGCTAACGACTGTAAGATCGTTAGCCTTTATACCAAGTTGTTCGTAGGATAATCTCACCCTATTAAATTATTCAGAAAACGAAACCTAGTTAAGTGTCCAATCCAGGACCTCATTAGGTGCTCCTATGTTTTAAAGTATATTTATATATGTATTTATTGCCGCCCTTATTAAAGTATTCAGTTCGAAACCTGGTTAGATGTCTAATATGGGACCTTATTAGGTGCCCTTCAAAGTTCAAAGTATATTTATATATGTATTTATTATTATTATGTGTGTGTGTGAGAGAGAGAGAGATTGTGTGTATATGAGGAGGGATTCGTTACCTATGAGCAAGTCTTGGTATACTTACTCCAATGAATAATTTATGGTAGACATCAAATTTCATCAATCCAACCATTGGATCATGTGATATTATCTTGATGATCAAGCGTATCGAATTTCAGAAAAATTGATCATTGATAGATATCTTATCTAACACTCAATATTTAAATGTATTTTCAAAACTATATTGTACATCCAAATAAAAAAGGGATGATCAAGTATCAAAATATTTTGAAATTTTATGAAATTTATACACTTGATCTATGTAGTGGTAACTTACAATTCAATGATTGGATCGATGAAATTTGATGTTCATCAAAAGTTATTCAATGGAGTAAGTATACCAAGACTTACACCTAATATATATATATATATATATATATATATATATATATATATATATATATATATTATCAAAGATCCCTGTTTCTATACTACTTTACTGCTTTATAGTTATTGCATTATTATTCATGTACTTCTGTTGGTTGTTCCATGTGGAGATTACAAGTGAGAATTTGCTTATTGAGTTTCAGATGAAACTCACCGTTCTCCTTTCCTCCCTTTATAGATATAGTTGCCGCTTTTGATTTGTCACGACCTCATTTGGGCACGCTGGCACGTAGAAAATCTCATTCCACGTAAGTCTCGTGACCTGGATTCCTCTATATATACATTAGATCACAAAATTGTTTAAATCATGAAATCTTTTACATACAAATCACTTGTCTTTAAAATATATAGTCATGATTTTCCAAACTGACAGTCTCATATTCTATTTTCTAAAGTCAGAATTCATGGGGTCAACAAGTATAAAGAAAGTCTATCATAAACAAACCTCTATAAGTAGTAAAATCTTATAATAAGTCCAGTATAACATATATATGCAAAATATAAATCATGCAGTATGGTCCGAGATCCTGCGCATCTACATTGGAGCACCTTGTTCTATATAAAAAGGCTTCACCTGTGTGAAGCTTACCAATTGACATTCTAATGTCGTTGTAAGGAGGAAGAAGGTTGAGTAAAATCTAGGTTACTCTATCTAAATAGGAGAAATAGAGGGGTGAGTTTTGTAACTAAAACTCAGTGAGTGGATTCTCACCTACAACAATACATGGGACAAGAAAGGAAAATACATAAATACTGGTAATGCAACATTCACAAATCATCTATGTTTATTTCACATAATACCAATAAAATCATAAGTTTGGTAGAATTATAAAAGCATAGTATTCTCAAAGAATTATAAGAAAGGGACAAACTATCATCTAAAAATGGGTGCTCATTTTCGTGAACAAAAGTCCTTAACCTTGATCTTGATGGTTCTTCATGAACCACATCCCTCGTGGACTAATTTGTTCTCAGATAAATTGCCCCGTGGCCCTTGGTACCAGGGTTAATGATTTAGCTGTCGTAACTTAAAGCTTTATTCCTCTTAGTAATTCTCTAGTTAACCCAATCTCTTCACAACATTTCATAAGGTCTCCTATCCTAGGGTTCAAAGCTACATTACATAAAACAACTAGTCCTGGAAATCATGAAATCATTAATTATTCTCAGAGCTCTAAATTCATGTAACTCTAAAACTGATCTTACATAACTTGGCCATGAAACCATGTCTAAGAGATCACCCGTTGACGACACTATGGTTTTAATCCACAGAATATATAGCGTCAACTTTCAAGTTACAGAAAGATTCATATTCTAGAATTTCTTTATGTCTGAGTTTCTAAATCAATTCTCAACAACAACTTTCATATAAACTTGGGAGTTCTAGAATCATGATAGCCTTTCCAATGATCATCAGGTTCTTCAGGAATCACAATCATAGTTAGTTCAACATGAAAATCATTCTAACAATCATAAATTTCAAGTAATTAGGGTATAAGCAATTTTACATACAATCATTTAAGCAAATATGGTCCCATGCATTTTCAAGAACACGTTTATGCTATTTCAAAAATTACAATTTCATAACAATAGAAATCTCAACTGTTACAATATAAACTCTGAAATCATGGTTCTTTTTTCATGTTTTGATGAAAATAACTATAATGACCAACATAGAGGTCATAGGCTTGAACCTACTCACCTGAAGGGTGAAATTTGCAGAAACAACACTAACAGAACTTTGGGAAGAAGAAATGGCAACAATATCTACCATGGAATCAATAGAACCCTAAATCAATCTCTAGATACTCCAACTTCACCTCTTCCATGGTGAAGGAACATCATAACATAGCAATCATGGAAGACACCCCAAGAACATGAGAAATAAGGAGAATAGGAAGCAAAAACCATAAACTAAACATACCTTAAGCTTGGAGGATGAAAGATTCAAGCTAATTTGAGAGAAATGGAAGAAAATGACGTTTGTAGGGTGAAAGAGGTGAGAGGCAAGTTTTTTGGTGTTTGGGGTGGAGGGTTCGCGTTAATGGTCTGGACCAAAATAGGGGGTTTTTATAACCCTGTTGACCATTAGGTTCACCAGAGAATGTAAAATCATCTCCTCACCGCCTTACTGTTCCTTGATTGCTTGCTTTAGAATAGTCCCCAAATGGTCTTTCACTTATGTGCTCTCTCTATAATGGTCTCCAAAATGGTCTCCAGAATGGTCTTTCATTTATGCACTCTCTAGAATAATCTTTCACTTATTTACATTTCTTAATTTTAAGTTAAATAATTTATTTTACTTTGCATTAACTTTAAAACATTTTTTTAATTTTAAGTTAAATAATTTATTTTAAATTAAATAATTTATTTTACTTTCCATTAACTTTAAAATATTTTTTAATTTTAAGTTAAATAATTTATTTTAAAATATAAATATAAATAAGGAAATACCCCCTATTTAGATTCAAATAAAATATTAGAAAAATCAAAATCCCAACAAATCAAAATCCAAATTTTGGGTTTTAGTTCAAATTTGAAAATTCTTACGATTTTATAAACTTGTAGACTAAAAATGAAATGGTTAAAGATTTCATAAAATTCATTAAAAATTACTCTTTAACTTATTTTTCACTAGGGAACAATTACCAGACTTTTGGTCCCAAGAAAGTGTTTCTATTATGTAGCCCTCCAAGGGTGTGTAGGTCCAACTTAGTGAAATTCTGGATCCTAACAACAGAATAAGGGTAATTGGCACCCTTTTTTGTTTCGAAAAAATTTTCTAACATTTTTATTTAAAACTAGGGTATTACACGATCACTCTTAGCCTCTTCCTCAAGTAGTGCTTCAATTTGGGTAGCTTTCACTTTGTAGTGAAGTGTTTTGGGTTATATGCATAGAATGCTCCAGTGATTTAGGGCAGGCCAAGCCGGACCATGCATAAACTTTATTTTGATGCCATGAGTTGAATTTGGATATGTAATGAAGTTTATATGGTTTTTGAATTTGGATATGTAATGAGGTTTATATGGTTTTCTTGGTTTTGTGTGGAGAAACTCAGTTATATTTTATTTATGATTATGGAGTTTAAATTTGGTTTATGAAATGGAATTATATGTGTTGATTATGCTTTGAGAAAATGAGTTTAATTTGATTATGTTTTGAAAGCAAAAATTACTCTTAATTATGCATTTAGCATGACTCAACGTCCATGATACTTACGTGGGGATTTTCCACGTGCCACGATCCAAGTCGGGTCATGACACTCATGATGGCGCCAATGATTTGACTTGTGATTGGTGACCAAATCCTCAGGAAGTCCAGGGCTCCATCCTCATATCTTCAACTCCATTGGGAAACTTCCATGGACTTGACACTAAAGTTAAAATATGCTCCACTCAATGTATCTAGAATGGAGATGTTACGTGGTTTTCGGTCTAGTGTCCCCTTATATAGATTGTTCTGTTATTTGGTTATCAGATATGATATGATAACTAAATATCTTATCTCGAATATCCTAGGTATAACATCTTTCTTTCTATTTTAATAGATTCCTCTTTGTCTGTCTAATTTAAACTCTTTTGAGTAAGTTATGGGACTTGCTGGTTTATTCAAACTTTGCTGGGCCGAGCTATGAGGTTGGCATGGCTACTTAGACAGAAGCCCCACAAGAGGTGTATGACCTCAAGCTATAGGTCACCTAAGAAATAGCCCAGTATAGACAACTATACAACTTTAGCAATATGTTTAGAACATGGACACAATTGTAGCATATAGTAGAAACTCATGAATGTAAAGGTGAGCATGTAAAATCTTTTATTTTTCTAAACCATCATAGAACATCATACTCCATGGCTGTATAGAAAAAATATTCATAGTGGTGACTTCTTAGAATTGAGGAGTTGGACATGACAACATTTAGTTTATCAAACGTGGTGGTAGCCAAGTTTATATACTAGTAGCCCGTTCGTGGTACATGTCAGATCAACAAAGTCTTCAAAGATAACCATATATTGTAGAAGGAGACCTACTGCCTAGAAAAACGCCAACCAATATCCGTTATAAATTTAGTTCTTTATAATTCCAAGATCATCCATGTTGAATTATCAAGAAAATTGAAAGACTAGATGCAAAACGTACCTGAACATCCATATGAATTGTCTGGTGTTTGGACATATGGTTATTAATCTTCCAAGTTAATATGCATCTTTCAAGATAGCGGCTCCTTTTCTAATGATGAGATGTTAAGAAAAAAGGCATAATATAACTTGGGGACATCACCTTTTATAATTCTGTAAACCCTTATTTCTAATTCAGCCCATCATAAAATTAATAACCGGTAACATGATATCTACATATAATAAGCCCACACTTAACGAGATGATTTAAGCCCATTAGCTTGTCCTTGTCAGATCACTTTAATTTGGGTCAAACTTTATAATAGCACACAATATACAATTATATATACAAGTCCACATATAGATTCTTACAATATCTACTAGCAAAAGTTGTCGATCTATCATTATCATAAGAACAATTATTAGATGCAAAAGGCAACTGCAATCGCAAGACTCCAAAGTACAAGTCCCCAATTCAAATATCCTGATATCAAGACAACTTATTTGATATAAAGATCAAACACACCATCAACTAGGTTAGAGGTGAGCAAAAAGAGAGAAAAAGGCAAAAAATACAAAACTAAGCCTAAAAGAAAAGGAGAGACCAACCACAGTATAGGGGACCACCTCTGTGGAATGACTTCCCCTTTATTTGGAAGAGGGAGCTGTTGCGAAGAGAGGGAAAGGTTGGCTGAAAGGGCAACAGCACTAGTTTTTTTTTTGAAGCGCTAGGATTGGTTGTAGGAATAAATGATAAAAGTTGGGTTATTCTGTGGGTGGGTCAATTATCCTAAGAGACTAGGCCCAACGAACTAAATTAAAATGGGTCTGTTATCCATGGCCCACTAGATGCGTTAATATGTCGTGAGCAAATTGGATGGCTTTCTTTCAAGCCTCAAAATCAAGTTTGGCTGGCATGTCTCTCAACGTAATGGATGACGTCTCTGCCGGCCCAATCCACGGAATGCCGTTGAATAAGGTGATAGATTTATAGTGCTGACAAAACATTAAAAAAAAAAAGAAGAAGAAAGAATATATTCCATGATAAGAGACTTGTATTACTAGAACTACGTATATGCTGAGGTTATGTATACAAACTTATATCACGTCTTCATACATTTTCTCTATTTCCCCTCATATATTTTGTTATTTTGTATGATTATTTTTTATAGTTAAACATAGCATGCTCGAACGACTCCTCAAAGAGGAGAGGAACATGTTTCTTCGACCAAAATAAGAGAGGAGAAAAAATAGGGAATAGAGTTAAGAAAAGAAGAAGAAAAAAAAATACTCAATTTGATCTCTCAAATATATTGAGATAAATTAATCTCTTAAATTTTAAAAGTTTCTCACATTTCAAATAGAACAAATTGATCCTCAATATAATGTAGAAACCAATTTATCCTTTTTTTAATTGTATGAAATTATACCGAGAATTGATTTGTTCATTTTTTGAAATGTAAGAGATATTTTCAAAATCTAAGAGATTAATTTATTTTTCAATATATTTATGATGGATTAAATTGGATATTTAATAAAAAAAAAGAAGGCGGTGGCGGCTTCTAGACAAGTAATTCCAAACTCAAAGATACATTAAAACTTCGGAGCTTTCTTCAATCTCGCTCAATCATTTCACACAGAAAATTGAATTTGAAAAACTGTAGCATCTCCATTCCACATAGGCTTCTTAACAATTTTCCCTTATCTATCGCTCAATCAGTCTGTTCTGATTAATGTAGCGTGATTCACATAGAAACTGCGATTTTGGGATTAACTAACGGTAGTGTAATAGTACTACTACCCATCCTACGTATAACGTTGTGGAACCATGCGATTGTATGATTTGCAATTGTTAAAAAGAATTGATTGCTTAATGCGTGTCCCTTTCTAATTGAGTGCATATTATGAATAATATTTGGAATAAATCTTTAAAGCATAAAAATAAAGCAAATTCTGCAGCTACGGTCAACCTTCACGTACACATTAGCTTCTACAATATTCAAGATGTTTCACGTACACACAAGCAAGCGTGCCCTTCTTGTTCATTTTTTTTTCCCTCAAAAGAACTTGATCATCATTTTTATGGTTTTTGATAGATCTGAACTCGATCATCTTTTTATACCTTGCACCGACTACAGATGCCGTATCAATGGTCGACGAGCAGGATATAATAAACGGACTTGGCCCCTCTACAATGCAGAGGCTGGTAGAGAAAAAAATAAAATTTGACGGATTATCCTTCTTACATCATTTGACAGGATCAACACATAATGCAAATTATTAATTTAAAAATAATTAACCAATTATTTTTTTACTTTATTAACTTTCTCATTTTAATAGAGTCCAATTCATAATAAACCCTTTTAGTTAAAAACATCATAAGGTTGAGTCATTCCAATTATAAAAATCTTGGACAACTCCAATTACTTGCCACAATTAACTAAGCAAAAATGAAGATGTTGCGTGTTACATTATTAATCGATAAACAAGTTGACTTGATAACTTCGCCTTATTTAACAGAGATTAGTTTGACTGAATAGTATTTTAAATTTTTAGTCCCTATATTCCGTTTGCCGCCATCACCCCGTGCGAAAGAAGCCCAAGGATGCGTTACGTTGAGCCCACGTAAGGTAATAAGCACCAGCATGGGCACCACCAACCAACACACACCACGCTGTTCTTTCTCTCCCATTCTTGCCTCCCACTATAAAATTTAAATTAAACGCACAGCATCCACTCCCAAAAGTCAAAAAGCCTCCCTCTCTTATTGCTTTCTCTCTGTACAAAAAGAAGGTGATAAAGTTCGTTGAAGCTCGGACGTTGGTGGTGGTGGTGGTGGTGTTGCCAAAAGGCATAATATGGTGAAGCTGTTAGCTTTGACATGCTTCCGCAACAAGGAGGGATGGGGTCAGTTGTCGCCGCGGCCTCACTACCCGTCGATGCCCAGGTACCCCAAGGGAGTCCGCCTGGAGAAGGCGGACTCCGAGGCGGAGGAAAGGGCAGTCTTCTCCGTCGTCGGTATGACCTGCGCCGCCTGCGCCGGTTCCGTCGAGAAGGCCATCAAGCGCCTCCCCGGCATTCGCGAAGCCTTCATCGATGTCCTCAACAACCGCGCCCGAGTCCACTTCTACCCCTCCTTCGTTAACGTAAGTTCCTGTTCTTCTGTTCAGGCACCGCACCATCGGATTGAGATTGAGTTGTGTTATTTGAACTCGCTTCGATTGGGACACCTTGTTGACTCATCCCTCATTCAGACATGATAAGCATTTTATTTTAAGAAATCACATCCCATCCCATCCATTGTTGGATAACATCCCTTCCAATAGTGAATCAGTGTGAGTTTATCCATATATAATGAATAAATATACCACAACTCTTATTTTAGATACTTTAAGGTCGTTTTTTAGAGCCCGTGAAACAAGTATACGTAACATTTCTTCGTCAAATTAATGTTGGCAAACACTTCGAATTCCTTTCTGATGTTTGAAATTGATCTCTGAAGTAGCCAAAAGTGGGTGAAGTTGGTTACCCTTTTTGATCAATTTCTGGAACCTTCAGAGAGTTTTCTAGACTTCAAGGTGAATTTGAAGTCGGTTGCTGACCTATTAATCCTTAGTTCGCATTCACACTGCTTGCTTATGTTAATTGGATGGTGTCTTACCTTTTAAGAAGTTTAGTAAATGACAAACATGTCAAAGGTTGTGTTTCGTTAACGATGGGAATTCTCTGTTTTCTTGACTTTTGGTTTTTATAATTTTTATCTTTTTTGGGGTATGGATAGTTAGTTATACATGATTTTGATACAATCAAGAAATGAATTTAATTTGTGTAAGGACTTGAGCTTTAGCTGAATATATAATTATTTGCTGAAATTTCTTGAAGATATGAGTTTAATAACCACACATTTAGCCACACTCACAATATGGTGGAACGTATAAACAAACGAGTCTATCTTGAATAAAGCTAGCTAACAAGACCTACTTGTATTGTGAGTGTGGCCAAATATTCTTGGATATACACAAGTTTAACAACACACATTTAGCCACCCACGGTAAAGCAGGTGGAATGCATAAACAAGAGAGTGTATCTTAAATAAAGCTAATGAGACCCACTTGTATTTTGACTGTGTCCGAATATAGAGTTTTAGACTTGTGTCTATGAAAGAAATTTTCCATCGTTTTGCGCCTCATAGTCTGTGAGGGTCACCTCATCGTTGAATTGAATCGCATTGCTCGCTAGACTGGTTGTCTGGCCTTGTGTGGCATGCCTTATTTATCTTCTTATTAAGTTTACTATGGGAAGTCTCAAACTGAGCTTCTTAACCAAGGAAACATTTTTCTTTCATCCATCTTCTTTCAATTTATGCCATTCACCCTTACATGCATTTGTTTCTTATTTTGTTTTATTTCTCACTGATTCTTTGTATTACAATCCATTGATTTGTAGTTGCCCTTGGCTTATTTTTTATACATATGTATGTTCTTAGGAGGAGACCATTCGCGAGGCCATTGAAGATTGTGGGTTTGAAGCCACGTTACTCAAAGATGACAACATGAGTGACAAGTCCATTCAAGTATGCCGCATCCAGATTAAAGGAATGACTTGCACATCATGCTCCTCCACTGTTGAATCTGCTCTGCAAGCCCTTCAAGGCGTGATCAAAGCCCAAGTGGCCTTGGCAACCGAAGAAGCTGAAGTTCACTACAACCCAAGCATTGTTACCCATGTCCGAATCTTGGAAGCCATTGAAGACACTGGATTCGAAGCTACGCTTATCAGTTCAGGTGAAGACTTGAGCAAGATAGACCTCAAGGTTGAAGGTGCAATCACTGATCATTCCATTACACTGATTCAAGATTCCCTTCAAGCACTCCCTGGGGTCCTAGCCGTAGATATACACCCGGAATTGGACAAGATATCACTTTCTTATAAACCAGACATGACAGGACCCAGGAATTTTATTAAAGTGATTGAGGAAACTGGTTCTGGCCATTTCAAGGCAAAGATATTTCCTCAGGAAGGAGGAAGGAGGGATACTCATAGGAAGGAGGAAATCAAACAATATTATAGATCTTTCTTGTGGAGTTTGGTGTTTACTGTCCCTGTCTTTCTAACCTCTATGGTGCTTATGTATATCCCTGGAATTAGCCATGTGCTAGATGCCAAAATTATCAATATGCTTACTGTGGGGGAGGTTGCAAGATGGGTGCTTGCCACACCGGTTCAATTTGTTATAGGCCGGCGATTTTATTCCGGTGCCTACAAATCGTTGCGCCGTGGCTCTGCTAACATGGATGTTTTGATTGCATTGGGAACAAATGCTGCGTACTTCTATTCAGTGTACTCTGTCCTCAGAGCTGCCACCTCTCCGGATTTCAAGGGTACTGATTTCTTTGAGACTAGCGCCATGCTTATATCCTTCATTCTGCTTGGAAAGTATCTTGAGATTTTAGCTAAGGGGAAGACATCCAATGCAATTGCCAAGCTCATGAACTTGACCCCAGATACAGCTATATTGTTGACCCTGGACAATGAAGGAAATGTCATCAGTGAAGAAGAAATTGACAGCCGATTGGTTCAGAAGAATGATGTGATCAAAATCATCCCCGGTGCTAAAGTAGCTTCAGATGGATTTGTTATATGGGGCCAGAGTCACGTGAATGAGAGCATGATAACAGGCGAGGCACGCCCTGTGGCAAAGAGGAAAGGTGATACTGTTATTGGAGGAACTGTGAATGAGAATGGAGTGTTGCATATTAAGGCAACACGGGTTGGATCAGAAAGTGCACTTTCCCAGATTGTTCGACTTGTTGAGTCAGCACAAATGGCCAAGGCTCCTGTGCAGAAGCTTGCTGACCGCATTTCGAAATACTTTGTGCCTTTGGTAATTATATGAGATATGAATCCTTTAACCTATTTCTTTTGTGATTGTTACGTAGACAATTTAGTGTTAATGTGTTATTGAATCCTTATGTTTATAGAGGGCTTACTTTAAAACAATATATTTCTGCAGGTCATCTTCCTTGCATTTACGACTTGGCTTGTTTGGTTTTTGGCTGGAAGATTTCATGCTTATCCAAAGTCTTGGATACCATCTTCTATGGATAGTTTTCAGCTTGCTTTGCAGTTTGGGATCTCTGTCATGGTCATAGCGTGCCCTTGTGCTTTAGGTTTGGCAACACCGACTGCTGTTATGGTCGGCACTGGGGTTGGTGCGTCGCAGGGTGTACTGATTAAAGGAGGGCAAGCATTAGAAAGTGCACATAAGGTACAATACAGTAGCTCCTTGAATTCTGGATCTGATTTTTCAGTGTTGGTGGGCCTTTAAAATCGAAGGGTGACTTCGCTTAAAAACAGTTAAAGAAAAAAATAAGCACAGTAAAGGAAAACAATCAATATCAAATGGTTTTTGAAAGCCATTTATGCTTACTAATACAGCATCATATATATATTTTTAGGAGTGCCACATACACTTTATATATCATTCCTCCATTGTTCATATTTAGTGCCGGTGTTTGTTATGCTGAGAAATGGGAAATAGTGTTGCTGTTGTAGTCCAATATATTATTTTTCTTGTGCTTCATTTGTACTTCTCAGAAGTTTACTTGAAGTTAAATTGGAGCAACTGGTCCTTCCTTGCTTATGTATGTTGATGCATCACAATATCCAGTTCCCCACATCCCTGTGTAAAATCTCCATTTGTCTCAATTGTAAATGGTACTCATAATTCTGTAAAAACGAAAAAAATTATGGTTTAACATGGATTTACATTTACATTCGAATATGCTTATGACAATCTTGTTCTCTTGTAGGTGAATTGCATTGTTTTTGACAAGACAGGTACTCTCACTGTTGGGAAACCTGTGGTAGTAAATACAAAACTATTGACAAATATGCTGCTCCGAGAGTTTTATGAACTTGTAGCTGCAGCTGAGGTAGGCATCTCCCCATGTCCTCTGAATGGCTTAGACTCATTATTTATACAAACAGGAGTTGTCAGATAACTTGTTTTATAATTATGACACCAATTTAATTTGTTGTATTTCCAGTGTTTATACAATTCATAGATTATAGAATCATTTGCCTATGATAAATAATAGCTAATAATGTTTCTTGCCTATCTCAGGTGAATAGTGAGCATCCACTGGCTAAGGCCATTGTTGAGTATGCCAAAAGGTTTAGAGATGAAGAGAATCCTTCTTGGCCAGAAGCCCGGGATTTTGTTTCCGTTACTGGACATGGGGTGAAAGCCACTGTTCGGAACAAAGAAATAATTGTGGGTAACAAGAGTTTGTTGGGTGGCCATAATGTTGCAATTCCTAGGGATGCTGAAGATTTACTTGTGGAAGCCGAAGGGATGGCTCAAACTGGAATTTTAGTATCTATAAATGGGAAAGTGGCTGGGGTTTTGGCAATATCTGATCCATTGAAACCAAGTGCTGAAGAAGTCATTTCCATTCTCAAGTCTATGAAAATTAGGAGCATCATGGTGACTGGGGACAATTGGGGTACTGCCAATTCTATTGCGAAGGAAGTTGGAATAGAAGCTGTTGCTGAGGCCAAACCAGAGCAGAAAGCGGAGAAAGTGAAGGACTTGCAGGTACTTACGATCATAACTCAGTTCGTTTCAACTCAATTTTAAGAAAAAATATTCTTTGACATGATAATGATTCGGGAAAAAAAAGAAAGATCAAGTTCCTTGTATCAATTACATCCAATTCTCAAATCGAAGAATAACAAGTAGATATTTTTCTTGAAAAAACTCTATACTCTTAGCTTTTAAATTACTCATTTCAAGAAAAATGCCCATACATCAATATTTGATTTGAAAATTGGTTGAAATGGATATGAGGAACTTGATACAAGTTGTGTACTAATGACTCATGCAACTGCTTGAAAATAACACTGCTTTATTTTGAAGGCAGGACTAAACAACTCATTATCTTTGACGGGTAGTGACTAAGAAATCATTGTATTTATTCCTGGTGTGATTGCCGGCCTTTATACCATGAACATGAACTTCAGTTCAGCTTAAATTAACATGAGTCTCACTTCAACATTAGTACCGCTTCATTGTAATATATTAGTTGTTGTAATATGTTGAGTACCTTTTTCTTTTTCAGGCTTCGGGCTACACTGTGGCTATGGTGGGGGATGGTATCAATGACTCACCTGCACTTGTGGCAGCCGATGTGGGAATGGCAATAGGTGCTGGTACAGATATTGCTATCGAGGCAGCTGATATTGTCCTTATGAAGAGCAACTTGGAGGATGTCATAACTGCCATTGATCTTTCCAGAAAAACATTTTCCCGTATATGCTTGAACTACTTTTGGGCTTTGGGTTATAATCTGCTTGGCATCCCAATTGCTGCTGGAGCTCTTTTCCTTCTACAAGATTCCGATTGCCACCCTGGATTGCTGGGGCTGCTATGGCTGCCTCTTCTGTCAGTGTTGTTTGTTGCTCTCTATTGTTGAAATATTACAGGAGACCTTGGAAGCTGGACAACCTTGAGATACGAAGCATAAGGATCGAGTCATCGATTGATACCATGCATGAATATTAAGGGTTTTGTTTCTGATAATTATTTATGTGCTGCTAGGAAGGACTTGCTTCCATGAATGAATAAACTTAGGCAGTTGTTAGGCCATGTTGAAACTGTAAATATTTACCCATTTTGGTTGATGTTTTGTATGAATGTAGCATAACTGTTGTTGTTGATGTTAGTTAAGCATAAGCATGTACAAATGAAAGCAGTTCTTTTGTCTGCACATTAAATTTTTCCTTGAAAATCGAACATAATCAAATTCTTCATTCTGCACTATCAAATTTACTTGATTTTATCTGCAAGAATCACTAAAAATCAGCTATCTGAATTGCTTGTTATAATACATGGCTTTGGCTTGGTCTGGGAACTTGCTTACTATGAGTAGCTATTTGAAAGTTACTCACTGAATGAACTCAAATTTATGCATTGCCCTCTAGACAGAATCAGGATCAATTTTGTAGTTCCAAAACTGAGAAAACACACAACAAATAGATATTATTAGGAAGGTTTTCTCCGGTACCCTAGTTTCTTTTAGAGGTAATGGTACCCATATGTTATAACAAATTATGACTTGTACTTTCATGTTTACTTGATCAACTTTTCAACTGATAGGGAGGAATTGCTTGGGGTGTACTTGGAATTGATGGAGCCACTCTGGTCCAATTTGGAACTGATGCATGAATGAAAAAGTGAGCGGGCTGGTTGAGTCTTCCTGTTGATCCTAGATGGTCACTGGGAAGCAGCTTTATTAATAGATGCTATGGTAGATGGCCTTAAACTTGAGCAGTCACATTCCTTTTCCTGTCTGTAATCCTAAATCCAAAAAAATTTACAGTTTATTTTGGCCATTCCATAGAAATAAAGAGATGTAGAAGAGTAACTGATATCATGATATGTCGAAGAATGTAGTCAGTAGAAGTAGAATGTGGTCAAAGAAGAGAGTTTGTATTTCTCTTTGTTCCTTTTGTGTTGCTTTCTCGAAAACAACAAAATTTAATGGCTTTCTCAGATTACAGGAAACAATAAGCTGCCACTTGAGTAGTTTGTAATGTAATCCGTTTCAGCCAAAAATAAAAAAAAATGCTACTTGTTATGAAATATTATTTGGATATGGATGTATCTTTAACTGATTCAATTAAGATTTTATTTGAGTGGATTAAATCTGTTATGATCTTATATCACTCATCTTTGATTATAAATAGTCTTTTAGGTGCTCAATGTATGATATCTTTAAAATTATAAATAAAACTATTCTTTCTCTTTTTTTTCATAATTCTGTCTATTTTTATTTTTTTACAACAATAGTTGTTTTATGTTTGTTTATGTAAAAGAAAGTGAAAAGAAACATATCACTTGGTTTATAGGTCTATTAGTGTGCTACTCGTGCACTGCACGGACCAATTAAATAAATCAAATATAAAGATGAAAAATATATTGAATCAATTTAATATTAAATGAGACAATGTAAGATAATATTTTACCTGCAACTAATAAGTATTAAAGTGAATAAGATAAAGAGAGGTGATATATATTAGAACAAAATGAAACTATGAATGAGAAACTCATATTAATCGGATATTGTTGGTAATTTTATTATCAAATAAAAATAAAATGAGATAATATGATAAGATATAATATATAAAAAAAAAAAGAAAAGGAAGGGTTGAAGCGTTCTCTCATAGATTTGAGTCTACCAATATATGAAACAATATACAACGCTGTAATCCAATTGATGATTTAGACGTAGATATCATACTAAACTACAAAACAACAAAATACAAAATAATTGTTATAGAATGCAAGAATACAATATACAGGAAAACACGATAAAAAATAAAATCACCATACCATAACGTACATGGTTATGTTGAATGTGGTTACTTCTTATTTTTTAAAGCAAAGAACAAAAGATGTTTTATATGGAATAAATAAGAACAAGTTGCCCAGAATGTGATTATGGGAGTTGCATAAGCAGAGACACATGAACAATTGATGAATAAACAATGGACCATATGTTTAGTAGGCCGGCCTTCATTTCTTTTTTATTCGTCTTCATGCTTAAATGGTTAAATTTTACCATGGTAAGGTTGAATAGCGATTAATGTGCGAACTAAGATAGAATAGAATTTAACTTAAAATTTTCCGCATGTAAGATTTATAATGAATTTGTCAGGGACCTCCATAGTGCAGACTCTACTCCTCTCAGGCTTCTTGTTGATCCAGAGCTAAATATCTTCGTCTTTTTTATCAGCAGAGCTAGTGCATGTTGCTTCATAGTTTGTCAATTTAACAGAGAAAGACAGTTGTTGAGAAACTGACCGAGGAATCTTTTGAGAGACTAGAACCATTTTACTGAACTTCATTTTTTCCTTTGAAGCTAAAGATGGTTTGAATGATTCTTGCTTCAACTGAGTTAACTAGATTGAAATTCTTTCCTTTTGTTTTTCTCTTTTCCCCCACACCCCATTAGGTGGGAGGCTCGTGCATGGGCAGCCCTTTTTTTTTAATTTCTTTTTTCCTTTACAAAATTTTTGTCCAGCTGGAGCTGGCTGCATACTTGTCCTTCAAATGATTGTAGTTTTACAGCTCAAAGGCAGATAGAGACATCACTCTGAACAAAGCAAGCTCCAGATCCATCAGAGATTCTCAGACCTATATTGTGTTACTACTTTTGTTAAAGGGTTCTGAACTTTGTGAACTTTTATGATCCATCTTCTCTTACGCTTCGCAAGCAATGTGATTCTTCAGATAATTGAAAGTTCTGCGCATGAATTCCTTGGAGATGAAGAGTCTAGCTCTCTTGGTGCTTCAGTAGTTTGACTAATTTGCTCATTTTATAGGAAAATATTTCAACTATCAGTTTATTATGTTTATAAACATGTACAGGAAACCAAATGATAATTCTTTCTGGATCCGGAGTTTTGTTGATCTTGCATGACGTATGCGTGCATCCCTAACCAATTCAGATGTACAAGGTTGAAAGAGGGTTGCGACATAAATCAGAGTTTTCTAACTCTAGGAATTGCTCTCTGCAAACTCAGGTTAGCTTGTGAGGATTGTACTTCACTATTTTGTGCAGTACCAAAATCCAGAAGATGAGTTTGTGCTCACTCAAGCTTGCACTGAACTTTTAGTTCCCTTGAAGCACTATGAAGCATGATTACTCCAAAATGACTCCTGATACTTAGAGGTACTTGTTGGATACTTGTCAATCAAAAATTCTAATAAGTAAATATTATTTAAATACAAATTAATCCTTATAAAACATTAAATTTTACAATTGAATGAATTAAACTACTATTTTATCCTTTCAAATATCATTTTTCCTTATATATTTTCACATAAGCATCATAAAAAATCATGTATTTTATGATATAATTATTTTATTGATTATAATTTTATATTTATATAACATCTCTTCCTGTATCCATATCTTAGTTTTTAGAAAATTTTTGTACTCCATTTATGTACTGTACCTATGCAACATAGATGAAGCCGAAAGCAGAACCTTTGTTTGCCTCGCACGCAATTGAGTTTGGATGAGTTTCAATGAGCTTATAATATTGTTCACTTTATAATATGGCTTTTGAGTAACCTCCTCATCATGTATGAGATTGTAGATTATGGTTTACTGATCTTTCTAACAGTAGCACCAATCACAGAAAGCTGTGTTGAATACAGAAATAGAAATAGATAATGTCCTCTTGTCTGTACCTATTGCCTTTCCTGTCACCACTCACTTTTAGCAATGTTTGGTTTGATCAAATAGTCAGCTCTATAATTTAATTTGTTTTACTTCTTGCTCTGGGCACAAACTTGTTGCAAGTATTTGCAAGTGATAGAAGGAACCTTGTGATTTGCCATATAAATCCGCAAACTCCTATGCGCTCCTTTGTCACGCATTTACATTCTTCTCATGACTTAGAACCTAGCCAATCATATTTTTAAATGAGCTTTGAGATTGCTGGCTTATACTATTTGCTTTTTAATTATCAAATTACACGTCTTAAGGCAGTAAAATAAAATAAATAAATAAATAAATAAAGGACATGTAAATTTCAAGTATGTATAGTGCATATGCGCCCAACTATGTATACACGAAGCATATTCATAAAGATTTTTTTTCCATTTTTATTGACAGACCTAATATATCCCACAATAAAAAAACAACCGATCAAATGAAAAAAATCAACAGTTGTATCTGATACTTTTTCTTTTTTTTATGCCCGTCTCCAAATTAGCTTAATAATTAGTTCATTGAGACATTTAGAACTGTTGGATCTGAAGCCATTCTTCGGAGTCAATGAAGTCCATACTTGCCATGTTGTTCACTGTCGCTAAAACCAACTTCTTAAGCCAACTCACTCGTCTGGAAGTATCAGAGCCTGGTCCGAAGTTGCCATACTCTGCAAATGTAATGTGATCCCTGCAATGTCAAACCATGAGTGAATCCCTTGTATATGGCAGTGAAACTAAAAGAATTGCAGAGAGAGGAGAAAAATGAGAAGACAACTAGTTCTCCATGCCTTTTCTAGTCAAAAAGATGCATTGAAGTGGTTTTGTTTTATTTTATTTTATTTTTTATCAATTTCACTAATAATGTAAAATCAAATCCCTTTCTTTTTCTGTAAGAAAGTATCATAAGAAATTACTTAGCATGATTTGATACTTAATTTAAATTCCATTTATAGGCATTGCAAAATTACTTTACATTCAGTATAAAATAGGATTTAAATATTCAATAAATAGAATTTAAACTCATATATATTCAAGAGGGTGACAAATTATGGTAAGCAATTATTTAAAATTATTTTACATTTTCATTATATAAAAATTAGGATTTAATTTATATATAATATAAGGTAACGTTTGTTTGTCATAAATAGGAAATATAGGGACAAAGACAAAATATATGAAAATGAAGACGATAAGACGAAGACATAAATAATAAATATATATAGGGTATTATTGGAAGATAAAAATATTAAATTTTATTTTATTTCAGTCCAACATTTTGAAGGTACAGAAATTTTGTTTTTTATCCCTTATTTCTCCGTCACCAAATAAATTTGTGTTTAATGTCTTTGTATTTTTGTCTCAATAGAAAACAAACACAATCTAAATGTAAAATAATTTTACATAAACAATTTGTCCGTATAATGCTATGTAAGCAAGAAAAAAAATACTCGACTCAATCATTTACTGTCTTGAAATTCTTATCTACAAATTAATCTCATGTATGTTCCTGCTTCCTACGACTTTATTTATAGAGAAAGTGGGACTATGAAGAGAGATCTTACTCGTGTCCCACGAATTTCCATGGCTCCCAGCCACTGGGTTGCACGACGTTGGACATGCTGGTATTATAGAACAGAACTCTGGCGTAACCTCTCCATGGCCTTCCCAAATAAGCTGTCCCATTTCCGAACACATTGCAACTCTTGAACACAAACCCATTCGCATCGTTTGGATTTGTTCTCCCTTGTGCTGTTATATAGCCAGAAAGGCCTGAATCTAAGGCTGCACCAATAACAGATATGGAACACCTCTGCAATAAATAAATAATTAATTAATTAAAAAAATGTTTCCGCCACATGAGATGTCTGTGATATATTCGAAGTAACTACAAATTCATTCAATTTTTTTTACACAAAATAACTACAGAGATTTTTACATGCTCAGATATTTCCTGCATTCTTTGAATTGTCTGTATAAATTTACCAATAGTATTAAATAATTTATACACTTAACTAATAGAATTTTCTTTTAAAAAAGTTATCAAATTATGATAGATAACTATCATAATGGTTAATTACCTGGCACAATTTAAGACTTTTTTTCTTAATTTTATTAATTGACCTATGGAATTTGTTTTGAGTTTAATTTCTATACAATGACAATGTAAAATATTTTTATATTATAATTCAATCATGTATTGCTATTTTAGCAAAAGTAGTTGAGTCTCACATTCACTACTTGAACAATAAACATTCAAATAAAATTATTTAATTGGATGACAATGTAAAAAAAATTTACACTAGCAATAGATAGAAATTAAATTAAAGGTTTAATAATTCTATAGATCCCTTTATTTTAACTAAATTTTCAATTAGATCTTTAAAATTTAAAATCTTTTAAATAAGTCCCTATAATGTATAAGATGTTTAATAAGGTCTATGCCATTATAAAAAAACAGAATGTTCATGAAATGTTTCGTTTCCTTGAGACGATGAAAAGGGATATGGAAATTGAATATTCATTAAATATTCCTTTTTAATAATGGTAGGGGTATGATTGAAATATCTCATACACTATAAAGATTTACTTAAAAAAATTTAAATTATAGAGATCTAATTGAAAATTGAGTGAAATTATAGACTAATAATTAAACCAAAATTAAACTCATTTGTTTTACACACATTGAAATTAAACTCTATAAACTAATTCTTTCAGTACATGGTATGTAATTAGATGTTATGCAGTCTTTTAATAATATATACACATTGTAATTGAATGGTTACGTATTTTCTATTTTGTTGTGCATCTCATTATTACCTTTCCACATCATGCCATCGATCGGTATTATTGTTCATAAGCACAATCATGACCAAGGGAAAAAATAAAAAAATAAACTGCACCAGTATTACCTCAAACAAAGACTGGCCTGCACCAAAGATAAAGTCAATGGCACCTTGTATGGTACAAAGCTTGTAGTAATGTCTTCCTTGATCGTCCCACAAGGTGTCTTGCAAACCGAAGAAGCCAACTCTATAAAAGTAAGACTTGTCGCCGCTTACCTTCGCAGCTACTGCAGCTACCTTGGGTTTATTGTTTATTGGATTGTTGTATGAATTCTGCTCCATACATAACAATAAAAAAAATTTGGAATTACGGGGATTTGTAGAATACTTAATAGTTAATTTTATATATATATATATATATATATATATATATATATATATATATATATATATATATATATATATATATATATATATAATGTTTAATCTTATCTAAAAATTAAATAAAAACCATCATCTATAAAAGAAATAAATATTTTGTAATAAAATTCAAGAGAAATACACATTTATATAGCATACTATCTATTATAATATCTAAATATCAAGTTAAATAAAAAATTGAACAAAATTAACTAAATAATTTTTTTAGGGGTGGTCAAATTAGAAAATATGAACAAATTAAATTAAATTATAAAAGAAACTAACCATTTTAGGGGGCCATTGTCCCCCTCCCTATGACTACCCATGGCCATCGGATGTGAGGAAACGTGTCTTGATGTATATTTATTTATTGAATTTCTACATTATCATAACTGGTTATATTTAATTAAGGTGACAAGTTGGTAGAAGCTCAAAGTGTCCTTGTACAAGAATCATCCATGGTTTTACACATTACCATCAAGAAGCTTCCATATATGTTGAACTTGTTCATTAGTTGATCTTATAATGACATTGAAAATAAATTTGAATTTTATAGTTTTATGCATACGTATAATTTCTCTATGATTTCTAGTTAAAAAGTAAATAATCGTCATTATACAATTTGAGTCTAACATAAATAAAAGATCGACGAGTGAAAATTTGAAAGAAAAAATATGTTAAAAAAAATTATCAAAGTCACCATACACAAGATTAAATCTATATCATTTTTCTTGAATCTATAACACCCTATCAACAGCAATAAAGTAGTTTGTCCCTGCTTAGAGTCAGATACATGCATTAGTCAGCCCCATTATAAATCATATATTTATAGACAAATCATTCAAATCAAGATCATTCTTAATGATTTGGGTTTAGTTTAAATTTTTATTTTTCAGTGTTTTCTATTTTTAAAATGTTACAAAGAAAATACTAAAATAATAAATATAAACTGAAGTAGAATTTGCTTCTTTTCATTGATTTTACCATTCATTCACAAAATCCTAAAAGCACAAAATACATAAAATAAAGATAAAAAAGAAAATAAGAATCAAGCATGATCTTTAATTTTTCAACATGATCTCCTATTTTAGATATTAAAAGAATTGGGACTTTAGAAATATTCTCTCTAGACAGTATTTTAATAATTTTTTCTTAATACATTTATAATTTAATTTTTATAGACTGTTAATATAAAAAAATTTATACAAATATTTAATTATATATTACCAGTAAAAATATTTGACTCAATTGTTTTCTACCTTAAAAATTTTATAAATAAAACTATATGATTGAACAAATACTTATTAATGCCCTAGATTCTTATAAATAAAATTTTATAATTTAATTTCAAAATCAGAATCCTAAATTTTTCATATATAGTTTCTGCCTGGGATTCTGAAAACTTCTTAATCAAAGGGTTTTTCATTATTTACCTGAATCGCTGATCAAACGTGTTTTCTTTGTTATACAGAAACAAAATTCAAACGTTGCAATAAGTTACATAAAAAGTTATGTTTGGGTTTAGAACGAATTCCCCTAACACTAGAGACCTATGCGCTATGACTTGGTCAAATAATTCTGGTTTTTTGTCCACTGAAATTTGGTGTTTGGATACCAAAACACTTGTACGGGAAAAGTTAATGGGAGAGAAGGGCAGCACGCACAAAAATACTCACATTAATAAAAAAATGTTATTTTTATTATCATTAAATATAATGATAATTTCAATTCATCTTATTTATCCATCATATTTAATCATAATAAAATAAATATTTTAATAAATATTTATTTTTTAAATGTTAAAATATCACTACTTTATGAATAAAGAGCACAAAGGGCTGTTAGTGGCCATGGAACATACCATACACAAAAAATAAATCAATAAATAAAATAAAAAGTCATAATTCCACGTAAAAATTAGTGAACCATTTATTTTTAACATATTTATTATTGTTTGAACATGGTATATACTCCACTATTGATATCATGTGTAATAATGTAAATGAGGAATCGACATGTTATTTTCAAAACCGTTTTCATTACTTAAAATCAATAAAACAATGAGTTTGATTTCTATATACATTAGTGTAAAATAGTTTTATATTGACATTTAATCGAGTACTATACTATCATATAAGTAAAAAAGATTGACTTTGACACCTACTATCATAAAAAAAAAATCATTTTTATTTATATGGTAGTATTTAATTATGTAACAATACATAAAAATTAAACTCTAAAACAATTATGTAAGTATAATTCACAATTATTTACATATCGTGTACGTTACATATTTAAAAGCTATGTTCAAAACATTCTCCTGCTTCTAAGGAAAGATACGTGCAGTAATTGAGAGCATAATGAGCCACTCACTTGGCAAGTGATGGCGTTGCATTCTTAGAATAGGTGGGAGGAATAAGCCTTTCACCTTTGTATAGTACATTAATGATTCAAACTAAAGTTATTTTACAAGTTATTATTACTTGAAATATCAAATATGACTTAAACCTGATAAATTATAAGGAATCTCAAATTTTAATATTAATTATTGAATTATTATTATTTTTATTGGATAATTTGATCTAATGATAAATAATAAGAATTCATGATGATCCAAATATAAGAGGTCCATTATAAAATCACCGTTAAACTGATAATGTTTTCCATATGTAGATTTTTCATTGGTTAAGATTTGCCGTATGTCTTGCATGTGAAGGGAAATATTTTTAAAATTAAATAAAAAGGTGAAAATTAGAAACCAAGAATTGCAAGTGGGATCAAAGTTCAAAGACATTGTAGTAAAAGATGCAATTTGGAATTGCAAAAAAAAAAAAAAAAAAAAAAACAGAGAGGGGTAATGGAAAACGTAAAATAAAGGTTTAGAAAACACATCAAGAGAATATATAATATTTCTCACCCTGAAACTGATGGATTTGACGACAATATTGTCAGCCAACGTTTCGAACGTAGGGCTCTGTGAGGTTGCATCATGGTCACCCCATTCAACCGACGTTGTCCTCTTTCCCTCTCCTTTTAGTATGATGTAAGGCTTATCATAAGGGATCTTCACTTTTTCCCTGGAAATATATAAACACAAAATAAAAACACTTCTTCCTTAGTCCATTGAGATACTTAGGGATAGAAATAGAATCATTGGCACACCCAAGAAAGTGTGAGGAACGGATAGAAAGGCAGGCACCCCCCCCCCCTCTTCCTCCTCTCGATTCTTTAATATATAATTAAGAATTATAAAAACTGGTAAAACTAGCATGTATATATTTTTAAAAATATATTTCACTTTTATTTGTATTATTTTAGATATATTTATATTCAGTTTTATTAATTCTTTATAAATATATTAGTTGGTTTATAAAAAAATTGTACAATAATATCATTAAGATAAATATTTTATATGTTATTTATTTATTTATAACTAAATTTGTAGTCAATTTATGGTATAGACGTACATAGCAAATTAATAATACTTAATTGAAACTCTTGAACATTCAAGTAAAATATTTATAATTTACCATATGACTTTTAAAATGTATGTTATTACTGAAAAATCTTATATAATTGTCCAAAGTATGATATGATTATTTATATAATATAATTATTATTCAATATTTTCAGCTCCTCCTTCAAATAATTTTTGGATTTGTCACTGCAATCATAATTAATCCATTTACTTTTTCTAACAGTAATTGTTAAATGAAAAATAAACCAATTTTCATTCTAATAATATCTTAATTAACCATATTGTTATTATTCTAGGACCAATTGAAGACCAACTAAAACTTTAGTGAGTTTGGATAAGAATCAAATAGAAGAAATTCTCACATCATCATATACCATCAAATGAATTACACTCTACTCAATGGTAAAATAGCATTTCAGATTAAAATGTGAGTCTTACCACTAAAAGTATGCATGTGAATTTGGATTTTAAAAGGGGAAGAAGGACTTATAGTATATGAGTTTAAAATTTTATTCTATAAATCCTTCTTTCCTTTTATTTATCTCAAAAATCCAAACTCACAAACATATGATAAAAAAAGGTAAAATGTCACTCTATATTGTGAATAAAGTCCAGTCTACCTTGAAGTTCTGTGACTATGTAACAATTTCTCATCAAATAGTACATGGTTTGATGACCAAACTGATGGAGGAGAGTATTTAGTCTTACCTGTAAGTACCTGCCTTCACCTTGATTGAAACCCAATACCTGTTGTTGGAAGGGACTGAATCAATTGCAGATTGTATGGTAGAGAAGTTTCCAATATTTCCTGATGAGTCCACAACAATGGTCCTGTAAGGGAGAAGTTTGTCTCCAACTTTTCGGTAATACTGAGCATTAGCCTGCTCTACAACTACTCCCAAATCCACCAAGAGAAAAAGACATGCAAAGCAATACCAACGAAGAAACATGATGAATGAAAAGGCAGAACAAGCTAAGAGACTTTTCTAAGAGCTGGGAAATTTCAGTTTTTGTTGGTGTTAGCTGCAAGAAGGAAAAGGAAGACCCTACAGCCAAGAGGAGAGACAATTAGGCACAACTTGTTTGCAATCAAATGAAGTATGCAAAGATATGAATCTGTATTTAAGGACAAATTTCTATGTGCTTTTGGATTTGGAGGGAATGTTAGGAAAGTCAAAGGACAAGGAGAAGGTTCTTCAATCATGACATTCTATTTTTTTTTTTTTTGGACCAAACATCCATTTTGCTCCCTCTAATATTTCAAGTTAGATAAATTCGTTATTGTAAAAGAAACTCTCAAATTGATCGTTCAAAATTGAAAATCGACAAATTAGTCCTTGTAAATAATTTAGTCCTTGCAAAGTGAATTATTAAAATTAGTCCTACTTATCCAAATTTATCGATGGACTAATTTCTATTATTCAATTTTGTAAACCAATTTGTTTGATTTGAAATTTTAGGATTATTTTAAGAGATTTATTTTTTAGATATCAATTTCTCTGACCATTTAATTTTGCATAGACCAATTTTAGAGTTTTTTTATAAAGACTAATTTATCCAATATGAAATTTTAGAGGGAATAAATGAGTGTTTTGTCTTTTTAAATTTTTTGTGATTTGAATATGCACATGGGAGATGAGAGGCTAATCTTCAGAGTTTTTTCATTCATACAACAAATCCCAAGATTAAACACAACTATATGTCTAACAAATATAAACTCTATCCACTCACACCAACACATTATTGATATATGATATCATATTTAATTGTTAAAAATCGTACTTACTTTGTTTCCCATAGAAGTTATGGATAAGAACGATAAATAACAGATCAAGAGGAATGAAACACGTTTCACTTCGATCATATGGCATTTTACCAAAATTTTTACCGAAATTGCCGCACTAATTTCTTTCTTTGCATACACCTCGTGTTTACATTCTTATTAAATGCCCGTGCTGATGATTTTCTACAGCGATATTAGGGCCGGCAATAAGCAACCAAAAAGAGTGGTGTCGTTGTGTGAGATAGAATCAATTATGTTAGGTGGTATTCATATATACTTGACTCCCAATTTTGAGAAAAAGAAAATGCTTTGATTTAGAATGAACATTGACTTCAATTCCATCACAATTTTTTAAGAGTAGTGTTATTTATATTCAGATTTATAATATTAATGTCACATACTCTCATCTACTCTTAGATAAGGTGAAATTACTTATATGGGTTCACAACCCATATAAGAATATTTTAAAATGATATCTCATATTTTATGAGTACAAATAACATTCTTCTTAAACAAGTTTGAAGATTTGACATAGTAGCTTCTTCGTCCGACACTTGCATCGCGGTCAGAAAGCATCAACATTCCAATGTTGCTCCCCACATCATACCGAAAAGGGTGCCAAGTGCTAGCTAACCGAATTGACTTCCGTTCTTCACTTTCCTGTTTCTTTTTCTGTAAATATAAAATAATGACAAGTGTTAATGTCAATGGAATACAAACTAAGCACCCGAAGAAAAAATGGATTACAAAGTAACTTTCTTATACATGCAAGTTACCTTTGTCATAACCCACTGGATTGTCTATAGTGAGGAGTTTGGAGGATCAGAATCCTATGTTCAAACCTCATTATGATTAATATAATTTTTGAAGTACTAAAAAAAATTTAATTTTGCTCTTATGAAATAATTTTTTATTTTACTCTTTTTATTTTTATTTTTAAGGAACAGAAGAAAGCTTTTCATTTCCTCAGTTCCTCATTGTACAGTACTACACTCTTTTATGTTATTAGTTCAAAGCGAGTTATTATCACGACCACAAAAAAAAAGCCAGTTATTATGAATTATTATATTGGTAATCTATTTAGCAGGAACATTATTTAACATTCAAGGGCCTCTCACTTAGTCTGCATATTCATTTTTTATATATAACCAACATTTTCAACAGGAGAAAGAATAATTTCTTGAAAGGGGACAGGCTTCTAAGGAAAAACATTTTTGATGATTTTTTTTTCGAAAAAGTGAATCATGGGATCGAATTTAAAACTACACATATTAATGGATTTGAACCCCAATTTGTTGGTACAAATTTTTCATTGATACATTTATAAATAAACTATTTTAACACTAATTATTATTAGAAATAAAAAAATTGATAATGTAATAATATGTAATTAGCTTATTGTATAAAAAAATTTACATGAAAAATATTATATTATAATTAAATCTACATAAAAATTGAAGATAAATTGTATGAGGAGTTCAATCTTCATAACTCTTTAAGTCTCAAATTCTTTGATAATTTGATTCGTAATGAGGAAAATAAAAAACTGTTCTGGTCTTCGTATAATTTAGGTAAATTAGGTGAGATTTTCGATTCATATTGAACGTTTGACTTTCTTAGCATCTCTCTCAATCAATTGCAATTCGACCAGAATGTCTCCAATGACCCTCTCAAATCAAATGTTTAATATACTCCTAACTTGTATACAGTTCCTTCGTTCCCTGTGTAAGGGAAAAACACAAAAGGCAAACCGGCCTAACAAAAGCATTGCTTTTTTTGTTTGCTCAACACGCACTTAAATATCCCAAAAGAGAAAATCCCAAATAACACTCAAATAAATCATGTTGATAATAACATATCGTCACGTAAACTAGCATATATTGGTGTTCTTAGCTAATGAAAAATGATAAATCATTCACATCATGACATGCACAAATTGGGTAAAACTGGCTGCATCTTTATGTGCATATCCGTTTGAGTAAGCTACAGTGTGGGAAAACTAACAATTTATGTCCACTAGATTCGAATTCAGTATTGAACCCAAAAAAATGGTGCACAAAAGAGGGGTTGAAATGGATAAGAACAAGACAAAGACTATATTGGAGGCTAGTCCCCCATCAAATTTAAAACAGCTTCAGTCTTTATTGGGTAAGATTAATTTCCTTATAAGATTTATCCCAAACGTATCAACAAAGACTAGTGTGTTTGCACCAATATTGAAACTCACGAGGGACCAATAGTTCAGATGGGATGAAAAGCACCAATTTTTTTTAACAAAATAAAGCAATCTTTGGCAAATTCACTTGTGATACATTTGGTGCTCTTCATCCCATCTGAAGGAAGCATGAGCACGACTATGGGAAGTATGCTTGCTTAAGAGGATGAGCATGGAGTCGAAAGAGTGGTTTATTACATTGGTCAGAGCTTCATTGTTAGAAATTCGCAGAATAATGACAGGTACGAATCCATCGGTAACTACCGAGGGATTGATATTTTTTTATTATTTAGTTTTTAATCAAAAAATAAAAGACTACATCTCGGTATATCTGTCGATAGTGCTTAGTATCATGCGTCATATGGCGTGCACAATTTCCAAGGGGTATACCGACGAGTTTATCGACATGGTGAATATTTATTTACGTCCTTTAACTTATCGGTATAGGCTAGCATGCCACATGGTGCAAATGGTGTATCGACGGTTATATTTTTATTTTTTAAAAAACATAAATTTTCAATGGTTATATGGATTTATACTAAAATTTTTTATATTTTTTAATTCACATTACTGATAGTATACCGATGAGTTTGAATTAAATTAAATTTTAATTTTTTATTGTTATGAATTATCGATTGTATATCGATGGATTTATATTAAACTAAATTAAATTTTTCATTTAGTTACTGACGAGTATACGAACGAGTTTATAAATTTTTGGGATGTTAACGCATGTCTCTTAGGATTCTTTATACCCATCAGTAAACTTGTTGATAATTAATGAAACCCAAAACACACCATCTAACTTAATGATTATCGATGGCTTTACCCATCGGTAACCTTGATAAGCCAAGCATAAGTTGAAACAGAACACTTCTTCTTCCTTATTCTACAACTTTCCTCTTCCCCTCTCTTTTTCACCACGCCACTTTCCTCACCTCCATTCGCCAGAACTCGATTCGCATAACCAATGTCACAATAGTAATCTAGGTACATTTCTAAACATTTTAATCGATTTAGTTTTTTGATTTGGCTTAGTATTTTCATTTATTTTCGTTGCCCAAAGTGTTAGTTTTTAATGCATTGGGAGTGATTGTTTTTGCTATTTTTTTAATATTAGAGTTCTATTGGAGAGAGCATTGAAGGTGTGTATTGTGGAAGCTTTTTGGTTTTTTTTATTTTTATTATGTATTTTCGTTTTCAACTTTTATAATTGTGTAAAATTAATTATTTGTTCATTTCCCATTTGCAGGATTGGATTGGGTTGCATGCTAGAAGCTTTTTATTTTTTGTTTTTGCACTACATTAGAGGTTAGTAATAAATTCTTGTTATTTATATGCTTTAATATGTATGAAAGATAGACATTTATGATTTCTAAGATAGAATTGTAGGAAATAGGAATTGCATGACTGAAGAGAATGGTGTAAAGGTATTTCCCTAACTTATTTGCATTGTTTGGTATGTAGTTTGTTTGTATTTGTGGAGATTGCAAGATATGTATGTTGGGAGTTATAAAGGAATGTGCTCTAGAATGATTTTTAGGATTATGTGAATTGTATGTAATTAATTAAATATGTCTATTATATTGTGGATGTTTGATAATGTCTCTAATTGTTGAATACACTGAATTAATTGTTGACAGGAACTCCTAATTTAAGTGGAGTTCTGTTGAAATCTTGTGAACTTTTTGTTAGGCAAATAAAATTAAAAGTAATTGAATTGCAGATTCTGCAAAATTCTTCAAAATTCTTTAAGCCTTGGTAAAGGCCTTCCAGACTATGTTGGCCTTCGTACAAGTACATAGACCTGAAATATTATGCTTGGGTTTAATTGTTTGGCATTCAATTCCACATCCTCACACACTAGGTTTCAGTTCCAAAGTCACTTAATACAAATGGAGTACCAAACACTTGTTTGAGTGAGAATTGTTTCTTTTTCTTTAAGCTAATTTTTCTATTGAAGTTTTACTTTTCTTTCTTTACTCATTTATTTTCATTTTCTTTTTGAACCTAAACTTTCTTTTAATCTTCTTTGTCAAAAATCTTTAAACACTTCACACAAACCTGACCCTTACATCAAAAGGAAGTGATTCGTTTCAAATTGAGATTTAAAATCCAAAGTGTTGTAACTGTCACATTTTGGCAGTCACGAAAAACCACAAATAGATAGAAGATCTCTATCCAAAAACTATCTATTTGGTAAATAGAAAAGAGGGGAGAGGGTGTTATGATCTTTGATTAGGTTAGAATGTGTTAATGATTAGTTCATGAATGCTTTTATAATACCATAGTTTTAAATAAAAAGAGTAGAAAATAACCAAGAGGATGCCAGTTACCCTTGTCTATCGTTCTGGGTCCTGGATTTAACTAAGTCTGAATCCTACACATCATTGGAGGGCTACATAATTGTAGTACCTCAAATACGAAATTTAGTGGTATATGAGTTATTATTATTATTATTATTATTATTATCATTATATGTTAGGTAAATACCATTAATATTATTTACTATTATTATTATTAGGTGTAATAACATTAATATTATTTATTATTATTATTATTATTATTATGATTATGTATAAATATATGTGTTTGGGTGTGTGTGTGTAAGAAATGCTTAGTTCATTTTGCTAAGTTCTGTCTTCATCCAACTTAGCCAACCTCCTCTTAGCCAACTTTCTCTTAACCAACCTTCTCTCGACCAACCATCTAGTATCAGAGCTCTAATTGCCACAAGCCCAGCTTCAATTTCAGTAGTCGAGCTTAACCCCACCTTGGCTGGTCTCCAGTTGGCCTAGCTTAACCCTCTCCTAGGACGTTGTGACACTCCCCTTTTTATCTAATCTGAAGCTTGGTTACCAGGACCATTCCAGGTCCTTAGAGTCCAGTTGGTAGTGAAAGCACACTCCCCGCTACCAACAGTGAGTGGGTTTAAGCTCATGGTCATACTTTTGGTCATTATTATTATTTTTCCTATATTATATATGTTATTTATGAAATTTTAGAATGATTTATGCCAAGAAATATGTTTTTATGGATTATAGAAATTTTAGAAAATTATTATTTTATAATTATCATGACAAATTATTATTTTAAAAAACTCATGGGACCATACTTGTTGTATGTATGATTTAGATTTATTTTATCAGCTAAAAATTTCATGAATTGTTTTATATGAACAGGAAGAATAGTGAATTTTATTGCTATTAGTTTTTACTCAATAAATAGTGAAAAATAGATCAGCGAGTTAATGGTTAGATTGACCGTTAACCTTGGTACCAAGTGGTCCGTTAGAAGACTAGCTCACCCAGAAGGAACCCAGTTGTGTCCATTTGTGGGACCTAGTTAGGTGCCCATCAAATTAGCCATTGGTTAGATTCAGATTCAACTCAGATATTTATATAGATATCTCATGTTTCTCTACTAATTATTACTATAGGTTTAGTTAAATTATTATTTTCAGGGTTATATGTAATTATATATGAAATGTTTTACATTTGTCGCATGTATATGTTATGTATATTTATTATTGTCCCATGTGGGTTGTGAGTGAGGCTTACTCATTAGTTTTGATGAACTCACCCCTCTCTTCTCCTCCTATAGATACAACTATAGGTTTAGTTGCACTATAGGAACCTCATAGGAGTGCCACAACTTCTTTTGTTGAGCTTCGCTTGGAGTGGAGCTTACTATTGGTTATGTCAGTTAGTAGTGCTCTAATAATTGTGTAGGCAGGATGTTGACATGCATTCTAGTTATTTTTAGAATTTCAGTCACTTATTTAATTATGTTTGGTTTTGGCTCTGATTATGGTTATGACACAGTTTCGTATTTGGATTTATGTTTTGAAAATATTTTCAGAATTATGAAATTTAGTTAAACTTGAGATATTTTGAATATATTTGATTTATTTATGCATATTAGCTAATCATGTTACTAAAGGCTTCCGTAGGCAGAATTCCTCACATATCGATCATGTTCCCTAGGTAGTTCATGACAATAATAGAACCACTTTCTGATTAAAGTCCTAATTATTCCCAAAAGAAAATAAGATGAAGAGTGATTTTTAATGAATTTTATGAAATCTTTAAGCACTTTGTTTTTAGTCCACAAGTTTATAAAATCTTAATGATTCCGAATTTGAACTAAAACCCAAATTTGGATTCTAATTTGTTGGGATTTTAATTTTTCTGATATTTTATTTGAATCCAAATTGGGGTATTTCCTTATTTACATTTACATTTTAAAGTTAATGGACATTAACTTAAAATTACAAAATATAAATAAGTGAGTATTGATACAACCCAACCCAAGGACATACTAGAACTTGAATTATAGCACAAAGTGGGGAGAAAAGCCATTCTAGAGAGCGCTGAGCTTAGAAATATTAAGGTGGTGCAGGGACGATTTTGTGCTCTCTAGTGAGTGTTGCGGTCAATAGTTTTATAAAAACCCCGTTTTGGGGTCCAGAACATTCATACACCCAAAAATATGCCCCTCTGCCCCAAACGCGAAGAACTCATCCTCTACCCCTTTCTAACTATATTTTCTTTCATTTCTCTCAATTCTAACTCCAATATTTCATTCCTAAGACTTAAAGATATATAGTTCTCTTGGTTTCATCCTCTTTTCTTCAATTTCTCCTTGTTCTTGGGGTGATTTTTATATCTATCAAGGGAATATAGTTCTTTCATTGTGTTAGAGATGTATATGTGTAAATAGGGTTTATTAGAGGTTAATCTAGAGTTGTCCCACTCTAATGGCAAATATTAGTGCCATTTATTCTCCCTAGAGTTATGTTGGTGTTGTTTCTACAAATTTCGCCTTTCCAGGTGAGTGGATTCATATCTGTGATCTTATGTTGTGCATTAGAGTTATTTTCATGAAAATATGATTTATTGCTTGATTTTAATATTACTACAAGGATTTGAGGTTACGGTTAGTTAGTATACTTTAGAACTTCTGTTTTAGATCATGAAACTAGTTTTGATAAAACTCATAGGACTATGTTTGTTATACTGATTTTATGTAGAATTGATGATATATGTAACTTTGAGACTTTTATGATTGTTTCAACGATTTTGGAACTTTTATGTATATGATATAGTTTTATAACCAGATATGAAATTTATAGGAAAAGATTGGAAATGGTTTTAAACCTTGTGCTTTTAGAATGTGATGTTGAGCTTTCTAGTTTATGAAAAGATTGATAGTTTGAATTATGTTTTGGATGATTAATCAAAAGGTTTAAGAGCATAAATCTTCATGAGATTAGAAGATTTACGGCTATATAGTCTGGAGGCTTTAGAAATCACAATGTCTGCAAAGAGTGATCGCTTGGACATGATTTTATAGCCACAGTGATGCTAAGGTTAGACTGTTAGAATTGGATAGATTCAGAGCTACAGAGAACTAAAAGGTTTTAAAGGTTTCCAGAATTACATAAACTTATTTAGTTAGTTTATATGGTAGCTATAAGAAAATTAACCAGTTAACAGCTGAATTGATCGTTAACCTTAGTACCAAGGCCATGAGGGCAATTTATCCAAGAGAAAAATAAGTCCATGAGGGACTTGTGTCACAACTCGACCAGGGAACGTTACCACGTGAGGAATCCATCCCGCATAAGCCTCGTGACCTATGAGTCTCTCTATATGCATAAAATAATATACTTTTTATTTCTAAATCATGGTTTCATCTAAATTTTGTTAAAAATTTATATATGAAATTATATAACTGAAATACTTGATATACAAAGCTTTGATAACATATTAATCATACTCTAAAAATCAATTAGCTTGTGAACCGAATCATAATTTCATCTCTAGCTTATACGTATCTTTAATCAAACTCTATAATTTCAATTCATACTTATAGACTGAAACATATACATGGTTGTTCAAATCTGAAATTAAATACATAATCTGAAAATCTATGCATGGCTTCATCCTTCACATCTACCTGAGCACTTACTTAACAAGACTCTAAACTAAGCCTTACTCCAAAGTAAGACTCACCACTCAGAACTTGTTACCAAATTGGAGGTTGAACAATATATGTACCTGCCAACTATGAGGAGTAATGGAGATGGTGAGTTAACTCAAGTGAGTGAGCTCTCACTTATCACCCATATGGGACAACCAAGAATATATATATTGCAATATGCATGCAATGATCATAAACCACTTGATATTTATGTGCATATCTATATAAAAAGATATCTCTGTATTTATGAATTCATGGAAAAACGTCTCTAAATCCTTACTCTATTAAGAGATCATTTCTACATATACATAACAACTCTTAAATCAAATATTTCCTAAAAACATCAATATCATCTTAAACCATAAATAACAGGACTTAATAGAGAAACAGGAATCTTTACTCTAGTTCTCCAAGAACCAAAATGTTCTGCTCTATGATCCATCAGGGATCTAATTTGGACACCTAAATAGGTTTCATTCTCTGCTCTATGAGATTGTCCCTCAAGACAACTTGGTACCAAGGTGAACGATCGGGGTTAAGCTTAACTCACCTGTTTCTCTTTAGCTACCATCTAGTCTGTAGATTATAAATTAATCATTTCTCTAAAACTCCGCCTCTAGGCTCTTTTGGGTTTAAAATTCTATAATATAATTACTCTATTTTAAATCGTAAGATCTCTAATATACATAAAATTATTTAAATCTAAAACTTTTGAAACTCTGAAAGTTTTGGACTCATATAACTCTAACAATCTAACTTTAGCATAACTATAACTATAAAATCATATCCAAGGGATCACCCGCTTATAAGCATTCTGTAATACCCTAATAATTAACCCAATACACCTAGGGGATTTAATTACTAGACTTTACTCTTTGCTTCAGTTCCTTAATCATGCTTTGAAAATATTTAGTGAAATTACAAGCCATTTTTTTTTAACATAATTGAAAATGTGAGCCGCGAACGTGAATGATTTAGCAAAATTTAAAAGACACATAGGAATTTACAAACATCACATCATAATATATTGGCTCCATCATACAACATCCATAATTACATATCATATAGATATTTTGCCAACCAACAGAATAAGACTAAGTGTAGGCAATCTAACAAAACATAAATAATATATGGATGGAAGGACATCTATTAATGGCACCTAGTAATAACACTCCAGGGATAGGGATAAATATCTAAATATACGAAGTGAAACTAGCAGGATCAAGTTCAGCTACCCTGAAAGCCTCAATGTGATTCACGAATGCTTCCTTCGTTTTGAAGACGAGATGGAAAGAAAAATAGAGGGAGTGAGAAACTTATAAAGAATCTCAGGAGGGTACTCACCTCATGATGCATTGTGTCATCATCATCGTCCCCAGGAACCTCTGGGTTATTATGAAATAATGAGCATGCTAAGATTGATTTATTAAGTTTGAAAATATACTTTACCGAGGTTCGTCCCTTTTAATCATGCGTCTTATAATGCATCATAAACTTAGCATGTCATGTATATAATGAACTTTTCCTTTCATATATAATAACATAGTTATGTATAAAATCACATCATATTCCTCATCATCATTTCATAATACTATGCATAGCAGAACATCATATTTCTCATCATCATCTCATAAATACTATGCATAGTAAAACATCATATTCACATAATGCATTTACTTAGTTTCTTAGGTGACTTAAAGTTACTTTCATCATCATTTTCCTGGGCCACCCTATACTCCACCCTTTTGGGAGTAATCTAGGTTATGAGCTCATACCTTGCTAGTCGTCACCATATACTTATCCCTTTTGATAAGTAACCTCTACCCTTTTGAGAGAACGGACTAGGGGCAAGAATCACCTTTTCACCGCCTATAGTTTGATTGGTCCAAAGGATCATTTCTCAGGATCACCTTTTCACCACCTATAGTCTGATGGGTCCAAAAGGTCATTTCCTCATATATTTTGAGTCACCTTTAAGTCTTTGCATGTTATATCATAATCATCAAGATGCATGAACATTCTCATTGTTTGCAATAGCAACTATAACATGCAAGCCATGAAATCATTCAATAATATCAAATTCTCAGGAGGCATTACATCATCATATAATCTGACATTCCAAAGCATCAAATCTCTACATAGACTTATCATTTAAAACATCAAGGAGGCATCATCATCAATTCTTACCAAAGCTGTCTCAACAATCGAAACTCTAGAATCGGGCAACCTCAATTATTGAACTAATTAATTATGCATATAAGGGATTCATTACCATCATTACCATTAATTATAAGCCTTAGGAACATTATTAGACTATATGGGGCAGCATAGACAGTAAGTCATTCTTAAGGTTTTACGTGTAGAAGTTGCGTTTTAACCTTTTCATTACCGTCTTTCCCTTCGATGCCAAAATTAATTACTAACCCAATTATGAATCATTCTCCCTTATCTAAACATAATAAAATATGGTTCTTAAGGCCACTAAAGGTTCTGACAAATTGATATTCATTATCTAGAGTTCTAGAAATCTTGCTTTACTTGTTTTATATAGCTAGTTTCTCTTCTAACTTGCATATAATTGTTCCCTCATCAATAAACATAATAATCACAACTTTAAACATATTAAATCATCATCATACATTGGTAATAAACTCAGATTATTGGCTGAATCATGAACCTATCATAATCACATTTTAAGTGTACATGGAATACTAGTTTCTTGTAAAATCTTTGCAAGGCCTCAAATTTCTTTTAGAAACTAATTCTTTTTGCTAAACTTGAAAGAATCTTCATGATTAAAATTCTCACTTAAGATAAAAGGAGCAAGTCTTGATCTTAAGAGATTTATGTGATATCTTAGAATCATAAACATGCTATGCAACCTCATTTTAATCTTGTCATTATAAGGTGATAACTTGGAATTATAAACATGATATGCAAATCCATTTCTTTATCTTTAAGATTTAAGGTGATGACTTGAAAATTAAACATGATGCAAGAGCTTGAAATATAAACATGATGCAAGAAACTAGAGCGGCAGTTGCATAGGACCAGTGGAGGGAGAAGAGAATCTTAAGAAACCGAGCCCGGAACCGCATTGACCGTGAAGGGAGAAGAGAATTATTATTACATATTTTTAAGCTCCAATCTCAAGACTTCTTAAGAATTAATTCTTTAACTCCAATAATCTTATTTCTTTGCTTGTGATACTTGGGCAAGTCTTTGAGCTCTAGGATCTTTAGGTGATGACATAAAAATAAACATGTCATGCGTTGATTCTTTTAGCCATTATAAAATAAAGTGAGAGCATAAAATAAATATGAGATGCATCCTCTTTATTATCTTTGAGATTAAGTGACAACTTGAAACATAAACATGAAATGCAAGCTTGGAAATTTAAACATGAATATGCAAGTTCATTTATTCATTCTTGAGAATTTAGTGATGACATAGAAAGTAAACATGATTATGCAAGGCATAAACTTAAACATGGATGCAAGTTCATTTTATTTCTTTATTAGAGCTCCTCCAAGACTTTAGAGAAATATAAATTCAACCCAATATATCTTAGCAAGACAAAGTGAAAAATACATCTTTCAAGTTCTAAACTCAAGATCATAAAAACATCATAAAAATATTATTCTTTAAAGTTTTGCATCAAGTGGAACTTTCAAGCTTTAGAGGCCTAACTTGTGATGGATTCACAACCCACCTTCAAGGTCCTCATCATCAAGCCATCATCTTAGTCCCACCTAGGCCATATGGCCAAATTGGTTAAAGAAAAATGAAGAAGAAAACCAAATGAAAAGCTAAGGTAATCCATGAAATCATCATTTTGAACCAAGAACAACACTTAGCAAAGCATAGAAATAAATTAAAAACAACTCCCTACCTAATCTGATTTGAAGGAAAGGAAGAGAACTTGGTTTCTTGGAGTGAAATGAAAGAAATATTCTTGAAAACTTGAAGAAAGAATTCAGCCAAGAGGAGGAGGAAATGAGAGCTTTTGGTGCTCCTAAAACTAGAATTTGTGTAAGTTATGAGCAAGGCTTCCAAGGCTCCTCAAGCATGCATATTTATAGAGGAATTCAAGCTCATGTATGACAAGAGGAGGAGGCATAATTTTGGATTTTTCATGGGAAACAAAGGGAGGAAAATCATTTTTTGTTTAAGGCATGTTTTATGCCATGTTTTAGGGAATTTTTGGCATTTTGTTTTAGTGTATCTTTGCATTATTTTGATGCATAATGGCATCAATAATTTTGTCCATTACAGCCCAGGAAGAGAAATTTGTGTGTTCCATGTATTATTTAGGTGTAGGCAAGGTATTCATGCAATTTAGAGAATTTACGGTTTAGGTGAATTAGTAAGCAATTTGAGTGTTTTAAAGCAATTTTAGGTTCTAATCAATTTAAATAAATAATTTTGACTCTAGATTAATAATTAGAATTTAATAAGCTTTAATTTGAGCCTAATATTGCTTAGGTTTGTTAGACAAATCAAAAATCTCAAAATTTGTAAAACTACAAAGAGGGGCAAAACGTCATTTTACTTAAAAATTGCCCGAGACTACCCGAGCTTAACCAATGGTTAATCATGGCTTAAAAACATCTTTTAAAACATTTTAGTGAGGTTCGGGCTCAATCGGCAAGCAATCGGTTAAAACGCAGGGCGTTTTGGTCATTTCGTTTAAGCTCAAATTAGGATTCTTTTCCTCTATTAACACACATAACACAAAAATCCCTTATTAACATCAAAACATCCCCTTGAGGATGGGTGGGGCCCACGTCCTCATTTTCCTAAAATAACCTTAGACATTTTGGTCATTTTACACGTACAGGTTCTGGGTTTGCAATATTTGCACGAATTGCTCCTAACTTCTCTTCTAACGTTATATTCCTTTATTAAGGATTGTTTGGTCTCAAATTTTATATAATATTTACCTACGGTAATTCGGTAATTCCTAATGACAGTAAAAATTACAATAAAAATTGGCGTTACACATTCTAATTTCAGCCCACAATATATATCTGTAGCCTACAAATCATACTGAATTCCATACTTCTGAGTATCATAAAACTGAATTTCTAAAATCTCATCTCTCAAGCTAACATCTTTCATAATTTAATAACTCTAATATCATACTTTGAAATGAAAACGTTTATAATCATAAAAGCTTGACATTATAATAGCATCTCTATTCATGAAATTAAGTCACACTCTATTTGACATTCTTGCCAAAATATCTTAACTAATACTCCAAAATCATATTTGAAATCTCAAGTCTTGAAGCACATTTGATAAAAAAAACAACTTATTAAATCACATATTCTTGCGTTGAATCTCTTAGAGTTGCACATAAAACACTTTCATAACATGCAATCTATCAATCATGGTCCCATGATTTTCTAAAATACATTTTTCATGCTATTGTCCAAACATGCTCTTTGTCTAGCTTGCCATCCTTGCAAAATCATATATATACTCATACTTTCATCTCTAATTTCATATTTAACAATAATTATGCATAAACATACTCATAATGCTTAAAAGTATGACCATGAGTTTGAATCCACTAACCGTTAGAAGCCAGGAGTGTGTGGGCACCACCAACTTGACCTTGGGAGCTTGGAATGACACCAACAACTGCCATAGAACAACATTGACCTAAGATCAAACTCTATAAATCTCTAGACAATCTCTAAAACAACTCTAACAACATTGGGGGAGCACCCACTTGACAACAATGGAAGGAATGACAACAATTCATAACATGGAAAGAAGATCATGGAAGAAACTAACATAAACTAACAACAATCACTCACCTTGATCTTGGAAGAAGAAGGAATGATGTTGGATTGAGAGAAGAAGGGTTGGAGAGAGTTTGGGATGATAGGGCTTAATTTCTAAATAAGAAACCCGAGCTTAGGGTGTTTTTATAGGGGTGGGGATCCCACTTATCAAAACTACGTCGTTTGCACTGTCTTGCATTAGACATGTCACTGCAGTGAGTAAAGCTCGCTGCAGCAACCCTGAAAAGCAAACACTCACTTGCGAGCTTCCTGCTCACCTTGCCAGGAAGTTTGTTCCAGAATCTTAGCAACATCACTCTCAATACCCCAACAGGACCTTTACATATTTACATTTCTTAATTTTAACTTAATAATTTATTTTACTTCCCATTAACTTTATAAATGTAAATAAGGAAATACTTCCCATTTAGATTCAAATAAAATATCAAAAAAATCAAAACCCCAACCATTCAAAATCCAAATTTTGGGTTTTAGTTCAAATCCAGAAATTCTCATGGTTTTCTAAACTTGTGGTCCAAAACGAAATGTTTAAGGGTTTCGTAAAAATCATTAAAAATCACTCTTCAACTCATTTTCCCTCTAGAAATAATTACCGGGACTTTTGATCCTAAGAAGGTGACTTAACATATAGTCCTCCAAGGAGGTGTAGGGTTTGGACTTAGTGAAGTTCAGGACTTGATGGGTCTGGGACCCTAAGGCGCATAGAACTTGTCTGCTTACACGTGTACACTAGGTATTACAATGTGGTTCACGAGGAACCAATAAAATCTTAGCTAGGGGCTCTTGTTCACGAGGAATGGGCACCTAGACTAGACATTACTGTTTCTTAAGAGCTTCTACACTGAACTTGTATGTTTTCAGGTATGAATGTAAATTGAGAACATTGTTTTTGAGTTTTTGAAATGATGATTTGAAATATATAAATGTGTGTGTGTGTGTGATGACCCAACTTAGGTCATGACCTGCATAGGGAACACCTTCCCTAGCAATCCTTAACATACGTTATATTTCAATAAAATGGACATAATCTCCTTTATTTTTTGGACATTTTCTAAATACAAATATAACTTGCAATATCCACAAATAAATTCATAGCACTTGGGCATTAAGCATTCTAAATGCACCATTCATATAACAATATCTCAACATAGTCACCATAACACCAAATTAGTTTTTAAACTCTATTAAACATAATAGAAAAATATAGTTCGAATCATAAAACCATATTAAGTTTAGATCCTTTCCATGACATAATTTATATAGCTAAGCAATAAGATCTCAATCGTAAGCATAACATAAATCCAAGAACTCTGCTTGTAACATATGGAGCAACTGACAACTACGGGCTAAAACAAAATATTGGTTCCAATAAAAAGGGGCCTCCATGAGAAGGCTTACCAACTCGAAATCAACTAAGGTTGTGTCAAAGGAACAATACCAGAACCAACACCAGCACCTATATTTGAAAAGGATGGAAGGACAACAGAGTGAGTTTTGCAACTTAGCAAGAGATAGAATATTCATAGTTTATTGAATGCAAAACAATATAAACATAATAATAATTCATAAGAATATGATTTTAGTCATGACATGAGATTTTGAAGTACAATCTCAAAAATAGTTACTAAAATATATTTTCTCACTATTTTCTCCAATTCCTTATTCTCTCATAAAAATTAACTTCATTATCAAATACTCAAATACCCATGAGAGTTACATAAGAAGAACAAATGTTATTTGGGGAGTAATCTCAACCTATTTAATCTCATTTTTAAGGTTCTTTTAAATTTCATTTCACTGAAAGAAACTATATGCATATAGGTCATTGCATCTCTTCGCTATGGCAGCGGTAATATTATTATATCTTTTTGCTAGCGAACGGTATTGCCATTATATCTCTTTGCTATGGCGAGCGGTAATGCCGTTATATCTCTTCACTACGGCTAGCGGCATTGCCATTACTTTTCTTTGCTATGGCAAACGGTAATTCTATCTTAGAACCCATCATGGTTTTCTTAAATAAATTTTTATTAAACACAATTTACAAATATAAAATTCAATCTTTATATTAATCTAACATTTTAAACTAAGAACTATTTTCTTTCTTTCTTCATTTACTTTCTAACAAGTCTAACAATGACTCTAAAATTTGACATAATTCAAATACATATATCATATCTTATAATCAAACACAAGAACATTGAAACATTTACACTCCATTTCATCAACAATTTTCAATTCAAATTCATAATTTCTCAACTAATTTCATGACTGTTTATGAATAAAATCCACTATAGTAAATATAAAACACTTTAATAGCATATTTATATGTCACGACCCGAGCTGCAACCACGTGAGAAATCTCATTCTCACGTAAGCCTTCAAACCTGTATCATTTCTATATGCACAAAAATCCATGATATAGTTTTTATTCTTTTAAATATATATTCACCGTTTTCAATATCATAATTATAAAAACAAGCTTTTATAATCCATTCCAAAGTATAACGCTATATTAATGCAAAATATATAGAAAGTCCTTATTATACAAAGTGTCTACGAAAAGTCAAAGACTTATACTTCCCAAAATAACATTCTAATATACATGATTATGCAAAAGATAACATGCTCTAAGATCCCGAAATCCCGCCACACTAGAGCATGTCTAGAGCAAAAATCCCAAACTCCTCACCTAATAGGCACGGCAACTGGAATCTAATGCTGGGAGGAAGATGGCGTGGAAGAATCCGCCCTTATATCTGGATAGAGAAAGGAAGGAGGGTGAGTTTTGTTACCAAAACCCAGTGAGTGAGTCCTCACTTGGAACCCCTCCCATAAAGCATTAAAGGGCATGTATAAAATCACAATGATATAAATACCGTTCAACCAATCAAGTATAGTTATAAGAATGTAATTATATGCAAGAGTACTAAAATATTGTATCATGTAAAACACTTCAACAGGATTCAATAGAGAAACAGGAATCTCCTCTGTTATGCATAGCATAACAATATCTCTAGTCACATCTGGGCGTTACGTATTGCCGTCCCAGGTGACAATAATGGGTACCTAACTAGGTCCCTTCTCTGAATCTTGGCCTGGGCTACTTGGTACCAAGGTTAGCGATTAACTCCGCTACACACAGCCTGTTTCTCTAGCTACCGCTCAGTCAATCAAAGAATACAGTATCATTTCCAAACTTTGAAAAACAATGGCATCTACCCTAGGGTTCAAACTCAATCAAGTAAAATTCATGATTCCACAAATCAGATCATCATTGTAATAGTTCAACAAGTCATGTTCTCGCATTCCAACTTCATCACAAATACCTTTCATCCTCATGGATATATTAAAACATGTTTTCATGTTAAAAACCTGGTCCAAAATATAGAATACAATAGAATTCTTACAACTTCTAAGAAAACCTCTAAAGTTCATTGTTTAGGCTATATTTCGGTGAAAATAACTTTAATGCATGGAATAGAGATCACAGATGTGAACCCACTCACCTGGAGTGGCAGAAGTTGAAGGCTTAGGATTTACAGGGTTCCTTGGAGTGGAGATGGCACCAGGATCTATCATAGGAGTGATAGAACCTTTGATTAATCTCTAAAATCACTAAAAAATCTTAAGTTTATCTCTAACATGGATGAAAAGCTCCCTTTACCCTCTTAGGCATAGAAACCCCTCTAAGACAAGGAAGAATGAAGAAAATAGAGCAAACTTGAGAGAACTACATACCTTAAAGCTTTAGGATTGAAGGATTGAAGTTAGAATTGAAAGATAATGGAAGAAAATGGGGTTGGAAATGGAGTTTGGGGGTGAAAGAAGGAGAGAAAGTGAAGGTTCTGGAGGTTGGGGAAGAAATGCGTTTTGGGTGTTCCTGGACCCAAATGACATTTTTATGTTTGTTGTTTACCGCCTGGGCGGTCCCCGCCACTCTAACGCACCGACTTACTCTCTGCCCACCGCCTGGGCGGTCACCACCCTGGGCTGTCTCCAGAAGCTCCAACACCGACTTTACTCTTTTAACCTGCCCTGCGGCTCCAGAAGCTCTAGATGCTCCAATACTGGTATGTATTGGACTACTATCTCATTACTCACTTATTTTACTTTCCATTAACTTTAAAACATAAATGTAAATAAGGAAACACCCCCATTTGGATTCAAATAAAATATCAAAAAAATCAAAACCCCAACAAATGAAAATCTAATTTTTGAGTTTTAGTTCAAATTCAGAATTTCAACAATTTAAAAACTTTTGGGCTAAAAACGAAATGTCTAGAGGTTCCATAAAATTCGTTAAAAATCACTCTTCAATTTGTCTACCTCCAAAGAACAATTACCGAGACTTTTGGTCCCAAGAAAATTGTTCTACTATATAGCCCTCTAAGGGCATGTTGGCTCCAGACTTAGTGAAATTCAGGACCCGTATTGACCGCTGAGGGTAACTAGCATCCCTCTTTAATTTGAAAAAATTTCTAACCCTTTTATTTAACCTAGGGTATTACATTATAATTGAAATTTACTACGCAAAAGTAAATTATAGATACACTATCTACTCACAACAATGGTTCCCAAGGAACCGAGATATTTCAAGCTAACGAAGATTCCCGATTGGCATCCAGTTGCTCTACAACTCTAGAACCAAGACAATAACAATATATGCGAGCTAATAATGCCATCAATTAACATACATGAGCTCTACATATCAAAATCCCCAATCTCTACACCCTAGGGTTCCAAAACCCCTAAATCCACCATGAACAACCACACATAGAATTCAATAGGATCAATAGAGGATTTTAGCACTTACCTATTACATCAAGAAGGAAGGAAAATGGAGGAAACATACCAAGTCTCACTGCTGGAGTGAGTTCCCTTCCTAGAGTGAGAGAACTTGCGAATAGAGGAGAGTGAAAGGGAGGGAGAAGGAAGAAGGAAAAAAAATGAGGGGTTGTCTATTGTGGTCATACCACTTAAGGTGTATAGGTGGGCTACTCTCTTTTTTTTTGGTTGTTGGTTATCACAATATGCATACTTGAAAATGTCTAACTTTTGAGTATTACTGATATTATTATGATTTTATGCATTGCTCTTTGATGTCCCATAAAGGGAGTTTCAGGTGAGGATTCACTGAATTTTGGTATCAAAACCCACCCCTCTCCATTCTCTTATTTTTACATATAGAATAATAGTAGCATATTCTCTAGCCTTTCCTCTTAGCCACAATAGAGTCGAGCTGATAAGTTTCGCTTGGGGTAAAGCATGCATCTTTGTTTATTTAGGCTGCGTTGGTAAAGAGACGGGACACAAATACGGGAGTTGTCCCTGTATGATGTTTGGTAGCGGGGCAGGTTGGGATAGAAAAATTTCTGTCCCAAACACAAAAATTTTTGTATTTCTGTCCTTCAAAAGTGGGGACAAGACATGAAGATAGAAATTTAACCCCTTAGGTAGCAACTTCCGTGTGGTCCAGCCACACCTGTCACCGTCGACTCGCGCCGCCACCCGACGCCGCCCACCAGTCAACGTCAGTAATTGTCTCTACTGTCCTCGTCAACCAAACACGATCCAGGAACAATATTTATGTCTCCGTCTCCACGCCTTGTATTTCCTCTCTGCCCGTATTTCTATTTCAGGACAGGAACCAAACGTACCTTAGAGTGCTCTAGTACATTACAGGTAGAGTCTCGACTATAGAGTATATGTTGCACTTCATACATACCATTATTATTATGTTATTTTGGTGTATATATATGGTTTTACCACTTATGGTTGTTTGTAAAAGATGGGCTTTATTCATATATTATAGACATTATGATTTTAGATGTTAAAACCTGATTGTAAAACTTCAATTTTAACTATTTTAATGTAAAAGATTAGGTGATTTGTATGTAGAAAAGGGGACTATGGTTTAGATGATTTTAGAGATAAATGTGCATATAAAGCATTGCAGGTCACGAAACTTACGTGGGAATAGAATTGCTCATGTGCCGGTCACATGCCAAAATCGAGTCGTGACAGCTTCCAAAGATAGTGTTTGAAAAATAGGAAGCATTATTAAATTCTTAATACTATTCTCACATTAGTGTTGAGAAGTTAGCGTTGCATTATTTTGATCCTTGAGGAGAATATTATTCCATTCATTTATAGGAAAAACCTAACCTGTGTAAGCCATTCGCAACTAAAGGTATAAAATTTTAATTATGTTGTAAGGTAAAATATGTATGAAAAATGATTTCATTTTAAAGACAAAGAAAAAGTCATTGATTATTGACTTGTGGTTGTAATATATACATTACATATGAGTCCCTTCTTAAAAAATAAAATTGGCCTTGAAAGCACATATAGGTTAAACCAAGACTTATATCACATGGTTTAATTGTAAAGTATGAACATTAACATATTAATACAATTCATACAATAATAGAAAGAAAACGTGTTGGGCTAGATTTGCTACAAGGATGCTTATCAATTATTGTATCTCATTGTCTCATTCCTATATATTCCTATATATTTTGTTGTTACTATTCTACGAGGTGAGAATTTGGAGTACATATAGTGTGGAAATGAGAGAGAAATTAATAGGTTTGAGAAAGATTGATGATTTAGATTTTATGAAGAAAAAGATAAGAAATTTGAGGGCTTAATACTTTTCTGACATATTTTAGAAAATTGTATAGACTTTTTGACACATTTAGAAATTTCAAGAACTAATTTGAACATATTTAAGGTCGATGCCACTTCAAAGGGCCATGTCGCAAGCCATGTGTACTTTAAGTGACATGGCAAAAAAATGTGGCATGCCACATGTCATTATATTTAACATGACATAACAATAAAATAGTAATAATTGACTAATGTCCATTTAACCAGGGACTACATGATATATGGAATGCAATTTCGGAGACTAAACTGTTAATTTCAAATTTCAATGATTAAAATGAAACAAGCTTACAACTTCAGAAACCAAAGTGAACAATTATTGTTATAGTAGAACTAACCGTTTTGTAGGAAATTATACATATATATATCAGAATCGGATATGAAAATATTCTTTTCGTATAAGCCAAAATGGGTGTTGAGGATTATTTTTTTTTCTAGACATTCAACTCCCCAAAAGAGTATTCAATCACAAGTTGCAACTTACAAGTTAAATACCACGACAAAAGGATTCTTCAATTCTTTAATTGTAGAGAAAGAAACCAAGGATATGCTTACAAGAGAAAAAAGAATCAACATGGTAAGGAAGCTAAAGCATGGGTTTCCTTCATTTGAAGTTTAATCACATGACTTTTCTACCATCAAGATTGGGATCGAAGCAATTAGAGAAAACATGCACAGACCAAAAAGGAATCATTCTCAGCCAAGAGGAAAATTAAAACCAGAAACCCCCATTATTAATCCTCACCAAAATTACAGGGCCAGCTGCTTATATTTGTATAGAAAGCAATTGAAAACCACTCCCTTCATTCATTCAATCCATTTCCACAACTTGTCACACAAGAAACGAAAATCGAAGATACAAGAGGAGCCACCAGCCACGAAATGGAAGCCAAGGAAGCAGCAGCTACTGGCATGCACTATTATGAGGATTTTGAGCCCTTTTGCAAATGGATTACGGATCAGACTCTGGAGATCGATCTAAAGGGTACAACATTTCTTGCTCATATATTTTTGTTATGATGATAATTAACATGAATTTATCAGTGCTTTATTTATTATTTTGGAAAGGGAACATAATCTTGTGATAGAGATATCAAAACGGGCTAGCTCGCCTTTTAAGCATACCCTGCCAAAAGCCACCAAAATAAAATAGCTCAGATAGTGGTGCCATTTTGGGAAGCTGTCAACCCGCTAAAAAAATTAAAAAACTAATAAAAATCTTTATTTGAATGGATTAATGATTTTTTTAGAAATTTTTTTAAAAAAATTAACAATGACACTAAAATAATAAAGCCTTAGAAGTCAATATCAATATACTATGTTCAATAACAATAAAGTAATACTTAGTCTCAAAGCAATACAAGTATTCTATTTTTTATTAAAAAAAATACCGACTTGCAACCAAGCCCCAACCCGAGTTAGGTGGGCCAAATTTTTTTGTGGGCTTTAACCTGGCCCACCCAAATGACGGTAAAGCGGACTAACCGAAACCCGTTTTAACATCTATACTTGTGAACGAATGCTACAATCTGTTCAAAATATAAGAATTATATATTTCACCGAAAAAAAACAAAATTTCACAAGTATTTCTTATTAAAAGGGAAAAAAACAGAAAAGATAACATTAGAGTTAATGAATTCTTTGATCTCTCAAATTCTATAGGATAGTCACTTTTATCTCTAAAGTTTAAAATCTAATTAGTTAATCCAGACATTGTAATTGTGATTCACATTAGTCCTTAATGGATATTACAAATTTGAGTTTTAAACCATATACTAATTTGAATCAAGTTATTATTTAAGAACTATGTTTAACGGCCCGATATACATATGCCCATTATTGTGCTTTCATTGACTAACATAATTTATAATTATAAACTCAGGAACTAATTAGTCAAATTTTATATTTTTAATATCAAAGTGGCTCATATGTAATTTCTAGGAGCAAGTGAACATTAATTCATGATATTAAGTTGGCATGATATGATAAGTATATACCCTAAAGAAGGTTTTTTGTAACTAGTGTCCTAAGAAAACAAAAAATAAAGTTTCAAAAATTTTTAATGAGTCTCAAATATTAAAAATATAAAACCTCATCTTCCAATATAATTTTTTCCCCTTTAAATTGTTTAACCAGTTCTCTTAGGATAGTGGCTAGATAAATCAAACAAAAAATATGTATGGTAAGAATATGGTCTTCTTTAATTTGTGTAGGTTTTAAAAAGGAGCAGCTTAAGGCTAGAACCAACAGGGGGATCCTAACAATATTGGGAGAAAGACCACTTGATGCATCGAACAACGAATGGAGCCGCTTCCGCAAAGAATTTAGGCTTTCCAAAGACACTGATGTGAATGAGATTCGTGCAAAATTTTCTCGTGGGGTTCTTTCTATAGTACTACCTAAAAAGGGTCAATCTTTGGAAAAACAAGCAGAAAAGGAAAATAGAAAAGAAATTGAGAAGAAGCATTCAAATTGGGGTGTGAACATAAAAAAGGGAACGATTATTAAGGTTGCAATAGTGGTGGTGATAGTGGTGGCGGCGGCTGCAATTGGTACTCAAATAGCCCGACTTGTAAACAGACATCCTCATGATGCACCTGTCAAGGATAAAGCTGTGAATGTTTAAGTTCTTATGCAATTATGTTAAGACTGCTAAACATGAACGATATTTTCAAGCACTCATCATCATATGATGGCTTATGTTCATTTTGGTGATTTACTTTTCAACTAAGGAGTGCGTGTGTTTTAAATTGAGTTTGTGGTTGCGGTCAATGCAATTACGACTATAACTACTGCGATGTGGATTGCAGCTTGCAACATGATTTTTTTTATTTTTGTCATAAAATACAAAATAAATCAAAATAACAAGTCTCTAACATATTTGATATGAACTTGTATCACCAACATATTCAAAAACAAATTTTTCATGTTTTTAGAACAATATTCATTAAATAAAATTATAATCAAAGAAAAAACAAATTGCTATAATTGTGCGCAAGTCGCTACTTATCCAATTCCATAAATTAGAACATCTACTCATGAAAATGGATAATGAATAATTAAGTTTAATACAAGATTTTAATATAAATACTATTAATAATTAACTAAAAACAAATAACTTAAAAAAAGATAATATTAACCTTTATATAATTACTTTCCTTTTTAGTCATATATAACTCATCATTAAACCTAAAGAAAGACACATTAAACCAAAATGTTCAACCTATGCATTCTACCCCTTCATTCATTTAAAAAAAATTAAAAAGAAATTGTCAACAAAAATCAAACAAAAAGAGTAAGTTTCAAGATTTTGAGTGAGTTCTAAACTTTAAAAACATAAAAACTATCATTTTTAATGTGAAAAATTTCTTTTTTTAACTCTTTAAAGGGTAATGGTTAGATAAACCCTACAACTAATGAGGCAAGGTTTAAGCTAAACTACATGTTTCAAGAAGAGAAATACTATACAATGCACATGCTACGATTTTTGTCAAAGGTTGCTACACAAGGACGGATCTACATAGAGTAGGTTGCGGGTATGTGTCCCTATCAAAATTTCAGAATTTATATATAAGTGTATGAGTATGTATTATTTTACCATCATTATATTATTAGGTTGATCCTACACTAAGAGAAAAAATTATGATAAATATTTTATTAGACTTATATATTATTTTTGCCCCCTATATTTTAAAATTCCTAGTTCCGTCAGTGTTGCTATGCCTATGTTTCCATGTAGCATATGCACCAAGCCCAATAAATGTCCCCTTGAAAATCTTTGCATCAGAAGCTCTATGTATAGATCATCCTAAGCATCTCTTCTTAGTACCAAATTCTCATTCTAGTTTTAGCTATTTGCTAGCGGAGGAGAGAGTTTGTTGAATTTCTCTAAACTCTTCTCTTTACGCGTGCTAAATGCATACTTCAGTGAAAAAAAATGTGTTGTAAATATTTCACATGTATTAAAGAATTGTTTTAACTAAAGTGTGACCGAAGAATCCGTCTTTCTTTTCCTCTCTCTTTGTTTCTTCGTTTGCTTCATAATTTCAAAACACTACTTTTCTATATTCTCTCATGAACTCAATTTTGTTAAAAGCACACCCTACCCAGAAAAGGAAAAAAATGTTAGAAGAAGAGACAGTGTTAAGGAAGAGAGAAGATTACAACAGCGTGATGGTCGACGGCCGGAGATTTTGACGATGAGCTGCAGAGCTTGGTTAGGCCATGATGGGCTGTCTTCTAACTCTTATCTAAATTTTAGACATGTTATTATTAGGAATTAATAATATCAATGTATATATGGAACTTAATAGTCATTTATATATAGTATCTTTTACTTAGACATAGTTACATGTACAATATAATTGTTTGACAAAAAGCAAATCACCCATTGCAATAATGATACATAACACAATCGTTGAAGTCGTATAAACATGCGCCGAACGCGCACGGTAACTTCACTAGTAAAGATATAAATCTCCATATATGCAAACGTTCACATTTTGTTTAGTGGTTTTTGTCTAGTTTGTCAAACCCATTTTCATTTTTTAAGAAACCATAAGCTCTATGGCATAAGATATAAATTATCTATGGAATAATTGACAAGCAATTTACAATTTCAACCTTTAAACATTTCTTGGGTTCTTGCTCAAATTTATGTTTTCGTAAGCAATCCTCAATTCAAGTCTTGCTGAACAAAGAGCTAAAATTTCAGCTGGTTATTGGAGGATATATTTCATAAGTTTCCTTTTCCATACCTCCATCATATATCCTAAACTACAAACCGTGAACAATCCTAAAACATGCATCATCAAAGAAATGAAGAACGAACACACATCACAAAGATATTAAATTTGAGGGTCGCACTGAAAAATAAAAACCAAACACAAATTCATTTGTATACCCCAACACAAAGTCTGAGTCTCAAAATATGCACCCTTGCTACATTCTGTTAAGGCCAAGTACACAAATTTTTCACTTTCAACTAAGTATATATAGGGCTATAGAACCTAATCACAGATTTGTATTAAAGGAAAAGAAATGTACAAGGTGATATATATGATCATGAACTAATTCAAATAAACATTTCAAAACATCTGACCGCAGACACTGCAAGCAAGACCAGGGAGAATTGAAATGCACTTTCACTGTCTATGCATGATTTAATGGAAACAAGCTCAAGCAGTGGGGAAATACTGTAGGATAAGGCATGGATTTTGAGTCAAGGTCCTGAAGGGAGCAAGCATGAGACATCTTGTTATTCTTAATGTCATACAGGTATAGATTTGCACACACCTTCAACAGCAAGACCCCGTCTTTGAAGCCCAGAGGATTCATCCATGGGCTTGTGTCCATGCTCACCCGCTGCGAAACTCGATTCTTCAAATTGTAGAAGAATTGGGGGAATTCAGCTTCAATCTCCTCCAAAGACTTCCAATGCATGAGTGTCCATTTGAACTCATAATAGTCTTCAAGGCACCACACATGAAGGCCTTCTTCTGATATCAAGACATAGTGCAGCTTGCCTTCATGTTCCCCAATACAAGCTTCAGGTACAGTCCTGAACCCGAAGGCCGGGACTGGCACCGGAATCAACCAAGCCATCTCCTTCTCAACATCAAAAGTCAGCACTTGATCACCATCAGTGAGCCAATGCAGGACACCTCCCATGTATAAGCCTTTGTTTTTTATCAAACTGTTGTTACATTGGCATATTTCATTGGATTTCCTCCATGATTTTGTTTCTGATGAGTACAGCTCAAATGTTAGGTAATATGTTCTCTCCTCATCCTCACTATGCTCACCCTCATCACTATCCTCCTCAACCTGCCTAACTCTCACCAACTTGAATCTCATAGAGATCATGTCAATGCTGCAACCTTTAGATTTGTTGTCATTGCTTTCAAGATCAAAAGCCAATGCTATGCTTTCATTTCTGTTACAAGAAGGCCACTCTATCTTAATCCAATCCTTATTGCTGGAAGGGTTGCAGACATATATAGACGGTTCCGAGGAACAAGGGAGGCAGCTTCGGCAGCAGACAAGGCCTTTGCACGATGATAGGACGACGACGGCTTCAGGAAGGAAATCAAAGACCGTTTGATGCACTGCTTTGGAACCTGCTGAGATTGTTGTTGTCCTCCTCCCAACAGGGATGTAACTGATTGTTTTGATGTCTTCCTTGCACCACGTGAACTTCTCTTGGAAGATGAAACCCGTTAAGGCCAGCCCCGTGTTTTGCAAGTGAGCTTTGACGAAGGGGGTGCTGGAAATGATGCTGTGCCACTCTCTCGAAACGCATTTTAGACCCAGCAAAAGCTTCACAGGGATCCGTGACAGAACATCAAACAGAATGTCAACATTCAGAGACCTTCCAACTTTCTTCATTTTCTGAAAACAAGCAAAAAAAAAAAAAAAATGGTGGTACCGCAATTAATCACAGTAGCATAGGTCGGTCCAAAGCAGAGTTAAAAAAACAAAAGGGTTTTTATATAACACCCAAATCAAACTCATAATAACGGTGATTCATTATACTATTTACCATTGCAGATTTGAAGGGGCAAAATAACACATAATCTCAACTAGAATTTCAACCACTTTAAATCTACTTACTTATTTCAATTTAACATGACATAACAGAGTTATCAAACCCGTATATTTATCGTAGGAAAGCCAAAAGCCGAATATTACAGAGAGACAAGCATAAAGATAAGAACAAAATCAAAACATTAGGCAAATATAAGGCTTTTATTTTCCATGACGTACATATAGCAACGACAAATAGAACAGTGTATGTATGGCAATAGGTAACTTTCTCATATCAATATATCAATCAAGAATGAAAAGACACTGAAGGAAACCCAACAATCTCTCCTTTGAGGTTCAAACACTGTTGCATTTATTTACCATTGGTGTTTCTATTGATGTGAAAACATTTTGTACACACATATAATGGAAGCGAAATAAGAGTTTCAGGGATTCATATCAGCTTTCTTTAAAGGTAAAGAAAAAAAAAAAGAAAAGAAAGCAAGTATGAAGAAATGCTTGAAGGGTCTGGTCTAACAACGCCTTTGAAGCTGAACCTGCATGCGTTAACTGTGTCTGTATTTCAACAAGAGCAAGGGAGCAATATTCATTCAGATGAAGAAATGGAGCTCATGTGAGAAGCATTGATCAGAATGAATTGATGGTATATAATATTGAGTGATTATAAGATAAGGGAATTTGAACGAGCGTAAACCGAAAAGGCAAAATGTGTTTTGCTTTTGGGTGGCTAACCAAAACGTCTCTTCATTTGCAAAAAGCAGAGTGCTACGACGTAGAGAGTGGCAAGGTTGCCTTGCTTGCAAAACAGAACGCACGCACGCACATGAGAGAGAGAGAGAATTGCATTTATATATATATATATATATATATTTTCCTTTTTCTTGCTTCTGTCGTGTAGTGTATTGTAGCAAATGGAGGCAAGCGAATGGTTTCTGCGCCGTGTTGTGAGCAGTACCAACGGTCTCAGCATGAAACCTTAGCCACAGGATGGATTTTATTTAATCCGAATCGGACGGCTATGATAAGCGAGTAGGCAGAGAGGGTGGAAATGGAATGATGCTGATGATCAAGTAAAGTACACCACGCGCTTTTCCAGCGCGTCGAAGCACGTTGGAACGCGTCGTGAGTGACTAGTGAGTGTGCAGGAGGACTATTTTTGGGAAAGAAGTGTGCATGCACGAATATGATCTCGGATAATAAAGGGGTTGTAAATATTCAGATGGTGGGTATTTTTTTTGGGTAAGGAAGTTCAAAAGGTATTGAATACGTAGAGCCTCCGGTCTTTTCTTCCCTTTTTTTTTGTTCATTTTTGTAGTTAACAAACAAAATCATATAAGCATAGTTTTAGAACTTCGATGATAAATTCAATTAAGGTAGGTTACTAATTCAACCTTATTTAGATTAAATCCTTTAACAAGATTTAATTAAATGAATATATAAAAATATAATTTAATATGAATAGATATATAATTTGACACATGAATCAGTGTAGCACAATGGTTGAGCACTTTCCTCTGTTCCCATGGGTAGGGGTGCGATATAGGTAGATGGAATTTTGGATTTTTTTGGGCGGTTTGATTGCTGTTGTTGCTTGCTATGTGGCCAGTTCACTCACAGTTTCATGGCCGATTCAACTATTCACCCGCCAATTCGACCTGAATTTAACTGATTCAATGCCAAATCGATCTAATTGTTGATTCTCAAAACCATGGCTATAACGGCTAAGACAAAAAATTATGTTTTACTATATTAGTTACTTGTGAATGAATTTATTCATTTTGGTGTCTTTCTCCTCAATTTGAAAGGGGCATGTCTAACAGGAATCTTTGGGACTGTTGGAGAGTGTTCGTAGAATAATTTTTAATTTTTAAAAATAAAAAATGAAAAAAAAAACTTGTTTGATTGATTATTCTTTTCAAATTGATTTAAAAAAATGTGTTTTGTATTTTAAAAATAAAAATTAGAAAATAACTGAAAGATGTTTTTGGAATTCTATTTTTAAAACAAGAAAAAATACAATGACACAATTATAATTAGTTAGTTTTATTAATTACTTTCCAAAATGGTTTTCAAAATATTATTTTCAAAACAGTTTTCAAAAACACAAAAATAAAATAATTCTAAACAACCTCTTAGTTTTTTAAGGAAAAAAATATACCATCATATTGTAACAATTCATAACACACAATAATTCAACTTGCACCTTACTCATAAACTTTAATCTCATCACCTTAATTTTTATTAAAAAATATTTTCATAATATCTTTTTACATAATTATATAATATTAATATACATATTAATTTTGTGAAAAATCTTGGGCGCCACAGCCCCTAAAAGCTAGCGCCCCTCTAAATCCCTCACTAGGTACACAAAAGAGGACACCCTTTGGCACAGAAAATTTCCATATAATGAGTAATTTTGTAACAACAATGAAATAAAACAGTCTCCGGCTAAAACCTTATCCACAAGATTTTGTTTCATCCCAATCAACCGGCTATGATAAGTGAGTAGGCTACGGTAGAACAAACACTAAAATAGACATAGAATATGACATAAATATAAATATGGAGACACACCAAACTTAAATAATTATAAAACAAAGGACATGACACACATTTTTATAATTAAAATTTTAAGAAGAAAATTCACAATTCATAAAGAAACTCAAATTTATTTTTTTTTTATTTTGGGACTTTTTTAATCCAACTAGACTTGGGCTTAATCCTTCCTAGCGAGTAGGCAAAGTGGGCGGCACGAAGCTGATGTTGAGCTAAAACACATGACACGCTTTTTGCAGCGCGTCGACGGACGTTCGAACACGTGGCGTGCAGGAAGATGATCTCAGACAATAAAATGTTTGAAAATTTTATAAAGGGTATTGATTACGAAGAGCCCCTGGTCTTCTTATTTTCATTTTTTTTATTATTAACAAACAAAATCAAAGAAATGAAATTGAAATACGTCCAAAAAAGGAAATGAAATAAAAATATCTCTTAACTTGTGTTTGGATGAAAAGGAAAATAAGAGAAAATAAAATATAAATAAAAAAATAGTAAATTTTTACTTTTATATAAATATCCTTGAATGAAAAGAAAAAGAAATTGAAAATAATAAAGGAAGAAACATTTTTTTATTTGTGAAATAAATAAATAAAAGCGATAACGACACAAAATAACAATTTTTTCTTTTTTATCAAAAGGTTAATTTTTTTTTTATGAATGTTGGCTAGAAGCCCAAACATTATGTAAAGTTATTTCAAGCATTAAAATGTACGAAGTAAATAGTTTTTTGGGTCATTTTCTCTTTATTTTTATCTAATTTTGATAAAACAAATATAAAATATATCTCTCTCTTTCTATATATATATATATATACTGCTTAAGTATATTTTGCGTCTAGAAAACTACGTGAGTTTTCATTTTAGTTTATGATTTTTTTATTTTAATTTAAATGTTTCTAAACTTATTTGATTTTAGTCTCTATAATTAATATGTTTCTATTAAATATTAAGCTAACTAATGAAAAACAATATTAACCAATGTTATATAATAGCCTATAGTCATACTTCACATATCATATTTTATATGTAAACCTATACTCAATAACTTATTAGACTTAACCTTTTAGCCTATCTACTAGACAAGATTGGATCATGTTTATCATTTAATATAAATAGATTAGCGGTAGATATTAAAATTAGAAAATTTTAGAAATTTCGAAACAAACCATTTTTTCATTGTATTATTTATACTATCGTATGTTGGACATCTGTGTTGACTTATAACACATCCACCATTTGATAAGATGTGGATTCTGTAATATACTCTAATTTTAAATAAAATGGTTAGAATTTTTTTTTACTTGGAAGGGTGTCAGTTACTCTATCTGTCATTCTGGGTATTAAATTTCACTAAGTCTGATCTTATACGCCTTAGGGCTATATGAAAGAACTACATCTTAAGATCAAAAGTCCTGACAATTGTTCCCAAGAGGAAAACAAGTTAAAGAATGATTTTTAATGAATTTTATGAAACCTTTAAGCATTTCGTTTTTAGCCTACAAGTTTATAAAATCTTAAAAATTTTCGAATTTGAATTAAAATCCAAAATTTGGATTCTGAATTGTTGGAATTTTGATTTTTATGATATTTTATTTGAATCCAAATGGGAGATATTTTCTTATTTGTATTTATGTTTTAAAGTTAATGAAGAGCAAAATAAACGTGGACATTAACTTGAATTATAGTTCAAGTTGAGAGAAAAACTATTTTGGAGAGCATGTAGTACTCAGGGAACAATAAGGCAATGCAGGTGGAGATTTTATGCTCTTTGGTGATTAGCGGTGTAGGGCAAAAATTAAGATAAAAACCCCAATTTAGGTTCAAACCATCAAAACACACCCCAAAACACGAAACACGCCTCCCACCCATGTTTCATTCCTAAAACTCCATTTTCTTTCAATCCTTTCAAGTTTAAGTTGGAATCTTCCATCCTCTAAGCTTAAGGTATGTTTAGTTTATGGATTTTGCTTCCTTTTCGCTTCAATCTCTCATGTTCTTGAGGATATGGTCTTGTGTTCTCATGGTTTTCATGCCATGATGTTCTCCTACCATTGTTAGAGTTAGAATTGAATTAGATACAGGTTAAACTAGCATATTATAGTTGTTATAGCAGATATTGATGTCATTCCTACTTCCCATGACCCAGTTGGTGTTAATCCTATATATTCCACCCTTCCAGGTGAACGGTTCAAACCTATGACCTCTATGTTAGTCATTATAGTTATTTTCACCAAAACATGAGATAGAGCATGATTTCAAGTTTATGTTGGAATTAGTTGAGATTTCTGTTGTTTTATAAAATTGTGGTTTCTAGATTGGCATAAAGTGTTTTGAGAAAAATGCATGGGACTATTATTGCTGACATGATTTTATGTAGAATTGGTTGTGACTTAATTATTGGAAATACATGATTGCTGAAGTGAATTCTATATTAGGAGGATTTTATCTATAGTTGTGTCACGACCCGATTCCTGTATGATCGGCATGTGAGAAATCTCATTCTCACGTCAACCTCGGATGTTGATGTCTTTATATGCATGCTCGTTCATAAAATCTATTTAAACATAATTTCACTTTCTCTAGATAAATTGTTTATCCTCTGAAATCAAAATAATCATGTTCAAAACCTCATAATGTCCTTTCAGTTCAGAATCACAAAATTGTTCATATCATTGAAATAACATTGAAATACACTTAACATTCAATCCTAATATGCTGAATGCAAACATCTCATACCCTAGGTCCTAACCCTGCACTGCATTGAAGCACTCTAGACAAATTTGAATACTTCACTCTGGTGAAGCTTGCCACTTGGCACTTTACCTGGTTGTGTAAGGATTCCTGCCATTATTCTTTCTTAAAATGAGAGGAGTGAGTTTTGTCACCAAAACTCAATGAGTGAATTTTCACCTAAAACCCCTTCATGGGACATAAAAAAAATAATATATGAAATCATAAAACGGTAATATGCCAAAAATCATGTCTAAAATCCCATAAACTCTTTATACGTATATTCATACATATTCAAATTATCCTTTCGATAAAATAATTTCTCTAATTCACTTTCTATCTAAAATCATTTTTCCTCTTTTATATATGTATTTACATATTCAATTAATACTTTTTACCGTTTCAAAAGTAATTTCTTCTATTCTATCATTTCTAAAATCATATAAGCTTAAAATCATAAATTCTCTTATACTTTCAAATGATTACTTTATCGATCCAAAAGTCATTTCATTAACTAACTTTCGTATCTGGTATTAAACACACTCATCATAACATAGCTCCTAGAGAAATAGAAATCTCTAGATACATCTGTTACGTATTGTTCCCATGTGTCAATTAATTCTATGAAATCTCTAAACAGAAATCTCTCACACATCTAGGCGTTACGTATCACCGTCCCAATGTGTCAATCAATTCTCTAAAGTCTCCTGTCACATCTGTTACGTACCACTGTCCCAGTGTGATAATCATGGGCACCTAACTAGGTCCCTTCTCTGAATATCTTGCCCGCATACTTGGTTCCAAGGTTAACGATTACCCGGTTACACATAGCTTGTTTCTCTATAGCTACTGGAATTAATCTGAAGCTTCTTAAAACCATTTTATTCTCTAAGTTCTAATTCTATAACTCTAAGTTTGACCTTAGCATAACCTGACTATGAAACCATGATTAGTGATTTCAAGTCCAGAATATGTATCCGTCACCGCTCTGAAGTACACAAAGATTTATGCTCTAAAATTCTTTTTTGTCTGAACCTCTATACTATTCCTTATCAACAATAAAATCGTTATATTCTAAAACTTGAATCCATTCAATTCTAACAGATTGACCTTAGCAAATATGTGGCTATGGATCCATGTCCAAGGGATCACCCTTGTAGGCATTCTGATTCCATACTTTCACAGAGTATGTAGCCAATGATTCTGATCTCATGAAGATTCAAGCGCTAAAATTCTTTTAGTGATTAATCTTCCAAAAACACATTTCCCACGTCAAACTTTTCATCATCTAGAAAAATCAATATCTTATTTCAAAATAGCAAAGTTTGCACTCTTAATTCCATTCTCTTCTCTAACTTCATATTTGGTCATAAATCTAAGACGTATACATACTTGTCAAACTCTAAAACATTTTGATCAACCTTCCAAATATAGTTCAAATTATTAATTTTTTATAAACTAGGAAAAACTCAATATCATATTCTAAAATTACAAAAAGGCTAAAACCATAATTCCAATCTTTCCCTAAACTTCATGTCTGTATAAAACCATAACATAAGCATAAGTCAATTCCAAAATCCAAACAATTATAAAACCCTCTAACAGTTACATATATCATTAAGTCCAAATAAAACCATTATAACAAACATGGTCCCATGAGTTTTTATCAAAAATACATTTCATCTCTAAATCGGTAATTCAAAACATATAAACCAGCAAAAATCTCAAATCATCATAGGATTTCTCTTAAAACCAAGCATTAAATCATATTTTCGTGAAAATAACTCTAATGCATAATATAAGAGTCAGATGTGAACCCACTCATCTAAGGGGTAAAATGCAGAACCCACACCAACAGCCTCTAGGGAGAAAATGACTCCACTATTTGACATATAGGCAGGAATTCTAGATTAACCTCTAAAACCTAAGAATCGCCTCTTTAACAAGTTAGAAAGCTTCTCCCCTTAAGAAGCTTAGAGAACCACCCATAACCCAAGGAAACTTGAAGGGAATGAAGCAAAACCAAGAGAATACGTACCTTTAAACCTTAGGAACGACAAATTCGCGTTTAAACTTGAAGAAATGGAAGAAATTAGAGTTTAGAGGGTGAAAAAGGTGGGAGTCGAGTTTGCGAGAGGAGAGAGGAGAGAAATATTTGGAACGTCTGGACCAGAAAGGGGTATTTATAGCACTGTCGAAGCGCTTGCTCACCAAGAGAGCACAAACGGTCATTCAACAACACTCAGCTCATTAGCGCTAGCACTCACCCGAGAGCGCAAAATATCACCGCCGCCTTTTTGTGACGCCAATTGCCTCCAAATGCTCAGAATGATCTATCACTTATTTACATCTCTTACTTTTAAGTTAATGGAAAGGTTAACTTTAAAACATAAATGTAAATAAGGAATACCCCATTTGGATTCAAACAAAATATTAGAAAAATCAAAATCCCAACAAATCAAAATCTCATTTTTGGGTTTTAGTTCAAATTCGAAAATTTTATGATTTCGTAAACTTACAAACTAAAAACGGAGACTTAAGGGTTTCAAAATTCGTTAAAATCTCTCTTCTACTCATTTTTCTCTAGGAATAATTACCTGACTTTTGATTCCAAGAAAATGGCTCTAATATATAGCCCTCCAAAGGCATGTAGGGCCCACACTTCGAAATTAGGAACCAAACCACAGGAGTGTTGCACCTTTCTTTGTTCGAAAATTTTTTTTTTGACCTTTTATTTATTTTTTTGAAAATCTAGGGTATTACAAGTTGTTGGAAAACTTGCTGATTACCAGAAAATTAGTATGATTTTAGAGTTTTCGAACTTTTACAAGTATACTATTGTGAATGGATCTAGAACCTAAACATTTAGAGCATGAATCCTCAATTTTAGGATAGTTGGCTACATGTTCTGTGGATTGAAGTCATAATGTCTATGTAACACCTCACTAAGCTTTAATTCTTCCACATTAAGTTTTAATATTATTATTATTATTTTAAACAATAATTAGCTAACATAATATTATTATCTTGAAATCTGAAATTTTAAGAGAACTTTTTTTTTAAAACTATGATTATCTCTAATTTATAGTTCTATTCTGAATAATATATACCAACTGTATTCATGCATCTGTAGATTTCCAGGAAGAGAGGTGGGTCACAATGGACACTTAAATACCAAGTCTTTCCTAGCCAGAACCTTTCCAAATCACACTTTTACAGGAATACACTTTCTTCCAGCAACCCAAAGGTAATTTTTTTAAATGACAAAGAATATTTCTTTTCTAATATATTACTACTATTTGTTAATCAGTAGTTCAGTTTAGACAACCATCATCTATAAAAACATACTTCACTACTAACATCAATCCATAGGATGTAATACATATTACACATTCAAAATACATTAAGGAAAACTTTAATATAACAATATAACATAACCAAAGTTGGTAACAGAGTAAAGATTCTATCTAGCACACATAATAGAATCTTAATTATTTAGAAACTAAGTCCAAGGCTACATCCATTTCACTGTTGATGACGATCCATGCTATCTGGAAACATCAAAGAAAAGGGTGAGAGAAGTCTCCAGGAGGGTGATGTTTCCAGGGAGTCCCATTTCATCCCAAAAATACTAAGAATAACACTGAGCTAAGGAAGATGCAATCTTTTATATTAACTCAAATTATATTTTACTAATGTCAAGTAAGATAGAAGTGCACAATATCAATTATAATAAAAGTTCAATAAAAGAAGTGTCATAAATAATCATGAGTATATTGTAGCTCCCTTTTATAGTATCATGTTCTTTTTAAATGATTATAGTCTGCAAGGTTTACTTCATATTGGATCTATGAGAGCTCTCATTGCTGGGCGTCCAGCAGACGAGTGAATACCAAGTCTTTGTCCGCTAGCATGGAGGGCCCAAGGTATCACTATAACGTACACCAAGTCCTGTCACAAGGCTGGGCCGATGTGTCGTTTAGCAACTCAAGACTAAGTGTACACCAACCTTATCCGCTATAAGGCTGGCAAGGTGTCACTTATTTATGTATTCATTTTACATAGTGCATAAGTATACATAAAGAATGAAAATTACATAAAGTTTACATGATTTCTTTCATATTTACATATATACCACAAGATTTTTCATATTTACACATAAAGTCCAAACAACATAGGATTCCTAAAATACTCATAAAACCTATATTTCTTACAATTATTATTGAAGCACCAAATCACACTATTTTTATAAATTCATTTCCTTTATAATAAAATATACTTAACTTAGTTTTTCATCATATAATAATTTATTTTCAAGTAATAATATGTTACTAATTCCATAAACTTAAATAAACCCAAAATTATTTCCAATCTATCTTTAGAAAATATGTAGGTAAATTACCTTTACATGTTCAATATAAGTAAAAAATATTTTTATCAATATAAAGATATAATCATAGGGTAAATAAAAGAGCAATAAAATCTAAGAAATATTTAAAAATAAATAATTGAAATTATACCCAAACTTTAAGAAATCACTTCAAGCATGAATCTAGTTAGTTTATATGTCATATTCCTAATGGGACCTTAACTTAAATCTTTGTAAATAATATTTTTTAATGTTAATAAATTTATATTCAAGTCAAATATTTATAATCCAAGGTCCATAATCCAAGATAAACATAACACATAAACCAAGCTAAATATTACATGCTCAAAGGTTTAAAATCCATTCATTATAATGAATTAAATACAACACTTTTTATGAACCAAAAATGTTTTATGATCAAATACATAATGAGGTCAAAATCAAGCTATATTACCTTAAAATTTCACAACTTGTGCACAAAACTTTATTAAATTAAAATACATAGTTTAACAAGTTTAGACAACATTGAAATATTTGAAGAAAGCATAATCAAAATTTAAATGATCTTAAATCATACTTTTCAACCATATAAGTAAACAAATAAATATACATCATATACACATAGATTAAGTATTTTATGTCACAATCTTTAAATCATTCAAACATATTAAAACCATAAACACAAACTTTGAGTATCATAACAACATCATATATGAAAATCATGCATGAAGCTTATTAGTGAAAGAAAAATCCTACTTGTTCTTGAAGCTTTAGAAACTTAGCAACACCCACGCTAGACCAACAACTTCTTCAACTTTTCTAAACCTTCTCTAAGGGCTATAATTCATGTATAAAGGCTGGGAAGTGTTGAAGTTAGATGGTGATAAGAATAGGTGATAATTTGGAGGTGATTTGCTAAATATTTGTAAATATTTTTGTGTGAAAATAAAGAAAATGAAGAGAGAAATGATGGCTATGAGTATTGATAGATTTTGGGCAAGAAGAATGAAGTGTGGAGTGATGTTTGAGGGGTGCTATTTATAGAAAAAGTTTAAGATTAAAATATTACAAATTTCATAATTTATTTATCATATTTGATTAGTTAAATATTAAAACTAACACTAAATAATTTAATAAATTCTCAATTATCATTTAAAGACATACTAAAATGTTAATGAAATGATTTAAATTCATTTATTAAATTTTAATATATTTAAATATAATTTAATAATTAATTATTCAAAATAAGGTAAATTTACTTATACTAGTTCATCTTAATTAAGTTAATTAATTAGTAAATGACTTATTTTTTTATTCAAACATCATAATAAGATTATTAGAGATATAATACAAGTATTCACGAAATTTATATAATTTTCTATAATTATTTATATTTTATTTGATATTTTACACTATTCCTAGTTTTAGTAATAATTAATTATTAATTAACTAATAATTTATTTAAATATTATTTTTTTTTCTTTGGCAGCCTATAGGTTTGAAAAACATGTCTAATAGAGTTATAGAGGGTGGAAAGTTGTCTTGAATGATTAATATATGAAAATGACAAATTTTGCATATTTATCTTAAAGTTATATATACTAAATAATTCATAAAATCATCATAAAAATTAATTTTCCTTAATATATTGTTAAGAACATGTTTTTACCTTATTTATAAGTTATCTATAATTTTCATGAATTTTTTCTATAATTTTTAGTATTTTTAATATATCTTTACCTTAATTAGGTCTAATTTGAGCTAATTAAAATAATTAATTATCTATAAATAAAATATATAAATTTTATATAGCAGCCCATGTGAATTTTGAGCTACCTAACATGATAAAGAGACAAGCTCATCTTTGTTGAAATTTTTAGTCAAAGTTTGGTTGGTTGTTGAATAATTATAATATGAAAGTTTGACCATTTAATTTTATTTTTCAAATATATTTTTTTCTTCCATGTGGCTGATCTAGGTGTTAATTAATTGGTTTAGTATTATCAGCAAGATAAATCAAGGTTTAGGAAAATTTATCTTAAATTTTAAGTGATTATTTAGGTAATTTAAGCTTTAATTAAGTCAAAATTAATTAATTAAAGATCAATATGATTTTTAACACTATCCATAGCCTAATGGAGAGACCTATTTCATGGTCCTCATTATTTAATATCATAACTTAGTTAAAAAATATTTTACAAGACTTAGAGTTATTTTCTAGGATTTTTAGAGTTTATTTTATACTCCATAATAGGTTATTTTTGTGCAATTATGCTAATATTATACAAAATTACTTAATATTGATATTTATAATCAAATTTATGTTTAAGGTATATTTGTAATTTTTTATCATTTTTTTAATAATTTAATGACACTCTCTAAGCTTTTCTAATGTTTCTATTAGCTTTTTCTACAACTAATTATGTTATAAGTTTATTTTCTATCTTCTAGTGGCATTTTTTTTGTAATTTTAATAAAATCCAATGGAATAATTAAAATTTTACATTTTGGTGCTAAGTTCTAGATTGTACAACTATTACATTTTTTTCAATAATTATCCTTAAATATTTCTTGCCTAAACAAAATCCTCATACTTTCAAAATAAAATGTTATAACAAAGTAACACTATATTAAGAAAAATTTGGGATGTTACATCTACAACGGGTGATCCTTGGACATAATTTCATAGTCATAGTTATACTAAGATCAAACTATCAAAGCTACAGAGATTGAAAGCTCATAGAAGGTTTAAAGGTTTTAAGAGTTATCATATTTATTTGAGTTTATTGTTAATTTTATTGATCTAAACTATTGTTTTAGATCATGAAATATGTTTTCTAGTTAAACTTAGAATACTTATGATGGTTAAAATCCCTCTTTCAAATCTTAGTATGATTTAGACAAGGAATTACTAAGAGGAAGAGAGTTGCAAGTTAACTATAGCTAAATCGTTAATCTTGTACCAAGGCCACGAGGGGCAATCTATCCACATAATAAATCAGTATTTAGGATGAAGTTTACGAGGAACCATTAAGATCTCAATCAGGGGCTCTTATTCATGAGGAATTGGGCACCCACTTTCACTTACAAAGATTCTGTTTTATTGTGTAATCTTTGTTCTCGTAACATTACTCGCAAGCAGAGAGCTTTACCACTATGCTTGCCTAGCCGGACCATATTAAAATCAGGTTCTGGATTCTCTATTTTTAATGGTTTAAACAAAAATGGAAAATGTTTGTGATGTATCCTGGGCATGAGTTTTGTCTGTTTTGAGATGAGATATAATCATGATAACTGATACACATTAAGCACATATGAGTATGGTTGGTATAAAAAAAAAATGGGATTGACTGGGAGAGAATAGAGGATGAGAGGAAGACGCTAGCATCGCTATAAGAGGGCATGACCCACATACTAATGCAGCTGAATCTGTGCGGGTCTTGTGAGAATATCTTGTGTGAAAATATCTTGTGATTTTTTTTCAAGAAAAAAATTATTTCTGTGATTTTCCTGGGGAAACGTATATATAATATAGTTTTTTTTTCTTTTTTAATGAGAAAGGATCTGTTGACATGGTACGATTGGAAGAATTTGATAACTTTCTATTGAAGAATTTGTTATCGAAACCAACTATTAGATTAGAAGTTTAATATGTTGTAGATTATCTTTATAAAATTTGACATTAATATAAAATTGTTCAATACATCTTTTGCATTCGTCTAAATCAACATAATAATTTTTTTCAAAATACATGTAAATAAGAACTATTTGATCACAACTTTATAGATGTCAAAATTTTCAAAAATTTGGCATAAACAATTAACATGATATATTTCTTGTCATAAATAATCAATCAATATGATAAATAATTAATATTCAATGGTTAGATTGATAAAAATTATATTTTACAAAAAGTTGTTGAATGTGTTAGTATATCAAATCTTACATAGTTATACTAATGTGAATGGATGCCTCCTCTCTTAAATATTAAGGTTATAATTGAAAGTTTTATAGATGATGAAAGGGACTGATCATTAATGAAGTAGAGAAGAAAGGTGGAGAGTGGAGTGGAGGAGAGATATCATACCCTTGTTTGGGAATTTATGATATAAGTGAGTGGAATATAAATGATTGTGAATTTTATTTTTCACTTTTATCCTTTTATTTTATGAGTATAATTTTAAAAGATATGAAGTTTAAGAGGTTAAATTAGTAAAAAAAAAAGGGAAACACAACAAGCCCTCCTTGTCCTCCTAACCAAATTTCCTTTGTGTAATGGCTAAGAGAGGACTCTATCCTAGCTGGTCACTCCTTCTCTTCCAAAGACAACATCTAAACACACATTTAAAGTATCCGTCTCTACCATGCTTTCCATTTTTCATCTCCCAATCAGAGCCTAACAATATCAAATCTTATACTATTACACTAATGTGAATGGATGTCTCCTCTTTTTTTTTTTACCGAGAATAAAAACAAGCTACAACCTAATAAAACAAACACCCTAAGAATCACTTCTTAATAGAGATCTAATATCTATCTCACAAAATGGCAAGAGAAATAGTCCATACTCCTTCCTTTGCCAACCAGTCTGCTTGCATTGCCCCCCAGAGAATATGAGTAAGTTGGATGGTCTAGTTCCTACAAAGAAGATTTTTGAATACCTCCTCTTCTAAATATTAACAATGTATCTAGAGTAGTTTTTCTTTTTTGCATTATTTACAATTTTATTCAACTTGTTTAATAAGGTTAAGTACTTTGCGAAGACAAGTGTATTGGTGGTGGAACAAAATCCCACAAGTCTTTGGAAATTGGGACAGAAATTTTCCAGATTTGGCTAGGTATAACATTTGTGAATGCCCTAAATGAGTTTGGAATGAAGGAATGGAAACTTAACAAGGAAGAAAACGTTGTTAGAACATCCAAGAGTAGGGGTTGTTTGCTTTGCAAAACAGTTTCAGTTTCAATTTTTACTTTTCAATTTGTGAAGGAAAAACTACAAAAACTAAAAACTCAAAATTTTGATGTGTTTGTTTTGCTTTTCCAGCTTTCAATTTGTGAAAAAATTAAAAAAAAATTGAAAACTCAAAATTTCACTTTCAGTTTTTGAGCTTCCTTCACAAATCTAGAAATCTAAAATTGAAAAAGCAAAGCAAATGCACCCAGTTTTCAGTTTTTAGCTTTTTCCTTCAAAATCTAAAAAAAAACTATTTTAGGAAAAAGCAAACAACCCCTTAAGTGTTTCATTTAGATATTCACTCTTTCACCACTAGATAATATTAATGGTCCTCACTTACCCTCATTCATTTATCTCATATAACAATAATAAATAGATATTTAAATGACCCACCCACTTTTAAATGTCCAATTAACAAAATTGTAATGAAAATGTTGTCTGGCTCGAAACTGTAGATTGAAAGATCAATGTTTTGATTTTTGAATTTAAGAATACCCTTTCACCTTTTTGAATCTAAATGGGAGCGTAGTCAACTTATTAACGGATACAATGATCATATTATTATAGATCAAAATAGAAAAGTGTACGATCAGAATTATTACTGTTAAAACCAGTAAATATAAGTAACAGTAAAATGTATAATTGACCCAAAAATTACTGCATTCAAAGCACGGAGAAATATAAATAAACCTCAGTGCTCCATCAAGGGACAAAAAAATAAAAAATAAAATAAAAATAAAAATAAAAAAACTTGGTTAAACTTCCTAATTTCAAGAGGAAGTTTCCAATTTATCTCTTTACCAAGACAAACATTACATAAGATTGTGTTTGGAATCATTAAAATTAGAAAATAATTTAATTTAATTTAAAATTATTTGAATTGATTTAACTTTTACATTAAATCTTATGTTTAAAATACTTAAATGAATTTAGAAATGAATTGATTTAAAAATCTATTTTTATGTTTAAAATACAATAGATTATATTTGAAATGATTAAAATAAGAAATAAAATTATTTAATTTAGACATAAGTTTTAAAATCAATTTATTTTCATCCAAATCCTATCAAAATCCAAAAAATTTAAAAATTAAAATAATGGAATTTCATGAAATTCCAAATCAATTTTTTTCTTTTTTTTTAGAATTCCAAATAAATGATTTGATTTGCAAATCATTTCATTTCTATTTTCATGTGATTCACTCTAACAGACACAGATTCACTCTTAAGAGACACACAGAGGGAAAGGGAACATAGATTACCAAATAATTATCACCAAAATTGCTGTACATAACATTATACAATAACAGTCTTGTCTCACAAAGTGGGGAGGGGTCCATACAAGGGGCATTTCTATAGCACCCGTAGAAATAATCATACAACTGGAACAAATACCCTAGTTTTCTTTTTAGATGAAAACATGTATAAAATCAATTTGTATTTGAATTATCAATGATGAAAGATGGAAATTCCTTTTTAAAAAATTCATGAACACTAGAACCTTAATAACGAATCAGATTACATAAAACACTGGCAACCAAATAGTGAAATGCACAAAAGTTTGCCTGCATGATCACCATTCAGTGCCTCTCATTCTGTTACTCCACAGCAATGGTTTTCTCCATGATCACTGTGACATCAAACATGGTTTTGTAAGCTTCATGAACTTCCAAGGTCAGAATAAGACTCATCACACCTTTGGCATTTTACATGCTGCACAACATGAAGTGGCAGCAAAGGCACAATCTGAACTTAAAATTTTATTTATCTTGTTCTCTATTTGAGCCTAACCTGGAGAATTAGATGCACCTGCTTTTTGAAAATGGATCTTAGCTCTTCATTGGCCTCAATTCCTATTCTCCTGTATCAAAGAAACATGGATAAACGCATTTGCAACTTCCAGCACAATGATGCCCAAATAAATGTTCACTTCAAGGAAGCAAGGAAGGGATATGAATCTGGAGCATACATTCCCAGGAGGAGAAGGGCATGAAAGTGGATGAGAGAATAAGATAAGAAACTAAAATAAATAGGAGGACCAACATACGATGGAACAAAAAACCTACAGAAAATGGAAATTTTCATCGACAGAAAGGTTATCTATTCCACTATTGAGTTCAAAGAAGCTGCATGATGAAACTATCTGAATAGTCAGAAGTTTCCATGATAATGCACACAACCATACAATTGAATCCCAAATATATAACAGAAAAGGATGGAGATATCCCCAGTTTTTGCCATATGCATTGATTGAACTCAAACCACAATGCTCCAACGCAGTTGTATTCCAATAAGAGACACTGGTAAAATAACAATATTGAAATCTGCGAAGCTACATGAAGGAAAGGCCGAAGATAGAATTTACCCAATCTTTAGCCGTTCTTCCCCACAAGAATCTTGCGTTGACTTAATTTGTTTGTGATGAAGTGTTGTTCGATCCTGAGGGAACCATCTCGTAACTCTTTCCAGTCAATCAAACGATGTTCAATATCATATGGAATTTCCTAAAATTGAGAGAAGTATTAATGAATATAAAAAATTCTAACACTGTTACCTGACTCCACAATATACTTATCAAGGCAGTTAAAAGGGCCAGCTGAGCTTATTAAACTCCGGCCAAAATGATAGTGTTACATGTAACATCCCAAATTTTTCTTAATATAGTGTTACTTTGTTATAACATTTTATTTTGAAAGTATGAGGATTTTGTTTAGGCAAGAAATATTTAAGGATAATTATTGAAAAAAAATGTATAATTAAAATATTACAAAACTTAATAGTTGTACAATCTGAACTTAACACCAAAATGTAAAATTTTAATTATTCCATTGGATTTTATTAAAATTACAAAAGATGCCATTAGAGGATAGAAAATAAACTTATAACATAATTATGTAGAAAAAGCTAATAGAAATATTAGAAAAGCTTAGAGAATGTCATTAAGTTATTAAAAAATGATAAAAAATTACAAATATACCTTAAACATAAATTTGATCATAAATATAAATATTAAGTAATTTTGTATAATATTAGCATAATTGCACAAAAATAACCTATTGTGGAGTATAAAATAAACTTGAAAAATCCTAAAAAATAACTCTAAGTCTTGTAAAAATTTTTTTACTAAGTTATGATATTAAATAATGAGGACCATGAAATAGGTCTCTCCATTAGGCTATGGATAGTGTTAAAAATCATATTGATCTTTAATTAATTAATTTTGACTTAATTAAAGCTTAAATTACCTAAATAATCACTTAAAATTTAAGATAAATTTTCCTAAACCTTGATTTATCTTGCTGATAATACTAAACCAATTAATTAACACCTAGATCAGCCACATGGAAGAAAAAAAATATATTTTGAAAAATAAAATTAAATGGTCAAACTTTCATATTATAATTATTCAACAACCAACCAAACTTTGACTAAAAATTTCAACAAAGATGAGCTTGTCTCTTATCATGTTAGGTAGCTCAAAATTCACATGGGCTGCTATATAAAATTTATATATTTTATTTATAGATAATTAATTATTTTAATTAGCTCAAATTAGACCTAATTAAGGTAAATATATAAAAATACTAAAAATTATAGAAAAAATTCACGAAAATTATAGATAACTTATAAATAAGGTAAAAACATGTTCTTAACAATAGATTAAGGAAAATTAATTTTTATGATGATTTTATGAATTATTTAGTATATATAACTTTAAGATAAATATGCAAAATTTGTCATTTTCATATATTAATCATTCAAGACAACTTTCCACCCTCTATAACTCTATTAGACATGTTTTTCAAACCTATAGGCTGCCAAAGAAGAAAATAATAGTTAAATAAATTATTAGTTAATTAATAATTAATTCTTAATAAAACTAGCAATAGTGTAAAATATCAAAAAAAATATAAATAATTATAGAAAATTATATAAATTTCGTGAATACTTGTATTATATCTCTAATAATCTTATTATGATGTTTGAATAAAAAAATAAGTCATTTACTAATTAATTAACTTAATTAAGATGAACTAGTATAAGCAAATTTACCTTATTTTGAATAATTAATTATTAAATTATATTTAAATATATTAAAATTTAATAAATGAATTTAAATCATTTCATTAACATTTTAGTATGTCTTTAAATGATAATTGAGAATTTATTAAATTATTTAGTGTTAGTTTTAATATTTAACTAATCAAATATGATAAATAAATTATGAAATTAGTAATATTTTAATCCTAAACTTTTTCTATAAATAGCACCCCTCTAAACATCACTCCACACTTCATTCTTCTTGCCCAAAATCTATCAACACTCATAGCCATCATTTCTCTCTTCATTTTCTTTATTTTCACACAAAAATATTTACAAATATTTAGCAAATCACCTCCAAATTATCACCTCTTCTTATCACCATCTAACTTCAACACTTCCCAGCCTTTATACATGAATTAGAACCCTTAGAGAAGGTTTATAAAAGTTGAAGAAGTTGCTGATCTAGCATGGGTATTGCTAAGTTCTAAAGCTCCAAGAACAAGTAGGGGTTTTTCTTTCACTAATAAGCTTCATGCATGATTTTCATATATGATGTTGTTATGATACTCAAAGTTTGTGTTTATGGTTTTAATATGTTTGAATGATTTAAAGATTGTGACATAAAATACTTAATCTATGTGTATATGATGTATATTTATTTGTTTACTTATATGGTTGAAAAGTATGATTAAGATCATTTAAATTTTGATTATGCTTTCTTCAAATATTTCAATGTTGTCTAAATTTGTTGAACCATGTATTTTCATTTAATAAAGTTTTGTGCACAAGTTGTGAAATTTTAAGGTAATATAGCTTGATTTTGACCTCATTATGTATTTGATCATAAAACATTTTTGGTTCATAAAAAGTGTTGTATTTAATTCATTATAATGAATGGATTTTAAACCTTTGAGCATGTAATATTTAGCTTGGTTTATGTGTTATGTTTATCTTGGACTATGGACCTTGGATTATAAATATTTGACTTGAATATAAATTTATTAACATTAAGAAATATTATTTACAAAGATTTAAGTTAAGGTCCCATTAGGAATATGACATATAAACTAACTAGATTCATGCTTGAAGTGATTTCTTAAAGTTTGGGTATAATTTCAATTATTTATTTTTAAATATTTCTTAGATTTTATTGCTCTTTTATTTACCCTATGATTATATCTTTATATCGATAAAAATATTTTACTTATATTGAACATGTAAAGGTAATTTACCTACATATTTTCTAAAGATAGATTGGAAATAATTTTGGGTGTATTTAGGCTTATGAAATTAGTAACATATTATTACTTGAAAATAAATTATTATATGATGAAAAACTAAGTTAAGTATATTTTATTATAAAGGAAATGAATTTATAAAAATAGTGTGATTTGGTGCTTCAATAATAATTTAAGAAATGGGTTTTATGAGTATTTTAGGAATCCTATGTTGTTTGGGACTTTATGTGTAAATATGAAAAATCTTGTGGTCTATATGTAAATATGAAAGAAATCATGTAAACTTTATGTAATTTTCATTCTTTATGTATACTGTATCACTATGTAAAATGAATACAATAAATAAGTGACACTTTAAAGCCCAGCCTTGTAGCGGATAAGGACTCATAGCTTTAATCTACCGTGCTAGACGCATAAAAGCAGGCCTCTAGCGACAGGACTTAATGTTTCGTTATAGTGATACCTTGAGCCTGGCGCAATCCTAGCGGACAAAGGTGGATTCAAAGCTGGTCTGACTAGGGACGCCCTAGCAATGAGAGCTCTCACAGATCCAATATGAAGTAAAACCTCCGCTATAATCATTTGAAAAGAACATGATACTATAAAAGGGAGCTTACAGTCTACTCATGATTATTTATGACACTTCTTTGGAACTATTATGATTGATATTGTGCACTTCTATCTTACTTGACATTAGTAAAATATAATTTGAGTTAATATAAAAGATTGCATCTTATTGCACTCCCGTGTTATTCTTAGTATTTGGATGAAATGGGACTCCCCTGGAAACATCACCCTACCTAAAATTCTCTCACCCCTTTCTTTGATGTTTCCAGATAACATGGATCGTCATCAGCGTGAAATGGATGTAGCCTTGGACTTAGTTTCTAAATAATTAGATTCTTTATGTGTGCTAGATAGATCTTTACTGTTACTAGACTTTGGTTATGTTATATTGTTATATTAAAGTTTTCCTTAATGTATCTTGAATGTGTAATATGTATTGTATCCTATGGATTGATGTTAGTAGTGAAGTATATTTCTATAGATGATGGTTGTCTAATTTTGGGAACTACCTAGATTAACAAATAATAGTAATATGTTAGAAAAGAAATATTCTTTGTCATTTAAAAATTACCTTCTAAACATGGGAAGAAAGTGTATTCCTATTAAAGTGTGATTTGGAAAGGTTCTGCTAGGAAAGACTTGATTATTAAGCGTGTCCATTGTGACCCACCTCTCTTTTAGTGGGAAATCTATCAGATGCATGATTTCCAGTTGGTATACATTATTCCAGGAATAGACTATAAATGAGAAATAATCATAGAGGTTTAAAAAAAAAAGTTCTCATAAAATTTCAGATTACAAGATAATAATATTATGTTATCTAATTATTGTTTAAAATACTAATAATATTAAAACTTAAGGTGGAAGAATTAGAGCTTATGGTGTTCTGTGTTACATTACGAGGAAAGTGCTTTAAGCTCGGCCATTTACAGGTGTCTTGTGAACTTAAACTAGGCAGGACTTTGAAAGCACTTAAATTCAAATCATATCAAATGCAAGCTTCCAACTCTTAAAAAGTCATATCAAATTTATATGTTTCGGCAATGAAGATTGAGGTTGAGAAACTTGAGGGAGGGATTGTATCAGCACAAGATCAAGGTATGTGTCAGTTTAGCATGAAAAAACAAAGGATCTTACAAAGAAAATACTTAGGTGCTTCAACAGCAAGCGAATACATTTTACTCTTGTTCCATTTAATAAATGACACGTCTAGCTTTATAGGTCATTGTTGTCTCCAATTAGCCCTCCATATTTATGAAAAATTGATGTCATTTATTAAATGGAACAAAACGAAATGCATTACTCTCTACAGAGTGCCCAAGAATTTCTCCCTTAGAAAAACCCACCAATAAATAGTTTAAGGAATAGAAATCAAACCTAAGTCATGATAAAGCATGAACAAAAAGTCAATTCAGGTGAGTTAAAACACCATTAGCAAAGTCATAGCTTATCTAAGATTTCAATTCTAAAAGCAGTCATAACAAATTCACGCTTCCAAATCAAATTCATCAATCTAAACTTCGTGAAAAAAATTATATGGTACTTAGAAGTCATGTCAAATTAGTTTCAGAATTTTGATAGTTTTTCTTTTATGTTTAATTATTCTAAACAATTATTGTGTTACTATTGGGCACTATCATTTAAAGGAAAAAAATATACAACGCGCCAGCAGGCAAATGAACCAATTTTACTTGGGGCTAAAGAGGCTGTGTCATAGAAAGGTTCAAATCAGTCAAGCTCTTTCCAGTCCAACCCACCTAATTTAAAGCAAGAAAATGGGCCAGCCAACCAAATCAACTTGTTTTGATCGCCCACTCGTACAATTTCTAACTATAAATTAGAAAAGTGAATGAATTCAACAACCACCTGATGTACATGGTCCAATAATCTTTCACGTACAACTTCTAATGCTATCATCTTCATAACTTCCTCACTCATGGTGAATGAAGCTTGCCATTTGACACTTTACCGTGGGTGTGTAGATTTCTGCCATTGTTCTTATTTATAAAAATTAGGAGAGTGAGTTTTGTCACCAAAACTTAATGAGTGATACTCACCTGAAACCCCTTCATGGGACATAAAAAAAAAAAAGTATATGAAATCATAAAATAGTAATATGCCAAAAATCATGTCTAAAATCTCATAAACTCTTTTATACGTATATTCATACATATTCAAATTATCCTTTCGATAAAATAATTTCTATAATTCACTTTCTCTCTAAAATCATTTTTCCTCTTTTATATATGTATTTATATATTCAATTAATACTTTTACCGTTTCAAAAGTAATTTCTTCTATTCTCTATCATTTTTGAAATCATATAAGCTTAAAATCATAAATTCTCTTATACTTTCAAATGATTACTTTACCGATCCAAAAGCCATTTCATTAACTAACTTTCGTATTTGGTATTAAACACACTCATCATAACATAGCTCCTAGAATAGAAATCTTTGGACACATTGACGTTACGTATTGCCGTCCCGAGTGTGTCAATCAATTCTATAAAATGTCTAACGGAATCTCTGGAACATGTAGGCATTCGTATCAGGATCCCAAGTGTGTCAATCAATTTTCTAAAGTCTCTGGTCACATCTAGGCGTACATGTCGCGCCCCATGTGATAATCATGGGCACCTAACTAGGTCCCTTCTCTGAATATCTCTAGCAGGGCATACTTGGTTCAGAGGTTGGATTTATTCGTTAACACACAGCTTGTTCTTCTATAGCTCCTACTAAATTAATCTGAAGCTTCTTAAAACCATTTTATTCTCTAGAAGCTATGAATCTCTATAACTCTAACAGTTTGACCTTAGCATACTGTGACTATGAAACCATGCTTAGTGATTTCAAGTCCACAAAATATATCCGTAATTACTGCTGAGTCACACAAAGATTTATGTTCTAAAATTCTTTTTGAACCTCTATACTATTCCTTATCAACAATAAAATCGTTATATTCTGAAAACTTGAATCCATTCAATTATCGCAGATTGACCTTAGCAAATCTGTGGCTATAGATCCATGTCCAAGGGATCACCCTTGTAGGCATTGTGATTCCATACTTTCACGAGTATGTAGTCAACTATTCTGAATCTCATGAAGATTCAAGCGCTAAAATCCTTTTAGTGATTAATCTTCCAAAAACACATTTCCCACTGTCAAACTTTTCATCATCTAGAAAACTCAATATCTTATTTCAAAATAGCAAAGTTTGCACTCTTAATTCCATTCTCTTCTCTAACTTCATATTTGGTCATAAATCTAAGACGTATACATACTTATCAAACTCTAAAACATTTTGATCAACTTTCCAAACATAGTTCAAATTATTAATTTTTTATAAACTAGGAAAAACTCAATATCATATTCTGAAATTACAAAAAGGCTAAAACCATAATTGCAATCTTTCCCTAAACTTCATATCTGGTATAAAACCATAACATAAGCATAAGTCAATTCAAAATAGGTAAACAATTATAAAACCCTCTAACAGTTACATATATCATTAAGTCCAAATAAAACCATTATAACAAACATGGTCCCATGAGTTTTATCAAAAATACATTTCATACTCTAAAGCGATAATTCAAAACATATAAACCAGCAAAAATCTCAAATCCTCATACAGTATTTCTCTAAAACCAAGCATTAAATCATATTTTCATGAAAATAACTCTAATGCATAATATAAAGTCACAGATGTGAACCCACTCATCTGGAGGGTAAAATCAGAACCCACATATCGCAGACCTCTAAGAAGCGAATGACTCCACTATTTGACATGAGGAGGCGGAATTCTAGATTAACTTTAAAACCTCAAGAATCGCTCATTAACAAGTTAGAAAGCTTTTCCCTTAAGAAGCTTGAGAACCACCCATAACCCAAGGAAACTTGAAGGGAATGAAGCAAAACCAAGAGAATAACGTACCTTTAAACCTTAGGAACGACAAATTAACGTTTAAACTTGAAGAAATGGAAGAAATTGAGAGTTTGGAGGGTGAAAAAGGGTGGGGAGTTGGAAAGTTTAACGAGAGGAGAGGAGAGAAATGTTTTGAACGTTCAACCAGAAAAGGGGTATTTATAGTGTGAACCTAGGCGCTCACTAGAGACAAACGGTCATTCTCTGAGCACTGCGTGCTCATAAGCGCTAGGCGCTTCACAGAGAGCGTAAATATCTTCTAGCACCGCCTCTATTTCTCTGGACCGCTGGCGCTCTCCAGAATGCTCCAGAATGATCTATCACTTATTTACATCTCTTACTTTTTAAGTTAATGGAAAGGTTAACTTTAAAACATAAATGTAAATAAGGTAATACCCCAATTTGGATTCAAACAAAATATTAGAAAAATCAAAATCCCAACAAATCAAAATCTCATTTTTGGGTTTTAGTTCAAATTCAAAAATTTTATGATTTCGTAAACTTACAAACTAAAAACGGAGTACTTAAGGGTTTCAAAAAATTCGTTAAAAATCTCTCTTCTACTCATTTTCTCAGGAATAATTAAGGGACTTTTGATCCCAAGAAAATGGCTCTAATATATAGCCCTCCAAAGGCATGTAAGGTCCATACTCACGAAATTAAGAACCAAACCACAGGGTAAGGGTGACCGGCACCTTTCTTTGTTCGAAAAATTTTTTTTTGACCTTTTATTTATTTTTTGAAAATCTAGGGTATTACAAGTTGTTGGAAAACTTCCTGATTACCAGAAAAATTAGTATGATTTTAGAGTTTTCGAACTTTTACAAGTATACTATTGCGAATGGATTTAGAACCCAAACATTTAGAGCATGAATCCTCACAAGATTCAGGATAGACGGCTACATATTCTGTGGATTGAAGTCATAATGTCTACCGCAGGGATCCCTTGGACATAATTTCATAGTCATAGTTATACTAAGATCAAACTATTAAAGCTCAGAGATTGAAAGCTCATAGAAGGTTTAAAGGTTTTAAGAGTTATCATATTTATTTGAGTTTATTGTTAATTTTATTGTTCTAAACTCCTGGTTTTAGATCATGAAATATGTTTTCTAGTTAAACTTAGAATACTTATGATGGTTAAAATCCTCTTCAAATCTTAGTATGATTTAGACAAGGAATTACTAAGGGGCAAAGCTCAAGGTAACTATAGCTAAATCGTTAACCTTGGTACAAGGCCCACGAGGGGCAATCTATCCACATAATAAATCGGTCTACGAGGGATAAAGTTCACGAGGACCATTAAGATCTCAATCAGGGGCTCTTGTTCATGAGGAATTGGGCACCCACTTTTCACTTACAAAGATTTTGTTTTTAGTAATTCTGGATGAAACTAAAGATGATTTTATGATTCCAGTAAATATATGGTTTTATCATTATTATCAAAAAATGAACATAACGAATTTGTGCATATTATTAATATTTGTGTATCCACTCATTGAGTTTTGGTAACAAAACTCACTCTTCTCTTTTCTCCTTTTTTTTTTTCAGAAGCTATTGTGGATTCTTCTCAACCCCTTCCTCCTAGTAACATTATACTTCATTGGTGAGCCTTGCTTTCATTTTGGATTTAGAGTGCTCCAAGTGTAAATGCAAACGGGTCACCATAGAACATGTTCATGTTTTGCATAGTTTTGTTTATTGAAGTAGCATTTTGGAAATACTTATATAACCTTATTGTTCACAGTTATTTGCATAAGCTGAACTTTCACATTTACTTGATGATATTATTATCAAAACTTAAGAAATAGACTACGAAATTCCAATTTTAATTATTACGAATTATATGTAAATAGGTGATTTGTATGTAGAAAATAAAATTTTTATTTTAAATGGATTTCATGACAGGAACATGCATGTAAAAGTAGTCAGCTGGTAATGAGGCTTACGTGAGAATGAGATTTCTACATAGCGATAAAGTTCTCAAATCGAATCGTAACACATTTAATAGTGAATGAATTATAAGTCAACAAATCTTAATATAAAATAAATATAAATAATATTTTTCTTTTTCAAAAACTAAAATAAAAATTTAATTATTTTTTATGGATTAAAAAATATATTTATACTCTTTTTCCCTCTTTTCTCATGATTTTTCTGTCACGTACAAATAAACGGCTTATGTGTGTTCAGTTTAAAAAACAATTTTCATGTTATGTTTTTAATCTGTTTATTTTCAGAATTTTACGGAGTAAATAGTGAATAAAGAAAATAAAAACTAAATTTTATAATTTTTATTATTTTCTTTACAATACGAGAAAACAAAAAATAAACTGAAAAAAGAAAATAAAAATAAAAAATATTTTATGAAACCATATTTGTTGTTCACTTCTTCTTTTTTTTTTTCTCTTTGTTTCTTTCAATTTCTTTTCTTCCTCTCTTCCTCCTTCAATTTTAAACCCAATCGAATAATAAAGCCTTCGACTCTTACTCCGTTTCAATTCAACTCTCACAAGAAAAAGAAAAAAAAATGCAAAACCCACTGTACAGCACCCACGTCAAACTCCTCGCCTTCGATCTTCTCTCCCTTACCCAAACCCCTTCTTCTTCTTCAGACCCATTCCCTTCGCTTTCACGGCGAGGCATCCCTCTCTCGCGCGCGGAAACAGTGGGCACCGTGACCCTTCGCGACCACAAGCCCCACAAGTTCCTCCGCTTCGCCATCGACGACGGCACGGGCTGCGTCCCCTGCATCCTGTGGCTCAACCACATGACCTCGCCGTACCTGGCTAGGCGGCGGAGCCCCGAGGACGTGCGGCTGATGGCGGAGTCGGCGGCGCGGTTCGCGGCGGCGGTTAGGGTTGGGGTGGTGGCGAGGGTGAGGGGCAGGATCAGCTGCTACAAGGGGAAGGTGCAGATCACTGTTTCAGATGTTGTGGTTGAGAGGGACCCCAACGCTGAGCTGCTGCACTGGCTCGACTGCGTGAAGCTTGCTCGCAAGTGTTACAATGTTTTGCCTGCGCCTGTTACCTCTGCATCTGCTACACACAAGTAGAGTGGGATAGTTTGAATGTTATGGGAACGATAAAATTACAATAATACACGCTTCCATATCTCTAAGGATTAGGACGTACGAGTGAATGGGATAAATGGAAGTAATCTAATAGTGATAGATGTGTGGTGTGATTTGTTGTGTAATCTTGTTGTTCTCGTAACATTACTCGCGAAGCAGAGAGCTTTACCACTATGCTTGCCTAGCCGGACCATATTAAAATCAGGTTCGGTGGATTCTCAATTTTTAATGGTTTAAACAAAAATGGAAAATGTTTGTGATGTATCCTGGGCACTGAGTTTTGTCTGTTTTGAGATGAGATATAATCATGATAACTGGTACACATTAAGCACATATGAGTATGGTTGATATAAAAAAAAAAAATGGGATTGACTGGGGTGAGAACAGAGGATGAGAGGAAGACGCTAGCATCGCTATAAGAGGGCATGAGCCATATACTAATGCAGCTGAATTTGTGCGGGTCTTGTGAGAATATCCTGTGTGAAAATATCTTGTGATTTTTTTCACGAAAATAATTATTTCGTGATTTTACCGGGGGAAACGTATATATAATATAGTTTTCTTTTTTAATGAGAAAGGATCTGTTGACATGGTACGATTGGAAGAATTTGATAACTTTCTATTGAAGAATTTGTTATCGAAACCAACTATTAGATTAGAAGTTTAATATGTTATAGATTATCTTTATAAAATTTGACATTAATATAAAATTGTTCAATACATCTTTTGCATTCGTCTAAATCAACATCATAATTTTCTTCAAAATACATGTAAATAAGAACTATTTGATCACAACTTTATAGATGTCAAAATTTTCAAAAATTTGGCATAAACAATTAACATGATATATTTCTTGTCATAAATAATCAATCAATATGATAAATAATTAATATTAAACGGTTAAATCGATAAAAATTATATTTTACAAAAAGTTGTTGAATGTGTTAGTATATCAAATCTTACATTGCTATACTAATGTGAATGGATGCCTCCTCTTTTAAATATTAAGGTTATGATTGAGAGTTTTATAGATGATGGAAGGAAGGATTATTAATGAAGTAGAAAATAAAGGTGGAGAGTGAAATGGAGGAGAGTATATCATACCCTTGTTTAGGAGTTTATGATATAAGTGAGTGGAATATAAATGATTGTGAATTTTATTTTTCACTTTTATCCTTTTATTTTATGAGTATAATTTTAAAAGATATGAAGTTTAAGAGGTTAAATTAGTAAAAAAAAGGGAAACACAACAAGCCCTCCTTGTCCTCCCGACCAAATTTCCTGTGTGTAATGGCTAAGAGAGAACTTCTTATCCCTAGTTGGTCACTCCTTCTCAAAGACAACATCTAAACACACATTTAAAGTATCCGTCTCTACCTCTCTTTCCTTCATTTTTCATCTCCAATCAAAGCCTAAAAATATCAAATCTTATACTATTACACTAATGTGAATGGATGTCTCCTCTTTTTTTTTTTTTTTTTTTGCCATGGAGAATAAAAACAAACTACAATCTAATAAAACAAACACCCTAAGAATCACTTCTTAATAGAGATCTAATATCCACAAGATGAGAGTATCTCACAAAATGGCAAGAGAAATAGTCCATACTCCTTCCTTTGCCAACCAGTTGCACTGCATTGCCCTCCAAGAGTATGAACAATTGGATGGTCTAGTTCCTACAAAGAAGATTTCAATACCTCCTCTTCTAAATATTAACAATGTATCTAGAGTAGTTTTTCTTTTTTGCATTATTTACAATTTTATTCAACTTGTTTAATAAGGTTAAGTACTTTGTGAAGACAAGTGTATTGGTGGTGGGACAAAATCCCACAAGTCTTTGGAAATTGGGACGAGAAATTTTCCAGTAGATTTGGCCAGGTATAACATTTGTGAATGCCCTAAATGAGTTAGGAATGAAGGAATGGAAACTCAACAAGGAAAAAAATGTTGTTATAACATCCAAGGATAAGTGTTTCATTTAGATATTCACTCTTCATCATTAGATAATATTAATGGTCCTCACTTACCCTCATTCATTTATCTCATATAACAATAATAAAATAGATATTTAAATGACCCACCCACTTTTAAATGTCCAATTAACAAAATTGTAATGAAAATGTTGTCTGGCTCGAAAATGTAGATTGAAAGATCAATGTTTTGATTTTTGAATTTAAGAATACCCTTTCACCTTTTTGAATCTAAATGGGAGCGTAGTCAACTTATTAACAGATACAATGATCATATTATTATAGATCAAAATAGAAAAGTGTACGATCAGAATTATTACTGTTAAAACCAGTAAATATAAGTAACAGTAAAATGTATAATTGACCCAAAAAATTACTGCATTCAAAGCACGGAGAAATATAAATAAACCTTAGTGCTCCATCAAGGGACAAAAAAATAAAAAATAAAAATAAAAATAAAAAACTTGGTTAAACTTCCTAATTTCAAGAGGAAGTTTCCAATTTATCTCTTTACCAAGACAAACATTACATAAGATAGTGTTTGGAATCATTAAAATTAGAAAATAAATTAATTTAATTTAAAATTATTTGAATTGATTTAACTTTTACATTAAATCTTATGTTTAAAATACTTAAAATGAATTGATTTAAAAATCTATTTTTATGTTTAAAATACAATAGATTATATTTGAAATGATTAAAATAAAAAATAAAATTATTTAATTTAGACATAAGTTTTAAAATCAATTTATTTTCATCCAAATCCTATCAAAATCCAAAAACTTTAAAAATTAAAATAATGGAATTTGATGAATTCCAAATTAATTTTTTTTTTTTTTTGAGAATTCCAAATAAATGATTTGATTTGCAAATCATTTCATTTCTATTTTCATGTGATTCACTCTAACAAACACATATTCACTCTTAAGATGACACACACATTCACTCTTAGAGACACACAAGGGAAAGGGAACATAGATTACCAAATAATTATCACCAAAATTGCTGTACATAACATTATACAATAACAGTCTTGTCTCACAAAGTGGGGAGGGGTCCATACAAGGGGCATTTCTATAGCACCCGTAGAAATAATCATACAACTGGAACAAATACCCTAGTTTTCTTTTTAGATGAAAACATGTATAAAATCAATTTGTATTTGAATTATCAATGATGAAAGATGGAAATTCCTTTTTAAAAAAATTCATGAACACTAGAACCTTAATAACGAATCAGATTACATAAAACACTGGCAACCAAATAGTGAAATGCACAAAAGTTTGCCTGCATGATCACCATTCAGTGCCTCTCATTCTGTTACTCCACAGCAATGGTTTTCTCCATGATCACCGTGACATCAAACATGGTTTTGTAAGCTTCATGAACTTCCAAGGTCAAAATAAGACTCATCACACCTTTGGCATTTTACATGCTGCACAACATGATGTGGCAGCAAAGGCACAATCTGAACATAAAATTTTATTTATCTTGTTCTCTATTTAAGCCTAACCTGGAGAATTAGATGCACCTGCTTTTTGAAAATGGATCTTAGCTCTTCATTGGCCTCAATTCCTATTCTCCTGTATCAAAGAAACATGGATAAACACATTTGCAACTTCCAGTACAATGATGCCCAAATAAATGTTCATCTTCAAGGAAGCAAGGAGGAGATATGAATCTGGAGCATACATTCCCAGGAGGAGAAGGGCATGAAAGTGGATGAGAGACTAAGATAAGAAACTAAAATAAAATAGGAGGAAATTGTCATCAACAGAAAGGTTATCTATTCCATTATTGAGTTCAAAGAAGCTGCATGATGAAACTATCTGAATAGTCAGAAGTTTCCATGATAATGCACACAACCATACAATTGAATCCCAAATATATAACAGAAAAGGATGGAGATATCCCCAGTTTTTGCCATATGCATTGATTGAACTCAAACCACAATGCTCCAACGCAGTTGTATTCCAATAAAAGACACTGGTAAAATAACAATATTGAAATCTGTGAAGCTACATGAAGGAAAGGCCGAAGATAGAATTTACCCAATCTTTGAGCCGTTCTTCCCACAAGAATCTTGCGTTGACTTAATTTGTTTGTGATGAAGTGTTGTTCGATCCTGAGGGAACCATCTCGTAACTCTTTCCAGTCAATCAAACGATGTTCAATATCATATGGAATTTCCTAAAATTGAGAGAAGTATTAATGAATATAAAAAATTCTAACACCGTTACCTGACTCCACAATATACTTATCAAGGCAGTTAAAAGGGCCAGCCGAGCTTATTAAACTCCGGCCAAAATGATAGTGTTGAACAGGAAAGTATTTTACCAGCTCGGCCATTTACAGGTGTCTTGTGAACCTAACTAGGCCAGACTTTGAAAGCACTTAAATTCAAATCATATCAAATGCAAGCTTCCAAATCTTAAAAAGTCATATCAAATTTATATGTTTTGGCAATGAAGATTGAAGTTCAGACTTGAGCGAGGATTGTACCAGCACAATTAGGTGAGCCAATCCCCATTAGCAAAGTCATAGCATATCTAAGATTTCAATTCTAAAGCAAAGTCATAACAAATTCACACTTCCAAATCAAATTCATCAATCTAAACTTCGTGAAAAAATTATATGGTACTTTAGAAGTCATGTCAAATTAGTTTCAGAATTTTTTTGATAGTTTTTATTTTATGTTTTATTATTCTAAACAATTATTGAGTTACTACTGGGCACTATCATTTAAAGGGAAAAAATATACGGGGCAACAGGCCAGCATGCAAATGAACCAATTTTACTTCTGGGCTAAAGAGGCTGTGTCATAGAAAGGTTCAAATTGGTCAGCTTTTTCCCAGTCCAACCCACATAATTTAAAGCGAGAAAATGGGCCAGCCAACCAAATCAACTTGTTTTGACCGCCCACTCATACAATTTCTAGCTATAAATTAGAAAATTGAATGAATTCAACAACCACCTGATGTACATGGTCCAATAATCTTTCACGTACAACTTCTAATGCTATCATCTTCATAACTTCCTCACTCATGGTGAATGGATCTTCTTCCCAGGGTCGTTCAACTGCCTAAACATCAGAAACAATTAATAATCCAGAAGCCTTATCCCACTAGGTGTGGCGATCTCACCTTTGCACAGCCAGAGATAATTGCTGATTCCGTAAAAGGAAATAATGAAATCATTTGGATATAGTTAATATACAGCAGAAGTAGAGAAAAACCGTGCCTGCTCCATCAGATACTGAGTCAAATCTTTTACTCCAGCCCCCTTCAGTCCTGATATCATAAAATGCCTAAATAATAAAAAAAGTAGACATTAGAAGCTAGCTTGAGGACTAAAGTAAATCCACAGAAAAGTTACAAACTTTCAATCATACTAATACTATAAATCTAGATCGACCCTTGCCTAGTCTTTATCCAAGAAATCCTTACCTTTCATATCCAGGAAGATCTTTAAATTCTTCAGCAACCTTCAATAAATCTTTCTTTTTCTCTACTAAATCAATCTTGTTCATACACAAAATTCGCCTTTGATTTGGAATGGGTCTACCTCCCATACGCTTGATCAATTTTATAACTCTTGAATCAGGCCTGTATTGATGGAATATTGAAGGGATGGGGTTAGTAATAACTAAAATAACTAAACAAGTATGCACTTAAGAACATGTATACTGATGCAAAAAATGTTAAGAGACATAAATATGGTGACAGCAGATTGCATTTTTATTGCTAGATCAATGAATCAACAATTCATAGAAGCATTCCAGGGCCTGAAGAGCAGTATATCCATTGTGGTATTATATAGTGTGCTGTATGGTTTTGATTAGTATTGGCACACAAGCACTGTACTAATGATCCATCACCTTAATAGTACATGACACTGATGATCATAATAGAAACCAATGAGAGCCCCTTGACTCATTTATAAAAATATTCATAAAATTTAACAAGTCAGCAAAAGGCCAAACTATTCTCCAACTAAAAGTTAAACAGATGAGAACAAGATTTAATGAATCAATGACTAACTATGAGATTAGATTAATATTTATAAAATTGCAAGAGAAGAGACAATTAATATCAAACTTTCTGCAAGTCATGTATTAATTGCGGAACACAGCCATAGCCATACCTGCCTGGATAAGTAAAAGAGAAAAGTTGGGAAAAATCTAAAAAAGGAATTCCTGATAAAAATATTTACCATGAAGAAACAATAACCACTGTGGCAGGTTATATACACGAATTGAAGCTACATAATAGTCACTTTAGTGGTTCTCTTTCTATTTTTCTATTTTATTATTTCAAGGTAAACAACTGTAGCAGGAGTTGCTTATTTGGATTCTCCCAAAGGTTGAACACAAAGAAAATAGGTCAAAACATAATGGCAGGAGTACTCATCAATTTAAATAATAATATCTTGACCTGGTAATATGCCTATGAACGTCAAAAATGACTATAAGCACTTCATAGAGATTGACTGAACTCCAAGCACTTTCCACACGAGCCTTGACATCCCTATAAGGATATCCACCGAAGTTTAACATGAGCCCTGGTGTATCAAAAAAACACTGCATAGAAAAATGATACGACTATGAATATGCAATTAAATAAAATGCATTATCAAATGAAGAACCTGTCCAAATGCAATACAAGGAAACACCAATATCATGGATAAAACTGTGAATCCCGAAGGTTTTTCACAAATATAATCAACAAATAATAAACAAATGACAAAATCCAAAACCTACAAGTGGCCGGATCAGAGAAAGTTGAGGTAAAGAAACAATTACTGACTTTAACAAAATGCTAGCATAATGTTTTACTTAATTTTTTCCACTCATGCAATATAATTGTTAAAGGAAATACATTTTTTTCATAAGCTATAACCTCTGAGATACATTTTTCATATAACTCATTCATCATCGGAGTCAACATTTAATTTCTTCAAGTGCTTAGCATACAGTCTGAATTGCAAACTCAATCAAGTCAAAGGATATCATTTGAAAAAAAAAAAAGCAAAGCTCTTGTGCTAGAATTAAGCATAATAAAAAAATAGGCGCCTTTTTGTAATTGATTTATTTACTAGCCCTCCAGAAAAAAAATGTAATTACATCTGCCAATTTGCAAAAATTTGAATGAAAAAAAGGCTCTATAAGAGTTATAACTAGCAGTAGATTTGTTGAAAAAGTGATCCTACCTTTTCCAATTAGCAGCAAACACATAGCAAAATGTTCACTTTACAATGTGAGCTTTTCTTCACTTTGCATAATGAAATCCATGGCAAAAGCATAAAAATTAAAATCAAGTTTCATTGAAAGTTGATCAAACATACATATATCAACAGTTAATGATCAGATGGTCCATTCCTATAATTACTGTAACTATTTCAATACTTTGCAAGCTCAACCATACTTGTTGTAAGTCAAGTATATCATAGACTGAAATACATATAATCAATCACTTCAAATTATATCTTGAAGAGAAGTGTGTGCATATTTTGGCTCAGATATAAAAATCCAATAGTCACCATCAAAATTATTCTAATCTATCACATGTACTTCTGCTCAAGAGCATAATAGCTCTTCCCTTTATGCAACAAGTTTGATTTTAACCTCACAGTATATCCCCTTATACACACAAAGCAGTAAAATAATCAGCCAAGTTACTCACAATTTGGGTATCTCCTTTTGTCAACACACCTACAACTTCATGAGTTGTGGTGTTTGTCTTCCGTGAAACAGCTGCTACCTTTGTCCCAACCTGTGACAAATGTGTAAAACAATAAAACACATTAAGAACTCATTTGATATGACTGCTGACGATGGAAGATATCAGAAGCAATTCTGAATGAATCCAGTATGTATAAACTACTCTTGAACAAAATCAGACTAACAGTTCAAATTTAGTAAATGCCTAAATAGACTACTTACTACCGCTGAATGTCAACATAAGTTTATTCGAAACGAGAACAGATGCTTTGCAGCTGTTAGGTACTGGTATTAGAGAGGAAAAGATGTTGATACTTGATAGATACTGGTATTAGAGAGCTAAAGGATGAAGAAAAAGTCTAGTATATTAATGCAGCTCAAACCAGTACCTTGGTGATGTCAGCAAGGCTCTGAGAATGGAAATGAAAGATGAATGCAGCAGAAAGAAAGATGCACCCTGAGTTATTTAAGAGACCCAGCACTCTCCCACTAGTTTCCCAACTGTTTCCTACCACTCCCTCACTCCCACACAAATATCCCTCATACCCAAAACCCACAAAATCCTCCTCTCCATCCAATTTCTTGGGCCAACTCAGCAAGTTAGTTATTACTAGAGGACTGCTCATTCTCTCTCCTCTTACCCTCACTCAGTGCCTTCAAAAATTTCTTTCTAGAGTATACATGGGTCACCATCAGGGTCCTACCAAAAACATTGCTTTATTCACATAACCTCTTTCTAAGGACGATTGCAGAGAACATAATCAAACCACACTCGTATCATTAACAAAAAAATACTAACTCAAACTATTATTCCTAATCAAAGAAATTCATCCATAGCCAATGAGTTGTAACTCAAAGTGCAACCTCCCCTGGTCCTAGAGTCGAGGGATGGTTGGCTTTTGTATTAGGGATTCAATCCACCTTTGTCCATCCTTCCCCATTTCCCCCAGCTACACTAGAAGCTCTTTGGAAAAAAAATAAAAATCATAACATGGATTTACAAAATAGATAAGCACTTCTCCAAGCCATAGATAGTTTGCTCGAAAGGGCATGTCAACAATCACGAACAACCAGGCTTGTCCCTCTTTTCACTTCCTCTGCACCAAGCAGTCCAAGAGGCATGTGTAGTTCAGAATGATACAAGCCAATATCACCCCTAATCCACTGCTGGTACAATACCTTTAAATTTTAAATTATAGGAACCAAAAATTAATGATATGACCGGAATCATGTTGGCGGGTTTTCATTTCTCAGGGGACTAATCACGGACAAACTTCGAAGCTGTTATTTCTTTCTTTCTTCCTTTATTTTTTCGCTAATCTCTAAATAATTGGAACAAAAAGCAACACAGTGGAAACCGAAAAAGAAATAAAGGAAACCATTAGTAGGAAGTAACGAACCATATAATTAGTGAGGGCAGACTTGCCAGCATTGGGAGCACCGATGATCCCAACCGACAACGATTTCTGATCCTCCTCCTTCACCACACCCAAACCCTTCTCTTCTCCCACCTCTTTCTCCGCCACATCCTCATCAAGCGCAGCCTCCAGCAGCGCCTTCGCGAGCACCCTCCTCCTCCTCTCGTCGTCCTCTTCCTTCAGCCTCAGCTTCCCCTTCGGCCCCTCTTCACCGAAAACCACCTCGTCGGCTCTCGCCCTGAATTTATCATCCCAAGTGGCCCTGTGCAGTTCCTGTTGTTGTTGTTGTTGTTGCTGTTCGACAATGGTGGGGATTTCGTAGTGGGAACTGTCGAAGACTGAGTGGGATTCGGTTTCGGGGTCTGGGGAGGTTGTAGGGTCCTCGTGCTGTGGTTGTGCGGAGAAGAAGCGGTGGAAGATGGTTGTTCTAGCCGTTGGTGGTGGGGTTTTGGAGCAGAGGGTTCTCCTTAGGGTTCTAAGTGATGTTGTGAAGGCTTTCATTGTTGTTGTTGTTGGTGGTGGTGGTGGCGGTGGGTTCTATGGAGCAACCATGGAGCAGAAATTTATGGCGGCAGTGTCTGTGTTTGTGTGGCGTCACTCGCAGCGGCAGGCGTGTGGGTGTGATGGGGTTTAAGGGGGTGTTTGGATGAAATCTTGGCTCCTCAGGTTTAGGGGCACGTAAGATGGGAATCTAGGGGTGTCAAAATCATTTTTTCCCATTAAAGGAATCACTTATCAGCTTTTTAATATATATATATATATATATATATATATTCTTTGCCCCTCTAAATATAGGTTATTTTAATTTTAATCTCTTTAAAAAAAAATTGGCTTTCGATCCTTTTTTTTTTTCTAATATTTTGTGTTTGATCCTTATATTCTATATTTAGGTATCTAAAAGTAGCTTAAACTTTAAGTTATGCATTTAATCCTTAAAATTATATAAAACTTCATTTTTTATCCCTTTAAATATTTTTAAAATGTTTCTTTGATCCTCGCTAATATCATTACTTAAACAATACAAACTAACCCTAGAGGAAAAAACACAATATTAGAAAAATGAGGGCAAAAATCAAAATAACGTTTATTTTCAAGGATAAAAACATATTTACACCTAAAATATCAATTTTTTAAGAGTACTAAGCAAATGCACCCTTAATTGAGGGGCAATGCATCATGAAAAGAAAAAGAAAAAATAAAAATACAGTGAGATAAATCTTTTATGATATAAGTAAAAATAAGAAAAATATTCAAGTGTTCTAGAATAAGATAAAATATTTATTCTATTTATTAATTATCATATTAGGTTTATGTACTATTATTATCTCTCATTTTATATACTTTTTCAACGCAATGCTTATATGTTAATTATTCTCTCCATTTCAAGTTATCTATTAAGAAAATACTAAATAAACATTAGTAATGGTATAAAATTATATAAATGGACTAATTGCCAATTATTTAAAAACAATATAATTAATGCTTTCTTAAAAAGATAAGTAAGCAGTAAGGGTAGTATTGACAAAACATAATTAATATTCTCTTAAAATAATAAATGCACAGTTAATTTGAAATGTCAAAAACCTCAATAAGTGAATAGTCAACCTAAAACAAAGGAAGCAATAAATAAAGTAGAGCAAATCTTTTTTCTTAATCTAAGAGCACAAAAAAATTTCTTGTAAAAATATATATTTATTTTAAGAGAAATGATTAATGTTATATGTCATTCAACCATCTCCAATAGGAAGTCTTATTTCCAATCTCACTTTTGGCCATACTACTTGTCACTTGCATACACAAAGCGTCATAAAAGTTAAAATGGGATTGGAGTTAAGATTCATTACTCTAGTGGAAGTCCCAACTTTGATCTCACTTTTGGTCCAACATGTTTTTTAAAATTATATATATATATATAAAAGAACCTATTTATCAAATATTTTATTACAAATATGAAATTAAATTTTTAGATTAGATAAAAAAATGTCAAGTTTTATTTTTGTGAATACAATTAATTTTTTATTATTAGTTTTTTAAAATTAAATTTTGAATCCAAATTTTTAAATTAAAATTTAATATATTAAAAAAATTTAATTATTTTTTAAAAGTGCTACATAATTAAAACACTACATAACTAAATGTTGCTTTGTGAAAAATTGGAAGCTCCACAATAAAGCAATATTTTGTTGCTAGGTGAAAAGCAACAATCACAATTACCACATGTTATTTTTTTTATTTGATCCTCTCTCAAACTTCAAAGGTTTAGGGTGTGTTTGTTAGGATTCTGAAGCCTTAAAATTACTTTTTTCACCCAAAAATTATTTTTCGTATATGTGGATAATTTTTAAAAAATAATTAGAATTTCAAAAAAATCAATATTCAACTTTTTCAATTATATATAAAATTTAAGTTTCATAATTACTTTTTTAAAAATTCAAAACAAATGTACCTTTAGTTTAGATCTTCTCACAACATCTTTAATAGGAGCATTAAACTACATGAAGACAAAGAACATTGATTAAAAGACCAAACTTGTAAAAGTATAAGAGCATAGATAGAGATATAGATGAAGAAAAAAAGTAACTCGGATGAAACAAAGTTGCAGATAAAGAAAGAAATGTAAAAAACTATAAGCAATGAAACCAATATGACTACATCAAGTTCTCAGTTAAGATAATCATCGGGTAATAAATGGAAAGAGACAATAATGATAAACATACTTTTAGTTTTGATTGCTATCTATAGAGGTGTGGAGGATGGTAGGTTGTACGGGAACTAGTGCTTGAGGTGGAAAATCTACCGTAATATTGTGCAATTTCATATTACACAATGTATGAATCTTGTGATCAATGTACAAAATTATAGTTGTTAACAATAAAACGCCTCAATTATTGGCTACTTACATCATATCCCATCAAATGATATCAGGAATCTCTTAAAAAAATGCATTCTAGCAAAGTCACTAAGCTGCCAGCGACTTCACAATGCGTTAGTGTGAGGGTGACTGCTTCGGGACGCACTTCCCCATCTAAGAATTTCTTCCAACCAGCATTATATATGCTGTGAGTTGAGTGTTTTGAGTGAGTATTTTAAGTGTGTAAGGAGTGAATGGGATGGGAGAGAGCCACTTTGAAAACATAAGAGGTAGAGGGGAAAGATTGAGTGATAAATAAATAGCATTAAAGTAGAATATGATTGAAGAAATGGAAGCTAGTGATCATATTGTATAGGCAATTTTTGGAAGTAATATATGAATTTTTTAATATCATTCTTCTTTTATGATTTTTTTTTCTCTTGTTCTATAGAATAGGTATTAGTAAATGTTACACTTGTCCTATTTAATGTTATTGTAAAAATTTATTTATTTTTTCCTTTTTAACTGTTAATTTAATTTTTTTTTATCAATGTTATATGATGTTTATCATTAGAAATAGACAGAAATTGTATAATTTATGTTTTAATTATTATTATTATTATTACAACCGAAAACATAGTAACATAAGTATTATTACAACTTTTATAATATATGATTATGCTATTTTTATAATATACGATTATTACTATTTTCAATATTAATAGATTTTTTTTATTATATATTTTTTTGGTAACGGAAGCTAAAGAAATTTTTATTATGTATTATTGGTAAAGTTTATAAATAATAGATAAAATATTAATCTATTTTCTTATATTTTATTTGAATTTTTTAACTATTATTATTCTTTAAAAAGGAGAAAAATGGAAAATATATATGTGTATTCTTTATTTATTAAATATATTTTTCTTAATTGTTATAAAATAGATTTTTCGTATACTTTTTTATTACTCAAAAACCAAAATATATATTATTATATTATATTATATTATATCATATTATATTACATTATTATTATAAAAACCTAGGATAAATAAATATATATATGCTACTTTTATTATTATTATTAGTAGTAGTAGTAGTATTTAAAGTACATACAAAAAATAGAGAAGTGATATATATACATATACTATTTGTTTATTATTATTATTTGTTTATCATTGGTTTATTATTAAATATTAATTATAAATATAATAATAATTTATATTAATTTTCATTACTTTGGGTTGGTGTTGGTTTATTGTGTGTTGAGTTATTGTGATAGTTAATATTTTGTATTTGATCCCATCTTGTAACAGGGACATCATTAACAAAACTAGCCTTGTCACAACTTGATTTGGGAATGTAGTCGACACGTGAAATTTGTTCCACATAAGCCTATTGGGTAATGTGTTTGTCTAAATGCATACTTTATTCCAAATTTCATTCTGAAAACATAACTTCATCTAAATCTTTAATCAAAATCTGATATCTAAAATCATATATACAAAGCACTGAAAACATTTTAATCATACTCTTAAAATCAACTTTACACTTGAAAGCCAAATCATGAGTACATCTCTAGCTTGTTACATAATATTCTAGTTGCATCTCAAATCAATGTTTAAAATTTGGAGTCATATAAAGATGTTTATAACTCTAAAATAAATACATATTTTGAAATAAAGCATTGCTCAGATCTTGCATGCACATTTATTAAAACACTCTACTCTAACATAATTCTACTCTAAGCCTTACTGCAATGTAAAGCTTACCACTAGAATAATTGTGTCTCCTGAATAGGTGAGGAGAAGTTTGAGTCAACAGATTTAATGAGTGGATTCTGACCTATAACTCACATAGGACAACCAAGGGATATACATAATGCAATATACATGCAGCAGCATAAACCATTTGATATTTACATATATAACTATATAAGAAAACACTCTTCATTTCAGGTCACCATGAAAAGAAAACATTTCTAAATTCCAAATCTATCATGAAATTATTTTAACTGATGGTGCATAAATCCTCAAAAAATAGTAAATTCTAGATAACTATACATATATAGTGAAATAACAAAATCCTTCGAATTTCTCGGTTATACATATTGAATATGGCATAACAATGTTTCTCTGGTTTCTCTAGGACACCTCACCAGGTCCGATATATTCTCTGTTATGCATAATAAATATGACATAATATAATTCTCTGCTTTCTCTAGGGCATCTCACTAGGTCCCTGTATATTCTCTAGTTATGTATAATAAATATGATATAACAATATATTTCTCTAGTTTCTCTGGGGCACCTCACTAGGTCCCAATATATTCTTTGATCTGGAAGCTTTGGATTCATATACTTTGGCATAAATGTGGCAATGAAATCACGCAAGGATCACCACCTTGTAGGCACTGTGATTTCAAGAGCCCATAATATATATCTAACAGGTACTATGAATCATAATGGATTTCATATTTTTTAGTTTCATGAAAACTCTTAAAAACTAGTTTGCACATAAATCAAATAAATCTAAAAACTCCTAAAAACTCTTGATACTCTAGAGCTCTAAATCTATGTAACTCTAACCTTAGCATAACTGTAGCTATGAAATCATGTCCAAGGAATCACCCATTTGTAGACATTATGATTTCAAAAGCCCATAGAGTATGTAACCACCAACTACCATGAATCATATGAAGATTTGTACTCTAATTTTTATACGTCTAAAATTCTAAATCATATCTCAACAAAATACTTTCATAAGCTTGATATATCTAATGCCATACTTTAAACATCATGTTTCATAATCTTAAAAATTCTGAAACCATAATAACTCATTGATTCCTGAAGATAAATCATACTCTATTCAACTTTTTGCCAAAATATCTTAACTGGTACTCAAAGAATATATTCTGAAATTCTCAATTTAGAAAACTCGATAGTATCATAATTTCATAAAGCATAGTTGTTAGCTTTGGTAAACTTGCTAAAATACATATTTATCAAAATCCTTTCTTGAGCGTATATAACACTTTCATGGCACACAATATTCCAAATTATGGTCCCAGAGGTTCTTAAAACACATTTTTCATGCTATAGTCAAAATCATGGTTTTTGCTAACTTACCATAACTTGTAAAATCATATTTATTCATAATTTCAATTCTAATTTCATATTTGACAATCATCATGAATCAAACATAATCATAATGGTTAAAATCATGAGTTTGAACCCAATCACCGTTTAGGGTTATGAGTATGTGGGCACCACCAACTTGACATTGGGAGCTTGGAATGACACCAACAACTGTCATAAAGCAACATAGACCCATGAATAATCTCTATTAATTGATCTCTAGACAACTCTAAAACAACTATATGAACATTGGGGGAGCATCTTCACTTGACTTGCTTGCTCGCTAGTGAGGATTTCTGGTTATAGTGAGCCTATTCTGCATAATTTTGTAGACTTCTACATTAACATGGTTCACAGGGTACCGAGGGTTCCCAGCACCAAGATGGCTATGTCAGGCCTAGCCCGACACGTGAACCTGATGCATCACAAGCCTCGACACATGAATATCGAGAAACCAATTCAATTTATATCACACTTCTACAAATGGTGATACAGTAATTAATTTCGATTTCATGAGTGCACGGTAAGCGTTGGAGACTTAAAACGCACACATTCATTTCTCATGTGGGAGTGTATAGTAACATTGAAAGATGTACCAATTTAGCTTGGCCTCCTTATTAATAGGGGAACCTGTCATGGGACCATGTGCTTTTAGCGTGGCACTGGTAAAATAGGTGTGCCAGGAGCTATTGGGGATATGCCCGGGAGGATGATATGTCACAATGTGCAATCAAAGTGAATTGGTTGCATCAATGTTTCCGGTAGAAGTCGCAGATAACGATCCTAATGCGATGGTATACTTTGCTTGTGGTTATACATTGCGGTTGCAAGGTAGGGTATTATTCCTGACAATAAATGAATTCTTCCAAGGTTGCTTCTATTGCTTAAGGATTTGACTCGAGGTGGACAATATATAGCTAGGGTTTTGCATGCTTGGCATATTTATGTAAATCATTGTGTCATGCCTCATTAAGGCACAAGAGATCTCGTGTGTGTGGTGTGGGCATTGTCTCCTCCTGTGTCCTTCACCTCCACAAATATCACAATGTCTCAATTGCCACATATCATGAGAGTCCATTTCATTGAGAAAACAAGTCAATTTAGGTCGTCCTTTCACCACACGCTTCAACTCAAGGCTATGATGAATCCTAGGGCCATCATATTTGGGCCAAGTACTTTGTGTAAGTTAAGATGTAGAATGAGAATGGGGGTTTGAATTGTGTTTTCAAATCCTTGTAGTTTCTGAAAACTCAAACAAAGTCTATCAATTTATTACACTTGAAGGCAGTGGAAACACAAGTTAATAGGTTTCAAAAAGTTACTTTCTAAAGTGTCTGGAAACTAAACAAAATCTCCAGAAAGATGTTTAAGTAAATATAAAGGTTCACACAATAGAAACTAATAACACACAATGTTAAAGAGATAGAGAGAATAGAATATCACACAAAAGATTTTAAATTAGTTTGGCCAACTCTAGCTACATCTAGTTCTCAACAAAACTATTAAGTTCCACTATCAACAACTTTCTCAACCTAAGAAAGTCAGATATTCTTTTTCTCGCTTTTTCAAGCTATTTCTAGTGAGAAATTAGTACCATCAACCCTCATTCACAAGTAGTTTTGATCTTAGTCTTTCAAAACTAATATCACACTGATCACTAATGAATCAAGGATCAAGGTACACGAGATATAAGGTTGTGGTGTTTAACACTCTTAGAAAACACTCCAGTTTCCTAAGATAATAAAATGTATAAGGAAATAACTTGAGAAACTTCTTTCTAATCTTCTAATGAAGAATGTTTGCTAAGAAAAACAAGAAAGAAGATTTTTTCTTTTTTAGACTGAATTCAATATAAAAAAGAACTTAAGAAAGTAAGAATGTTACTTGAAAGTCTTGTGTGCAAAAGTTCCTTCACGTTTGAAAGCTTTCTCCTTTTACATTTGAATTTGAATTGGATTGTTGTCCCTTGATTTTTTTCTCCTCTTGATAGGTGTTGATCAATCCTTGTGTGTCCTAGGATTAGTCTTCTAGAAACAAATGCTTTGTTGTGTCAAGAGACAGCCATATAATGCAGAATCCATTGTCAATTGTTTCTGAACAATACTTTAGAAACTGAATCTTCAATCTAAACATGGTTTCTAAACTTCTCTTCTTGTGAAGACTACATAGGAAATGATGAATATCCAAATATAAAGTTGATATGTCACTTTCATTACTTTCCTAGGTTTTAACTTCTTTTGAAATTCAAATTTCTTTCAGTTTCTAATAACCCAATGTAGTTTCTGATGTGTTTCTACACTTTTTGAATCTTTTATGTTCCATTTGAACTTCTTTCTAAGATAGATGATGATCTTTAGATAGTATTGATTTTCTTCAAAGATGAGCACAAATGAGTACAATGATGGTGTTCTTGATTTGATCATATCAGAGAACTTTAGATTGTCATTCTACTTTCTGAAGTCATGAACTAATTTCTAAAGGCCTAGTTTCACTTTCTCGTTTGCTTTCTTAATATTCTTACATACTCTAGTTCATTTTCTAAACAATTTTTCACATTCTTAAGAATTTGAATCTTTTTGAATGAGATTTAAATCATGTTAAATCATAATAATATGAAAAATATATTAAGAATTGAAATATATGTATATGAGAAATATCTCATTAAGTACTACAAAATCTCAAGCAAACTATTAGTTCTTTCTTCAAAATTTGTTAACAAAGTTTACTTTGTTGTCATTCAAAACTCAAGCTATAATAGTTTTCTTAAGGATTCGGGAGCTAATACTTTGGTGGCCCACAACCCAAACTCCTTCTCATATACCCTAAAAATGCTCCCCATCCTATATACATCATCAACATAAATATTGCAATCATGAGTTTGATTGTTAGCAGGCAATTGCATGACAACATGGAACTCAATCTGTCTAAAATGCCCATAGTCACAATATCTAGTCCTCAAATTAACTTTGAATACGTGACCCATCGAAAGTTCTTGAACATGGAATAACTCATTTCCTCTGGTGAATGACGTGACACGCACACTCCGATTGTGAGAGGTTTCCTTCTAAATGCATTATGATGGTTGCAAAGTAATCATGTCTTGTATCTCTTCAATCATATGCCTCCCAACCTTTGATAACAAATAACTTAGCAAGTCGAAGTACATTGATTTCACCAAGGCCGTGATGGTAAGATGATGAGCCCCTTTCAACAGAGTTTGGGCACTCGACAAGGTTCATGGTCATATGCCCATAGCAATGTCCACCATCAAATGCTTGGGCCCACTTTTCTCTTCGTATTTTATCAAGTCCATTAGTATACACCTCACTATGCTGCATAATCACTCATAATGATAATTGAATTCATGCTCAATCCTCGAATACCCTGCAAAACACAAACTTCTTATTATATTGTGAACAAAAAATATGAAATAAACAAATCACAATCAAACATTCAAATAAACTAGGAATTACCTATGCTCACAACCAATCGATGCAAGTACAAGCTTTTGAAGTTGCGCAAGAAATTGGCATGATTTGTCTGATGTAGAACATATAGAATGCTCTTTAACTCCCAATGATTGTGACACTGACTTATTGCGGCTTTAATAGACTTATGGCGATCAGAAATAATACCTACTCCATCTTGGGTCACTACATATTTGCATGGATGTTCTAGAAAAAATGCCATGCATATGTTGTCTCGCTCTCGACAATTACAAAAGCAACTGGCAATTTGTTTTGATTTCCATCTTATACAACTGCAATCAATAGTCCTTTTGTATTTCTCCTACAAATGTGTCCCATCAACCTAAACCAACGGTTTGCAATGTCTGAATGCATTGATGCATGGGCCAAAAATCCAAAATAGTCGTATGAAGATTCAATCGTATTTGACAATTCCTCAAGGTGAGTGCTAGCACAACGTCACAATTCACATTTGACAATTGAACCATTGACAAAGGTATACATTGCATCCAATCAATTAGTTAATTGTTAGTATGAGCCTTCCCAGCTACCATAAACTCTTTCAATTGCCTTTTGCTTTGCCATCCATGCTTTCTGGTATGTAGTTATGCAATTGTATCGGGATTGAATCTCTACAATCAAAAGTTTTACCTTAACAGGCAGGTTAGCTGTACCATGGGCTCTATTTATGTCTGAATCTAACTTCTTGTGGTCCCAAGAAATCTTCTTGGAAGCACAAATATGCGGCCACTATATCTTTTTATTTCCCACATGTCCTTCCTCTACATATATCTTGCCCTGATAAGCCATTCGCATCCAATCAAAAGCTTTTGCACTTATAGTAAAATGTCCTTGATTCTAACTCTTTAATAGTGTAGTCCACAAATTTAGTAATGTTGTAGTTCTTAATTGCTCGAACTACATCCTCCTTGTGCGGAACACTATTCCAACTCAAAATTCACCATTTGAATCACGATCTCTTGCTAAATTTTCATACTCTGGAAACTCTGGTGTACGCATAACTTCAAGATTTAAGGAACACATGAAAGGTGGAGGATTGTATAGATGCCAAATAGCAATGTTCATTATGTCCTTGTCATCATCATTTGCACCACCATCATTGCCATCATCTCCTTTTGGGTCATAATCACTTTCACTATCTATGATTAAATAATTTGCACCTCTCTGGAATTTGGCTTGACATCTGATGATGTTTATAAACAAAATCAATCACAAATAATGTACTAAATAAAATTTAAACGGTCATATGACTAAGTGGATAGCACAAGCCAAAAATAAATAATATCAAATCAAAGCTTAAAATAAACAACATAATAAAAAATAATAAATACAATTAATAACAAATAATGTACTAAATAAAATTAAACTGATCATATAACTAAATAGCACAAGAAGAAAATAAATAATATCAAAGCTTACTAAAATAAACAACATAAAAAATAGCAAACAAAAGTAATCACAAATAATGCAACAAATAAAATTTAAACTAATCACATAACTAAATGGATGGCACAAGAAGAAAGCTTAAAAAAAAACAAAATAAAAAAATGACAAACACAATTAATCACATATAATGTACTAATAAAATTTAAATTGATTACATAACTAAATAGCACAAGAAGAAAAAGCTTACCAGAGTTCCTGTAGTTTTGATCATCTAGATATGAACTAAGACTAGCCTTAATATTAGCTTGAGCAATAATGTCTTCAAACTTCACATACAACTCAATTCCAAAAATGCATGACTCAAATTGTTGATGAGTCCGAAACATCACTGCAAATTGTTGTTGATGCTTATTTTAATTGCCTATATTTAATATTGCCACCGACAATATTCATTGGATATCTATATTTTATTTGCATCCCTCTTATGTGTGCCGACATTTATATTTTGAGAGTCTAACATTTAGTTCTGCAAAAGACAGTATTTGAAGCTAAAAAGTATACCGACTCATCTTATATAAATGTGTCACCTTTATTTGCAATTCTAATAATAGAACCATTAAAATATATCACAAAAGTAACATCACCACTACTCATCTCTCTCTCTCTCTCTCACTCATATACTTTCAAAACAACCACTCACAATTTCATCAAAGGAGCAAAGAATGAGGATTCTGATAATGAGGCACCAAGTATTTATAGGAGAGTATTGTTACCGTTGAGGAATTTAAATGTTGAGTTATAATTGTGGCGGAATTTTCTAATTTTTGAATATTAGAGTCACCTATGCGTCAAGTGATTTTGAACTTTCATTTTTTTTTAAATTTTTTTCTAGTAAAGTCGCTAAGCTACTAGGTAGTTTATAAGGTTGCTTTTTTTTTCACCCTAAAGTCGCCAATGCATCAAGGGATTTTACAATTTATACCATAGTCATGTGATTTCCCTCCTAATGGCGTAAGTTTGACATTCTTTCACTCCATCTCAATGTTAAAAGAAATGAGCCACTTGAGGTTGGAGATTTCAAGAAATGTCCAATTTATAGGTGAGAAAAACATTTTTACATATCAAAACTAAAATTTGCTTTTCTTCAGGAACCAAAAAATATATTTAATCTTATATAAAATTTATTTTTAATATACATCCCTTTTGTAGTGGGTGAACCTTGACATAATAATAATATTGCTATCTTATAACTTGAAGGTTAAGGTCCTGGGATTCAAATCTTAGAAATAATCTCTCTACAAAATGAGAGTAAGGTTGTATATATCTACCTCAGCCCAGATCAAATAAGAGTTTCTACACTAGACCTCTTTATATATATATATATATATATATATATATATATATATATATAGTCTGCAAGTTAAATTTTATAGTTGCCAAGTTCTTTTGCCAATAAATGAGGCATCTATAACAATTAGTTCCCAGTCTAAGCACGGCAGAATCTTTTTCTTCAAATAAATTCAAAATATACAGTCCCTAATATGATTGGTGCCAAATAGTACATCTAATTCTTTTTGTCACCGTTCGATTTGATTGAATCCATTTCATCTCCATCCATTTTTTCTTGACTAGTCATAATCTCTGCGTCAAACAAGCTCCAAAAGCATTATAAGATTTACAAAAGCTTTCCTTCACAATAACATTTTCCATTTGTGACAACTATGAGAATAGAACTTGGGAGAGTTGAGAGTTGACTGAGCTATCAATCTGCGCTTCTATCTTGGACCTAGTCTGCTAACTTTCTAAACATACATATCCATCAAACATTTAATTATGTTGATTCGGTAATGATATCATTGATAACTGTGTGCATCATTACGATAAAAATTCACAGAAACAAATAAGAGTGAATGCAATTCTTCTAATTTTGACTGAATTTGATCGTCCAATGAATACATTCAAAAAGGATGGAGATATCCCCAGATTTTGCCATATGCTTTGATTGAACTCAAATCACAACGCTCGAATCAAGTTGTATTCCAATAAGAGAAACTGGTAGAATAACAACAACAAAATCTTTATAGCTTTGCGAAGAAAAAGACTTCAAACTTACCAAATCTTTGAGCCATTCTTCCCCACAAGTATCTTGCATTGGCTTAAGTTGTTAGCTATGAAGTGTTGCTTGATCCTAAGGGAACCGTCTCGTAACTCTTCCCGGTCAATCAAACCATGTTCAATACCATATGGAGTTTCCTAAAATGGAGAAAAGTGTTAATCAATATCTATGATTCTAATACTATATCTGACTCTACAATATAATAATCAAGGCTGTTAAAAGGGCCAACCCAGTCTATTTAACTTAGGCCTAAATGATCATTGCTAAACTGACTAGTATTTTGCCAGCTCAGCCCATTTAAGGGTGTCTTAAGAACCTAGACAGGCTGAACTTTGATCACGGTTTAATTCAAATTGTATCAAATGTAAGCTTCCAATCCTTAAGAATCTGTAGCAATTTTCCTTGGGGTATTAAAAATTAAGAAGAGGGAAAGGATTGCCTCATTTTAGAGTTTAAGGTATGCCAAGCAATTACAAAAGTCTTTATAAATGACCAACCAATGAGAAAGCCCAAGATCCAAGTCGTGTCTAAACACATACGGAAGGCCAACAAAGTGAGTTGGTCTCCATTGGCAAAGTCACAGGAAATCTAAGCTTTTAATTCTAAAGCAAAGTCAAAATAAATTCACACTTCCGAATCAAAGATATTGGCAATCTGAACTTCACAATATATATATAAAAATCAGATTTAGAAATCTTGTATTTCTTGTTTTCTAGTCTAAACAAGTATTGTGTCACTATGGGGAATTACCATTTAAAAAAATTAATGGGCTGACAGAACAGCCAGAAATGGACCTGTTTAACTTCTAGGCTAAACAGGCTGGGTCAAAAATATAAAGTTTCAACTGGGTCAGCCTTTTTGCAGCCCAACAATTTTTGCATGAAAACGGGTCAGCCGAACAGATTTGGGCTGTATTGACATACCGAAGTACTTCTTACAAATTCTAGCTGTAAATTACTAAATAAACTGAGTTCAACAACTACCTGATGTACATGGTCCAACAATCTTTCATGTATAACTTCTAATGCTATTAGCTCCAAAAAATAAATAAACAAAATATAAAAAACCCTAGAGGAACTAATGAAATCTTTTGGATAATATACAGCAGAAGTAAAGGGAAAAAAAAAAAATGCCTGCTCATCAGGCACTGAGTCAAATCCTGTACTGCAGCCCCCATCAGCCCCTCAACCGATAAAAAAAAAAAAAGAAAGCTCCCTTCAGTCCTGATATTGTAAATGCCTAGATAATAAAAAATAGACACTAGAAGCTAGCTTGAGAACTAGAGTCAACCCACAAAAAAGTTACAATCATACTACAAGTCAGCATCTGCCCTAGTCTTTCTTCAAGAAATCCTTACCTTTCACATCCAGGAAGATCTCAGCAACCTTCAATAAGTCTTTCTTTTTCTCTACTAAATCAAGCTTGTTAAAACTAGCATTTGATTTGGATGGGTCTACCTCCGCTTCATTGAGTTAATCTTATCACTCTTGAATCAGGCCTGTATTGATGGTACATTAAAAAGAAAGGTACAGGGTCACTAATAACAAAAAGAGCAAAACAAACTATGCCCTTAAAAACATGTACTCTAACTGGCAAAAGTGTAAAGAAGAGACAGAAATATGGTAACACCAGATTGCATTTGAACAGCTGGTTCAACGATGCAACAACCCATAGAAACCTTCTGGGTCCTGACATCCCGAAGAGCAGTATATCCCTTGTGGTATTAATTATATAGTGCTTTATGAATGATTGGCATTGGTAAACAAGCAATATAACCTGTGAACCATCAGCACACCAATACATCACACAAATGATCATGATATGAATCAATAAGACTTCCTGGCTGAACATTTATACAAATATTCTTAAAATTCAATTAGTCACCAGAAACCCAAACTATTGTCCAACTAAAAGTCAAGCAGCCAATCAACATTTAATGAATCTATGATTGACTAGGAGATTAGATTAATACTTACAAAATACCAAGAGAACACACCATTAATATCAAACTTTCAGCAGATTCAAAGGTATATTTTAGCTACTCATATATTAATCGGGACAACAGAGCCACAGCCATATTTGCCTGGAACAAGAAAAGCTTGGAAAATTCTAAAACTGGAACTCGTCATAAAAACATTAACCATGAAGGAACGTCAAACACTTTGACAGGTTATTTAAGCCAATTTAATCAAACATGATAGCCACTCTTGGTGGTCATCTCTCTCTTTTCCTTTTATTTTTGGAGGTAAACAACTGTAGCAGAAGTTACTTGTTTGGAATTCTCCCAAAAAGGTTTAATATAGAAAGAAAAGAGATGAAAACATAATGGTAGGAGTACTCATCAATTTACACCGGTAAGATGTTTATGAACATAAAAAATGACTGAGCACTTATATAGATTAATTGAAGTCCAAAAATTCCAGTGAGGAAAAGGAAAAAGGAAACCACTCAATGATGATTGATAAATGGCAACATGAACAAAAAAAAGAAATTAGTGGAGCCAGCAAGATGCTTGTGAAAGACATAAAGATAATAATTTGATCACTAAGTAATCCAATTCCCTACTTCTTACAGAATTACATAGATCCCTAAATCTCTGCATCAAGCAAGCTCCACAAACAGTATAATTTTCACAGAAGCATTCATTCACAGTAACATTTCCATTTATGAGAACATCAAAACAATGAGAATAGAATTTGGGAGAGTTGAAAGCAGACCAAGCTATCAATTCATGCTTCTATCTAGTATCTAGGAGGACCTATTCTGCTAAGTTTCTAGGCATACATATCCATCAAACATACTTATTCATGTTGGCTCAGTAACGATATCATTGGTAATTGCGTGCATTGTTACAATAAAAATCACAGAAACCAATAACAGTGAACACAATTCATGTAATCTTGACTAAATTTATTTAAACTAATCAAGCTTTGCTGATTTATGCACAATAGTTAAAGAATAGAGAGGGTGAAGAAAAATATACCTGACATGCAATTGAAATAGTCCAAATCAAGAAGGAGACAACTGGGTCTGAGTGTGATAATGCCACAAAGAAAAAAACTAAGGATCATTTTTTGCTGAGTCCGTGACCTTATATTTGGAGATTAGGTTGATCCAAGAAAGAAGAGTGATATATAAATAAATAGGAGTCAACATTCAAATCTGGCACTTTGCCTACAAGATCAGATTCTCCTATGACATTAGACGTTGTTTGAGTTCTCTGTCCACAGAATGTAGCCATTCATCTTCATCCACAACTCAACTTCCCCTCATACACGGATTTATACAGGAGTTTTAAGTATTGCAGAGTTCTGCGGCACAAATGAAATATTCAACGATGCGGGTTAAAAGTTTACAAACCAATGGCTGATTATCTATCCCATGTAGGAACTAGGAAAAGCAATATTGGCCTTAAAATGGGAAAGTGCCCTCCCTACGCCCTTGTTACCTTCCACCTCAATGGCACTACAACCTGGAACCTTTTTGATTCCCATATCTTTCATTCTACTTCTCACCTTGTTCACGTCTTCCCATCTGTCAGCAGAAGCATAAATGCTAGCAAGAAGTGTATGAAGACTTGAATCACTAGATTTAACTTTTGCTAGTGTCACCGCAAGCCTTTCACCCATATCAATATTCCCATAAATTCTGCAGGCACTTAGCAAAGCCCCATAAAGTGGAATTATCATCTCATTGTTTTGATCTGGTAACTTCTTTACTAAATCCTCCGCTTCATCTAACAGTCCAGCTCGACCAAGAAGGTCAATGAAACACCCATAGTGCTCTAAATTTGGCTCGATATGATATATTCTTTTCATGGAATGAAATAACTTGCGGCCTTCTTCTACCAATCCTCCATGACAACATGCACTCAACACAGCAATAAAGGTAATGTCATCCGCTCTCACCCCAAATGTTCCCATTGCTTCAAATAGCTCAAGTGCTTTGCTTGTCTTACCATTCATGGCAAGCCCATAAATGATTGAAGTCCATGCGGCAGTATCCTTTTCCTTCAATCCATCAAAAATATCCAAAGATTTCTCTATGCAACCACATTTTGCATACATTTCAATCAAGGCAGTACCAACCACGGCATCCACCACGATTCCATTCTCGTCTATGTAATCATGAATCCACCTGCCTTGTTCTAGAGCTCCCAATTGAGCACAACCAGTAAGGAGAGTGACCACAATGAATTTATCTGGTCTGACTCCTCTAATTTGCATCTCCCGGAACAATGCAATAGCCTCATCAAAACGATTAAATTGCACATACCCATTAATCATAGCTGTCCAAAGAACAATATCTCGAGATGGACTTTTCTCAAACAAATCTCGAGCTTCATCCAGCCAACCGCAATTTACATACCCAGCTACCATACTAGTCCAACAAATCACATTTTTCACGGGCACCTCATCAAATATTTTCCGGGCTTCACTCAAGCATCCACACTTGCAATACATGTCCAACAACGCATTCCCTATTTTAGTTGTTAAATCTAGTTCATTTCTAACATAACTATGAATTTCCTTGCCAATCTCAATATCTTTCAATGCTGTACAAGCTGATAGAGTACTTACAACCGTGGCTTCATTAGGCTTCTCAATGCTTTCCTTTCGCATCCGCCGATAAATACCAATAGCCTCCCGGAACCTCCCGCACCTCACATACCCTGCAATCATGACGTTCCAAGAAACCTCATCCCTCTCAGGCATTTCCTCAAACACCTGTTCTAAACAACCAACTCTACCCAATTCGGCATACATATCCATCAACGAGTTACAAACATAGGCATCAAACTCTAGCCCAGTCTTGACCACAAAGGCATGAACCTTCTCCCCTTCATTAACCTCTCCAACACAACCAATAGCCTTTAAGACATAAGGATACGTGTAATTATCCGGGGACACAACAGTACCTTCCCTCATTCGGCGGAATAGAGAATGGCCCCTCTGAAACAGCCCCTTTTGACAAAGGCTTTGATCACGACATTGTATATGAACAAAGATGGTTGGTGAATGGAGTTGAAGATTCTGAGTGCGTAGTGAAAGTTGTCTCCTCCGCTGTTGGAGTCCAGAGAGAAGGCCATGAGCTTGTTGAGGGTGTCCCTGTCTTGCTGCAAACCCACAGAGAATGTCTGGGCCTGGATCTGCTTGAGCTGGCGCATGGTTTTGCAGCTTTAGAAGGGAAATGCATGTTCCCTTCATTAGTTTTGCTGCTGCACTGTGTGACATGGTTGTTGCTGAAAACACATTGATTGGGTACTGATAGTGAAATTATCTATTTACCCTTAAGTTGCAACCACCACACCACCACCACCAGTGGTGCCGATGGCGATGTTCTTGATGGAGGTTTCACCGACGGTGAGGGTTTTGGTGACGACGTCGAAGACTGTGTGTATGAACCGAGGCCGTAAGAGACCGTTGCGACACTGCGATTGGTTTGAGAGTGTATAGGAAGAGGAAGAAGGCGGGTCGAATATTGGGGTGAGGGATGAAGGAGCGGGTGGGAATGGGGAAGAAACTGGATTTTCCCTGGAATTTCACTGGTTGTTTGGAAACCCAAGGGATGGGGTAACGAGGGAAGTGGAACAACATAAAAGAGTGAAGTTACTTTAATAACTAGTGTATACGTATCAGTATACAGTTTTATATGAAGCCTACACTCCAGATGTTGAAATTTCATTAAGTCTAAAGGACATGTCATTGGAAGACTATTTGGTAGTATCACATTTTGGGTTAAAGTCCCGGTAATTGTTATAATAGAAAAACAAGTTAAATAATGATTTTTATAAAATCTTTAAACATTCATTTTTAGTTTAAAAATTTTTGAAGATTTTCGATTTAACTAAAACCCAAAATTTGGGTTTTAATTTGTTGGAATTTTAATTTTTATAATATTTTATTTGAATTCAAACGGAGGTATTTCCTTATTTATATTTATGTTTTAAAGTTAATGGAGAATAAAATAAATGAGGACATTAACTTAAAATAAGTGAATGTTGAGGCAACCCAGATGCAGGATGACAAAAGGATGGGTAAGTCTGTTCGTGTAAAATTTTGGGGCCCTGCGCTAGCAGTGGCGGGTTAGGGCTCGCTAGCGAAATATATCACTAGCGAGTTGTTATTTCCCAAGTTCGCTCAGGCTTACATATACGAACGTGTCTGATGTTAGCAGTGTTAAAACGACACAGTTCATTTAATGAGCCCTATATACCCCTAATTTCCCCTTCCAAAGCTGAAACCCAAACCCTAAACCCCCAAGGTGATCTCCTCCCCCTCCACTCTCATATTCGATCAAATCATCTTCCTCCAAGCTTCAAAATGTGTTTGGTTATTGGTTTATGCATTCTTTTCTCTTTCTTCCATGTTCTAGTGTAGAGGCTTTAGGGTTGTTTGGAAGTATTTTTATTCTTAAATTTTTTAAAACTATTTTAGAAAATAAGTTTCAGTTCAATTTTTAAAAAGAAAAACTTATTTGGCAATGGAACTTTAAAACATTTTATAATTGTAAAAAACGGAAATCCGTTTGTATAATTTTTTAAAAAATCTTTTAAAACTAATAAAACAAAAAACGTTTTGGCAAATTGTATTACTATAAATGACAAATTTTAACTATTATGTTTTATAGATAATATTTTCCTTACATACATAATAAATAAAGTCTTAATACAAATTCCTATTCTAAAAATAGTCTTAACACAACTTGATATCAATTTACATTTATAAATACATTTATAAGCTATGCTTGATTTTCTTGTAACCACGTCCAATTTGCAATTTGATCACGATATCTTGCTATTTCCCTTGCAGCTTATCAGTCAATCTTGTTGTGTTGTCCTATTAGAATTCACATCTATATTTACATTAACATGAAATAAAGAAAGAAGCAAGCAAGACCATCTCTCACAACATATGTTTGCTTAGGCAAAAAAATATAAAAAGGGATGTGGAAATTGCATAGTCTATGCAAAACAAGAAAACTCTCATCACTATTTTTCTTTTTGATTCAGTTATTCAAGATCAAAACTCAAGTTGTTCGTGAAGCAATAACATATAGATTCACCATAAAACACAATTAATATCAAGCCTTCCAACATTAACACCAAAAACATAACTAGAAACACACTTAAGTACCTAACTAAGCAATCTATAAATGTAACGCCTAACCAAGCAATCTAAAAATGTGACAGCTTGCTAGTTTAACACTCTTGACTCATTGCAAGTTTAAACTTTATTGGTTTGAAACTTTTGACATGGGACCAAATACATTCTAGCAAACATTGTCTCCATGCTTAAGGGATTTACTTAAATTCTTCACATGATGCAAAATTCATAACGTAAGGTATATAACTAATCGTGAATGAAACTATTAAAGAGTAATGCTTCTAAACAACCAGCTTATACATGCGCAATTCGCAAAAAACAAATTATGCCCATTTCCTAATCTGATATGCAGATGTTTGGTCATTTATCATACATTTCCTTGAATGAGGATAATAGCCACCCTCGCAGACTTCAGCAAGCTAACCACCAGTGGGTACATGCAATAACTATAGCAATTTTTCTTGACTCATTGTCAATATTTACAAAGAAATGTTTGGGTATACGTCCCACATTCAAGAGAGAAGCAGTGGGCAAAGAAAGAGAGAGGGAGGGACTCATGGGGGATCTGGGCTGTGGGGTCGCGAGTCCGATGGATCGCAGCGCTGGGTCACGAGGAGATTGGTCTTCGGTCGCGGAGCACGGCGAGTCCTGGGTCTTGGGGTTGCGAGCACGGCGATCGCGGGGTCTTGGACACGGGTCGCGAGCACGTGGATCTAGGCGTGTCATCGCGTAGCACGGCGGATTGTGGGGGCTTGGTTTCCGGGTCACGAGGGCTTAGTTCGGGCGACTAGTGGCGGAGGAGCTTGGTTCGCGACAACGAATGGAGGAGCGGTGAGGTGAAAGGTGGAAGAAGAAGGGTGGATGAAGGTGAACAAACAACAAAAATCATGTGAAAATGAGAAGCGGTGCGCGCCTCAAGAGTTGAAAAATGGGCAAAACATAAACTTCACATATTCACAATTTTGCCACGTTTCGTTTTGTTAAAACAAGAACAAAAAAAAACTCAAACTGTTCTTGAATTTCAGTTTTAAAACCTGGATTGTGAGTTTTTATTTTTAAAACCAACTCTTACAAAACAAATTGCCAAACAAGTTTTTGTAGTCTTTTGTTTTTAAAACTAGAAACATTTTTTAAAAGTTATTGAACGCCCCTTTGTTGTTCTCTCATTATTGTCAAGTGGGGGTGCTCCCCAATGTTGTTAGAGTTATATTAGAGCTATCTAGGGATTGTTAGAGATTAATCTATAGTTTATGGTTGCTCTATGGCAGTTGTTTGTGCCATCTCTCCATGGAATTGAGTTTTAGAGAAAAGGAAATTCAACTATTATGTTTATGAACTCCGTGTTTAAAATTATGATTTTAAATTTATCAAGTATATGAAAAGTTATGTTAGCTTAAGATTTGAATTTAGAACTTCAGTTTTATGGTATCAAGAGTACATAATTCAATATGATTCGTAGCAACTAAGATACATATTCTATGGGCTTGAAATTAGAATATTACAAGCGTGTGATCCCTTGACATGATTTCCACAGCCACAATTATGCTAAAGTCAGATTGTTAGAGTTATATAAATCCAAAACTCTAGAGTACTAAGTTTTAAGGGCTCGTGTTCGTGAGGGATGGAGCACCCACCCTTAGATTATGGTTTTTGATAAACTAGTTTAACGGTAGCTATAGAGAAACAAACAGTAAGTTAATAGCTTAAAAATGATCGTTAGCTTTGGTACCAAGTTGTCTTTAGGGGCAATCTCAGAGCAGATATGGAACCTAGTTAGTGTCTGATTTAGATCCTTGAGGAATCATAGTGCAGAAAAATGGATATGTCATGGTTGACATACATAACTTAGGAACTATTGAGGTATTGCTATTGTTATTATATGTATAGTTACCAATTATTGTTTCTCTATGAGTTGTTGCACCCCAATTGAAATATTTTCATAATAGACTATGGATGTAGAAATGTTTGTTATAAGGTTATGGTATGAAACATGTTTTTCCAGAATAGCTATGTTATGTAAATATTGAAAATGTTTTGCTGGTGCATGTATATCTATATATGGTTCTTGGTTGTCCCATGTAGTTGATGGGTGACAACTCATTCACTAAATCCGTTGACTCGCCCTTCTTTCTTCCTCTTATAGTTACAAGTCCAAAAGTCGTTCGATCACGATAGGTAATTCAGTTACATTTTCGTGAGCTTTACATTCCTGAAAGCTTAGTCTAGGGTTATGTTAGTCTTAGAGGGCTCCAACGTTTAAGGTAAGATCCAAGCCACGCAGGTATTTTGAAATTCTGTAACTATTTTCAAAGTTTATGCATTTTTCTATATGTTTCCAGAGTTTAAGTATGGATTTTAACTATTGGTTTTGATTAGATTATGTATTTGAACATTCATGTAGTTATGATTCAGTTTTCAATGGTTAAGCAGATTATCAATTTAAGATTAATATCATATGATGGATTGGTTTATGATTTTATAATGACAAAACATATTAGAAAGGGGTTTTCAAAGTTTGAATATTAAATATTTTCAGTTTTATGAAATTAAATATTATGTTTTGCAAGAGAAAATGATATTGATTTAAAGGAAAATTATATTTTCAGTATGATACTATTATATTTTATGCATTTAGAGACAATTCACCAAAGGCTTACGTAGAGATATGATTTCTCATGTGCGGAAGTTCCCAAGTTTGATATGAAGGATTACGTATGTATGTAACTCCATTGTTTCGATATATAGTCAATAAAATGGATTCATGTATACTTATTACACGAGTAAAGTGTCACTTTCATCTCTAAAATTGTAAGTTTCTTTCACTTTAAGTCTTGAAATTTCAAAATTAACTCTTTAATCCCTAAAATTGCATTCCATAGGTCACGTTAGTCCCTGGTCAAACAACCGTCATCAATTATTATATTTTGCTGCGTGGCACGTGGCATGCTGGCGTGGCACGTGGCATGTCACGTGTCGATAATATGTCATGTTGATCCCACATGGCATGCTGACGTGGCATTAGATCAAAATAAGTTTAGATTGGTCCCTGAAATTTTAAATGTGTTAAAATAGTCCTTAAAATGTTCTAAAATGTGTCAAAAAAGTCCTTGAATCCCAAATTTCTCCTATTTTATTTCATAAAATTTAAATTTTTAATATTTGTCAAATCCACTTATTTCTTTTTTATTTTCACGCCTTCCTTAAACAAATATCTCTTTAACATAGAATAACAATGAGAAGATAATGTATTATCAACAAGTTATTGTTGTTGGACGAGTGGTAAGCAATTTACTCCTCATAAAGATGAGAACATGTTGGGGGAAGTAATCATAAATGCTATATTCTAAATCGATGTCATTATGTTTGCTCTATTCGCATCAATATCCCCAAGAAGCGATCATTCTACGACACACTATCGTTAAGGTGAAATAAAAGACACAATTCTCTACTTGAGCTAGATTAAAACTCTCATATTTGATATGGTTTGCAAGTACATTTGACATTGTAACACCCTAAAAGGACCCAACTACGTTTAAGTTCGCATTTGGGTTCTATTAGATGTCACTTATACTTTGCGTTTATTTTCTTTTAAATTTAACTTATAAAAATAGTGGATAATTTTTTTTGGTTTTTTTAAATTACTTTTCAAAAGCTTAAGCCTGTAGTGAGAATTGAAATACATAGCGCTTACCTAGATGGTACTCAAAATTACTTTGCGTACTTACTTAATTCAATATAGCAAAATAAGGGACTACATGTAAAATTACCATTACATAAGCTAAAATCTAACTACTTAATACATAAGTCATACAGGACATATACCATAGTGATAAGTTCTTAATAATAACAATATAAATTCTCCTCTAGATTTTTTGCATCTACAACATAACTAAACTTGGAATGATTATTCTTGGAAAGTCTGAAATCTTCATGTAATTGCCTCCTTCTACAGCTATATTGCTTCAAGTGGACTCGTTTGTCTCTGGTAATGACAACAAGAAACATAAGAGTGAGAAATACAAGATTTCTAAGGAGGAGTTCCTACTTGCACTTAACGTGTCATCGTTGTTGTCTCAGTCACTTTATTTATCTAAAAAGATGGACATATAAATGGTTCAATTACTAAATTTTCGCAAATGTAATTAGCCGAAGTGCGGTTGCTTTTAACTATTCTCATAACATTAACAGAAATATATATTCAGTCATTAATCAATCATGCATCCAAATATATCATATAAAATCACTAATGGGAAATAATGATTTAGGAGATGCATGCATTTCATTATTACATCCTCAACATTTATATTATCTTGCGTACCACACCTTTGGGTTTCCATTCAGTATATTTATGAATTACTCACGGGTGAATGTATCAATGCCTTAAACCATCCTAAAAGGGTAATGAGGTAACACGTGGCCGTCACCACAACATTATGGTTTTCTTTCTGCCATGATCTCAATGGATTAGGGGTTAAGTCGTGAGCTTAGCTCAAGTCCAATTTTCACTATTATTGCTACTTTTACAGGCTTTACTTTATTCTCCTGAGTGAAATCACCAATACCTTAATCCTCTTTTGAGGATTAGCAGTGAGTTTGATCATTTATTAGTTCATTTGAAACATGAATGTATCCACATTATCATGTAATCGTTAATAAATCATGGCACAGTCAATCATTTCATCCATATCATTTCATATCTCATCACTATATATTCATATTACTACATATCACTTTATGCCAAAACAGTAGACATGTTATGTAAATCTCATAGTAATAAGCAAATAATCTCATATAGATTTCTCATAAACGATTTGTATTAAGCAACCCAAGATATCAAGTCGAGTCCTAGTGTTCCTAAGGGGTCATGGATGTCTTCATTGGTATGTATACATTATGAATGTCTTGCTTTGTACTCTTTAGCATTCTCTTATTTCATTATTGCATTTCAAAATATTATTAGAGGTTCTTTATATATTTTTAGGCTCCCCTATATTTGAAAATTATTGCAATTTTGATCCTTAAAATCTCTTTACAAGATTTGAATCTTCTATTTATAGTTCTAACATTGTTTATAAGAAAATTTGTAACTTTCAGTATACTTATTATACTAGCCTTTTAAATATAGTCCCATATTCTGGTCTCATCAACCTTTCTATTAAGGGTAATTTTATTAAAAATACATTTATGTCATAGTACCCTTGTAAAGTTACCCCTTCCAAACTCTCTTAGTACACTATCCTGAAACTTTATTTCTCATTCCATTTTTACGTAGTGCAAATACCATACATTGGTGTGTTCCTAGATGTATTAGCTTTCCAACGAGTTGAAATCAGTCCATTTGCATTTTTATAGAGTGAGTTATACCTATTTTCCTGTAAGGTTCATTTAGAGTTCTAGTCTTAGGCTCTACTTTAAAAATTTATATCTTGGGCTAGAAAACTCCTTTTTAGGTGATTTTTTGGACAATGTTATTTATTAAGTCTAGTTTATAGTAAAAATATTTTATTCCCAAAAGTTTCATATTTTGAAGTAGTTACTTGCCAGAAATAGCTAAAAATCCAGGACCTATCATTCTCATATTTATTATTAGTCCCTCAACACAAGGACCATCTACCATGTTTTTAAGTCTTATATAAGCATGAAACATCTTAAAAACATTTATAATAGAGAAGTGTATGTAGTGATCCATAAAATTATATTTCACAAACAACTATTCAAAAAACACAAGCTTGAGGCATTCTAACCATGAACAAGGTTAGACACCAACAATGTTTGAACAAATAAAGAAGAAACTCCTACCTCTTATGTAGGGTCTAAAAAGTCATTCTCTTCTTTCTTGAGCTTGAGCAAGATTCTTTGGAGTAGATAACCCTTCTTGTATCTTGGCTCTAGAACTTTAGTGCTTAAGAAAATATTTTTCACTAGAGTTAAAAATTGTAACTCTTGTGAAGGCCAGTGAAAGTTTGAGCTTAGAATTTAAGTGTTTGGATGAAGTTTGGAAATTGAAGAGAAATCTTTGAAAGACGAACATAATAAGAAATGGTAAAGAAAGAATAAGAGAGAAAGAACACTTAGAGAGTTTCTAAAGCTTGAAGACTAGTAAGAGTATATGTATTTTACAAGAGTTAGATGATGTCGCTCTTATAAAGCATGGTGAGGTCTTTTTGTGACTTGGAAATGGAATGAATGGAAGAGAGTTTGAAGAGTATTTATAGTGAAAAATAATGAAGCACTTAGAGAACTAATGTTTAGAGCATGATTTATGCAAACATGTTAGCAAAATTTTGGGATAAGAAAATGTTCCATGTTTTATGCAAACATGTAGGCCTAATTTTGGCATGAAAATGCTTCATGTTTCATGCAAACATGTTGGCCTAATTTTGGGATGAAATGCTTCATGTTTTATGCAAAAATGTTGTTGTTAGGCATGCATGGTTAGTGAAAATTTTCTAACCTTTAATGCATGTATACATCATAGATTTACATTATGTAACCTTATGCTTTAATAGGTGTTTTTAAGTTTTAGCATGAAATTGTCTATGTGAATATATGTGATTAAGAATGTGCATGATGTATTTGATTGAATTATTGTACTATCATCTTAATCTAATGACTTAGATTCATTCTTGTTTAAAGACAAGTCTAGGGATTTGTGTAAATGGCATTATAGTAATTATTAAAGAAGTGACATTGTAATAATTTCCTTAATAAAGATAAGGGTATTTTTGTAATTAGACAATGACAGTGGTAGTTTGGTAATTTCCTTGACATAGCAAGGGTATTTTCATAATTTCACTAAGTAATGACATTTTTTTGTAATTCTTTTCATATTTTTCTAGACACACTTGATTATTCTAACATTATTTGTTATTTTTCATGACATTTGTCTAATTTCTATAAGTTTTACTCATTTTGTATCATTAATTAGGATTAGTCTTTCAAATTAATTTTTTACTATCTATTTATTAATGAAATTTACTAATATTGATTAGGAAATTTAACCTTGTAAATAAATTGTCTTTGTCCAATATTTTAAATTTAGAGTTTGTGTTAATAGTATTTATTGTTCCTTATTCTTGTGTCTTCTAACTATGCTAATGTTATTAATCACCAATGTTGACCCTTCCCACTATGGGACCAAGATCAACTGCCTAGTCGGTAAATCAATTGCTCAGTTCATAAGTCAATTAGCTTAGATGAAATTTGGGATATTAGAATCTCTTTTCATTATCATGCTAGATTTTTTTGATACCAAATTCCTTCCCAAATTGCAACTAAAATATTCCAAAGAGATTCTTGCTAAACTTCATCCATGCTTGATAATATAATGTTTCTCTTGAATCCTATTTTTAATATTTTAAAACCCATTTTATTCCAAGAAATGTAATGTAATAGCTAATAAATTAATTATTAGCTAAATATAGAGGTCTCAAATTTGGACTAATTAACTTAATTATGTTTAGGATATTTAAAAATTTAGATTATTTAAATAGGGTATGAAAATGATAGAGAAATACGTGAGTTTAAGAATTATCAAGGATTTAGATTTTATAAATCAAAAGAGGAAAAATTTGGGATTTAAGGACTTTTTTGACACATTTTAGAAAATTTCAAGGACTATTTTGATACATTTAAAATTTAGGGACTAATTTGAATCTATTTTGATTTGATGCCACATTAGCATACCACGTGGGATCAACATGCCACATCATCGACACGTGACATGTCATATGTCATTTAATGTGTCACATCAGGAAATGTAATAGTTGATCAAGTTGTTTGACTAGTGACTAATGTGACTCAGAATGCAATTTCAGGGACTAAAGAGTTAATTTTGAAATTTCAACGACTAAAGTGAAAAAATTTACAATTTCAGGGACAAAGTGACACTTTACTCCTTATTACACTCACATTAATGATCGACTCAGCACTATGGGTTATTGGATCATTGATTTAACTGGTTCAATTATATTTAGTTAAATAAATAAATCAAATATGTTAATTTTATATATATATATATATATAAGGCTTAAATATATTTTTGGTTCTTAGAAAATGAGCAAATTTTGATTTTAGTCATTGATTTTTTTTTTTGTTTGGTTGTAGTCCAAATATTTCTAAAACTACTTGATTTTAGTTCCTATAATGTATGATTACTGATTGTTATGTGAAATTGAATGCCCTAACTCAATATTAGCCAGTTCAATATTTGATATAAACAGTTTAATGATAGGGATTAAAACCAAACAAAAATACTTTTTAGAGGCCAAAATCAAAATTTATTTATTTTTCAAGAACCAAGCATATATTTAAGCCTATATATAATTAGTATCACATTATGTAACAATGGATTGATAAAATTGGGTTTAGTGGGATGGAAGAGAGTTAAATCCTATTGGGTTCCAATATTTGGGTATGACAAATTTGAATAGAGTAGAATCGAGTTGGAGAAACCATCCAATACCATCATTCCCTTTTATTTTTCTTACCTCCAAATTGGAAAAATGAGATGAAATTCAACTATTTTCTTATAAAATACTATTTTATCCCTATTACTAATATTATTCATCTGTCTTGAGGGCATTATAGGAATAAAATATTTAAATTATAACAATTCCATTCCATTTCATCTTTAAAATATTCAAAAAATGAAGTCAATCTCCTTCACTTTATTCCACTTCATCAATCCAAACAAAGCCTTAGGATTTGTTTGAGACTAAAAATTGATGGATTGAGAGAATGACAAAGAGATTTCATGTGATCTGTGTTTGGAAGTGAATTTTTGGCAAGGGAAAGTAAGGGACACTAGAGTTGAGCCCTCGAATCCATCACTCACACTAATTTAGTGACCCCCAAGTCAAAGGATTAAGAAGGGCACACTTTTTGCTCTCTTTATTTTCTTATTTTGGCCCTTATATGAAAATTATACTTACAAAATAAAGAGATAAAAGTAAAAAAATAAAATTTATATACCATTCTATTCTCCTCACTTATATTTTAAAGGTTTAATTAATTTGTCAAGTCTATAGTTTTATCGAATTTTCAATTGGGTCCTACATTTTAAAAGTTTTCAATTAGGTCCCTATATTGGTTAAAATTTTTCAATAAAGTCCTCTTAACCACCATTACCAAAAAATAGAATATTCCTAGCATATTCCATTTCCTTCTACCTCATCCATCTTTCCTCCCCACCACCCATTGTAGAGGCGGCTACACGTGGCTCTCTCCCTATCCATCATTATTATCAATAACCAATCTTCCACCCATAATCAAACACAACATCAAATCCAACTAGAATCACAAACATCATCAAATCACAAACAAAAAATCAAACCAAAATCAAGTACAAATCCTTCCCCACAAACCCAAACTAAGCCCTCCACTTTCAGCCATTATTGTCTCTTTTCAAATCCAATATGCAGTCCCATATTACAAACCAAAATCCAAAATCAACTTTAAATCCAAAAACGAAAATAAACACAAAAAGGAAAGCACAATAAAACCTCTACTTCACCTTCTTCCTCCGGGTTAGCCCGCACGCGCGCACAATCATCCACCAAGCCGTAGTGAAGACCCAGCTTCTGGAATTGTGACCATAGCATGCGGTTGAGGGTGAGCCATCGTGAATAGAGCCCTTGCCGCTCCACCAGTCTCGCTCCATTGTGGGTAAGCCATCGTGGCAGAGCCCCGCGTGCCCTGCATCTCCGCCTCGCCACCTTCGCCCTTTGTCGTGACATGTCTGACGTCGCTCAGCATCGCCACACCACCGCCTTCTCCGTGCCTCCACGTCATCGCTGTGCCTCCAAACAACCCCTTCGCCATGTCACCTTATGTCTTGTGCTATGTGTTCTCCCTTTTTGGTTACAGCAACATAGATATAGGAGATTAGGAAGGAACCTTTTTTCCCTTTGGTTGTGGGATTGAGGGCTGGGTCTTGGTTGGGGTAGAGAAGATGGAGGGGGTTGACGGTGGTAGTGAAGAGGAGAGGGTGAGAGAAAAGAAAATAAGAGTTCCTACTATGCTTTGGTAGAAATGGGTGCATGGTTACACTGTGAAATCTCATCTTTCAAATTACATAGTATATGAATTTTATATTTATTTTATGGTGTAGATAATAAGTTTTATGGTACATCTGACTTCATTAAGTGCATCATAGCATTGTTGGATATATTTTTGTAGGTGGTTAATAAACAACTTTATTGAAAAATTTTATCCAATATAGGGACCCCAATTGAAAACTTTAAAATGTAAAGCAATTAAAATCAATAAAACTATAGGACTGACGATTAATTAAACCCATTTTAAACTCTTGGATAAGGGTGTGACATGTTTGTGGTTCTTTGATTTGAGTTTTAGTTTTTTAGATTTTGTGAAGGAAATATTACAAATTTTAAAAATTGACAAATTTCAATTTTTAATTTTCATTTCCACCTTTAGTATTGTCTTCATAGAGTTTTAAAAACTATAAATTGAAACTCAAACAAACATATTTTTTATACTTCGATTAATAACTATTCTTTTTCCTCCATTTCAAATCTCCCAAACGCGTCCTTTGTTAATGTGTATTCACTGGTCTTCCCTATCCGACTCCGGCGCCGAGGCTAGCAACTTGTTGGATGCCATGCCATCGAGTTCGAATGCTCCACTCTCTCTTCACTCCGCGACGCCGCCACCTCACCCCTCACTTCAAGCACTTCCTTTCTTCTTCTTCTTCTTCCATTCCCACACACTCTTCTTCCTCCACCTCAACCAACAAGAACCAAGGAGACTTCTCGAGCGTCGACTTCCGCGGTTTCGCCCGTTCCGTGCTATCCCTTTTGGAGCATGAGAACCGAGTCGTCAACCAGCAACGCGCCAGCGACGACTCTCTTTCTCTGAAGGACCTCCTTTCGGACGTGTCCACCGTGATCCCCGACACCACTCGCAAGTTCTGGCGGGCCCACGTGCTGGAACCCGAGCACGTGCTCGAAATGCTGGTGGGTTTTCAATCCGAGTGCTCAAAACACGGCATCATCATCGGCGCTGAAAACGTCAGGCCCCTGTGGCGGATTTTCAGGACGAACTCGGTCGGCGGCTTCGAGAATCATCTTCCGCGGTCCTATGAGGTCATGGCATCGCTGCTTCTGCAAGCTGGGTTGCTCAGAGAAGCCGAGCACGTGCTCCTCTCTGCTGCATCGTTGGTTTTTGAGGAGGGTCAGGGTCATGGGATTTCAATTTTGAGTGATCTGATTGAAGGGTATGTTGGCGTGAGGGAACCGGAAAGGGCGATTCTCGTGTTCAGCACTGTGAGGGATCGCGGTGTGGTCCCTTCGCGGTCCTGTTATCGCGTTCTCGTCGATCTCCTGGTGAGAATGAAGAGGGCAGAGCTTGCGTTTAGGGTCTCTGTTGATTTGCTGGATCATCTTGTTTGTGGCGCACCGCCATTGAGCGGTGCTGAGGTGAAGACATTGGAGAATCTCGTGGTGCTGCTTTGCGGCAATGGGATGGTTCAGGAAGCTAGGAGCATGGTGAAGAAGGTGCTGCCTTTTGTTAACCCTGAGGAGGTTGGTGGCTTGGTTTTTGATGAGGTTGCGTTTGGGTACTGCGAGAAGAAGGACTTCAAAGATTTGCTTGGTTTCTTTGTTGAAGTAAGGCGCGCCCCTAGTGTAGTCGCTGCCAATAGAGCTATGAATTCTGTGTGCAGTAGCTATGGGGTAGAGATGGCAGGGGTGTTTATGCAAGAGCTTGAAGGGAACTTGGGCTTTAAACCTGATGAAGTAACCTATGGGATTGTAATTGGTTGGAGTTGTCGTGAGGGGAAGTTGAAGAATGCTTTATGTTATTTGTCTGCTATGCTATCGAGAGGCCTGGTGCCGCGATGTATACTTATAATGCTCTTATAAGTGGGCTGTTTAAAGTGGGCATGTTAGAGCATGCCCGTCACATTCTCGATGAGATGATTGATAGGGGGACACAGCCTGATGTTTCGACTTTCAGGGTTCTTATAGCGGGGTATTGTAAGTCTAGACGGTTTGATAGAGTGAAAACATTGATTTGTGAGATGGAGAGTCGTGGTCTTGTTAAGCTTTCTCCGGTGGAGAATCCGCTTTCCAAGGCATTTGTGATTTTGGGCTTGAACCCTTTGAGTGTGAGGCTGAAACGAGACAATGACAGGAAACTGTCGAAGGCAGAGTTCTTTGATGACATTGGAAATGGACTTTATTTGGATGCAGATGTTGATGAGTATGAGAATCACATTACTCAGGTTCTTGAAGAATCTGTGGTAACTGACTTCAATTCATCTGTCAGGAAGGAATGCAGCAATAATAATCCGAAAGGTGCGTTGGTTTTGGTTGAAGAAATGCTTTGGTGGGGTCAAGAATTGCTGTTGCCCAACTTTTCAGAGTTAGTAAGACAACTTTGTTCATCTCGGTCACGGATCAAATCAGTGATCAAGCTTTTGGAGGAAATGCCACGCTCTGCCAATAAATCTGACCCGGAAACTGTCAATTTGGTTGTACAGGCTTACAGCAAGAGAGGCTTGCTATGCAAAGCGAAAACTTTATTGGATGAAATGCTTCAAAACAAATTTCAGGTCAAGAATGAGACGTATACTGCCATATTATTGCCTTTATGGAAGAAAGGAAATTTGAAGGACCTGAGTTATTATTGGGAAATTGCTTGTAGAAATAAATGGTTTCCAGGGTTGGAGGAATTTAAACATCTTCTTGTTTCTATCTGCCATCAGAAAATGCCTAGGGAAGCATTACAGCTTCTTGAGATCATGCTGCTATCATACCCTAACCTAAGGTTAGATATTTGTCATGTATTTTTGGAAGTACTTTCTGCTACAAGTCTTACAAGCGTTGCACTTGTAGTGTTAGAACAATTACAACATTGTTTCGTATTGGATCAAGCTGGCTACAATAATCTTGTAAGGGGCGTTTGTAATGAGGGAAAATTCTCTCTAGCCTTTACAGTGTTGGACGATATGCTAGATAAAAATTTGGTACCTTGTTTGGATGTTTCGGTCTTCTTAATCCCCAAATTGTGTAAAGCTGATAAATATGACAAAGCTGTCGCATTGAAAGATAAAATTTTGAAAGAGCAGCCTTCATTTTCTTATGCTGCTCATTGTGCATTGATACATGGATTTTGTAATATGGGAAACATTGGGAAAGCTGATGCTCTGTTCCATGATTTGTTGTCCAAAGGTCTAATTCCAGATGATGAACTGTGTAACATCCTTGTTCAGGGTCACTGCCAAGCTAGTGATTTGAGGAAGGTGGAGGAGCTTCTTGGTATTTCAATAAGAAAGAGTTGGGAGCTGTCCCTCTCAAGTTATAAACATTTGGTCCGATTGACATGTATGAAGGGTAGAGTACTATTTGCTCTGAGCTTAAAGAACTTTATGCTTGCACAATGTCCGCTTGATGGCATTATCGTATATAACATTCTTATTTTCTATCTTCTGTCAACTGGAAACAGTTTGGTTGTTAATAAAATACTAACTGAAATGGAAGAGAAGAAAGTTGTACTCAATGAAGTTGGTCATGATTTTCTTGTGTATGGTTTTTGGCAATGTAAAGATTTATCTAGTTCTCTTCATTACCTGACTACCATGATTTCAAAGGGACTTAAACCAAGCAAACGCAGCTTGAGGAAGGTAATAAGCAGCCTGTGTGATGCAGGGGAGCTGCAAAAAGCCCTGGAATTGAGTCAAGAAATGAGATTAAGAGGCTGGATACATGATTCTGTCACTCAAACAGCTATTACAGAAAGACTTCTTTCCTGTGGGAAGATACAAGAAGCAGAAACGTTTTTGGACAGGATGGGAGAGGAGTCTCTAACCCCTGATAATATCAATTATGATTACCTGATTAACCGTTTTTGCAAGTTTGGACGATTTACCAAGGCAGTTCATCTTATGAACATAATGCTGAAGAAAAATAACATTCCAGTTTCCACCAGTTATGATTCTATAATCCATGGATTCTGTGCACTAAATAAATTGGACGAGGCTTTGAATTTTTATTCTGAGATGTTAAATTGGAATTTGAGGCCAAGAGTTGACACAGTGGAGATGCTTGTCCACAGCTTCTGCCAAGATCGGAGGACAAAACAAGCAGAACAGTTCCTATCAGACATGATTCGTATGGGTGAAACTCCAACCAGAAAAATGTATAGCACTGTAATTAAGAGTTATCACGTGGAAAAGAATATTAGGAAAGCATCAGAGCTCATGCAAGCCATGCAGGAAAAAGGCCATCAGCCTGACTTTGAGACACATTGGTCTCTCATAAGCAACTTAAGCAGTTCCAAAGCAAAGGACACTGATAATGACAGCAAGGGATTTTTGTCAAAGCTTCTTTCTGACAGCGGCTTTCATCAAAAGAAATGATTCAAAGGCTGGGCTGGTTTTGCCCTTAGGTTGTCCATCGGATATTTGTTGGTTGATTGTATTTGTATGTATACTGGTGACAATTTTTTTGGGGAGATTTTTGAGGAGGAGCAGCAGATGAGAATAATAAAGTGGTTAGTCAACCTCTTCGTATAGATGAATTGTACATCATATATTTCAAAATAGAAATTGTACATAACATATAAATTGGGTATAAGAAATATGATCATTTTTCAAAATAGAAACCTGTGCTGGAATGCTTTTTTGGTGGGTCTAATACACAGGTTGAAGCCGTGGATCTCTGGCTGGGTAAACTGCAATTCATATCTACACATTTCTGATTCAACGGTTGTACATCTTTGCAGCTGGGGGTCTGGTGAAGCTCAATACAGAGGTGGAGTCTACCTTCTGACATTAAAGGCGAATCTATCCCTTAACTCTTTCTGCACATGGGAGAGAATCTGCTTGTTGTATAATGTGCTTGTGGTGTCACTACACCAAAACCTGCCTTTAACGGCATTTATTTAGCAGCAATTGAGTTATGGCCGACAACTCGTTATATAAATCAAGAGTTTTTTTGGCTAATAAAGATTAGCCTCTAATAAGTGCTCTATAATGGCAATTATGTTTACTTGCCACTAAAATAGTCTTAACCACCAGCAAAAGTTTTTGCATGTTCTCTCCCTGCAATCTTTATTCTGCTTCTACATAAAAGTTTAAATTGTCCCTCTTCCCTACAGAATTGATAAGCGCTCTTCTCCTCTAACAACCACACTCTCCTCTAAATTGTCCCCCTTCATTTTTGCAGCTGCTTTGAATTCTGCATTCATAACAAGCCACTCCTTCTACCTAAGCATCCCCATTGTTACCTCATTAGCGTAACCGATCGTTGATGCTGCTGTGTCCTCCTCAGTCCCTTGGCATTTATTTTGCTGCTGCGTCCAAAGGTGGTGAGTTCCTCTTTCTTATGACCCCTCTACTTTGATTTTGTTTTCTTGTTCATTTTTATAATCTGGTTAGTGCCACTTCCATCTATCTTTGTCTAATTTGGGGATGGATCTCCAGCAACATATGCATTATTATGGGATTTCAGCACTCCTAATAATTTTTTGATTGCTCCAATTCGTTAATTATTGAACGGTCCTACATCTCTCTCAATCTTCCTCTTTTTATTAAAAATTTCCATAATTATTAATTTGTCACTTTACTTGTCATGGATTTTATTTAATGAGTGTAGAATAGAAACATTAGATATATCGACCATCAAAGTTTTCCTTTTGCTTTTGCATCTATAATCTGGTTTTCCCCTTTTTGTTTGGTTTCTCTTTCACTCCTTTGTGGCTTTGTACGGATCATATAATCGTAAGAGTGAGTAATAGTGTGTAAAGAAAATGTTGGATTAGGGATTCTACTAAACGTTTAATTTATAATTTTAAGTGTATAAAATATATGTTTAGCCATTTCCCTATGATTCTGGAGCTGTTTTTATTTGCCTCTCTGATTACTGGGATTGATCAGGACATAGAAATTACTCTTGGGTCTATTGTCAATGAACTCATTGAGCACAAGTCTGAGGCTTCAAATCTCATAGTGGAATTCTTTTTCAGAAATCAGTTCATGACTAGCATTACAATTTTTAGATCTAGCAATGCCAAAGAGTTGATTATCTCAAAACAGTTCTGTTTCTTTGATCCTTTTATTTTTCTTTTTTGTAATCCAGATAATTTTTCTATGGCTCTTACTAAATCATTCTATTATTAAATCATGCTGGGTTAGGGGTATTTAAAATAGATACCTAAAAATATTGACCTGTAATCTTCCGTCTGTGTCAATGCTTTTTAGAAGATTAATATTGTTCCACAGCTTCTAGAATCATTGGCTACGTGGTCAAGCTTGTACAAATGGATCTACTCCACTTTGATTTTCAAATTGCAAGTTGGAACTTATGAGAAAGGCAGAACATGAGTATATGGTGGGTTTATGTATGGAAGATTAGAGTTCATAACTCTTTGAAACATTTCTTTTTCTCCAACAAGAATGGCTCAATCTGATTCCATTCACTATCCATCTCTAGAAGACCAGCGTATGATGTTGGGATACCTTCCACAATCCATTGATTCGGTCCTTATTTTCATTGTTTGCTAAAATTATTGCCCTTCAAAGTTTGACATTGATGGAGAATTGTGCCTTTTTTAGCTTTGTATACTGTGGTTTTTTTCTTGTCTTGTTTAGTAATCATTTTTATTTAAACATGTCACTATTTAATATTTTTGCCTTTGCTTTTTTTTTAAAGCCATTTAAATTTGAAGTTCATTTTTTGTTTTATGATCTCTATTGCAGGTTGTTCCTGCAAGTGCCAAAAAAAATGACTAGTGGATCACCCAAATACATTGCAGCATTTCTGCAGCTGCCACATATTAATGAGATTGGTATTAAGAGGCTAACCCATAAGGTAAGTTAAAACACTTTACATGTCCACTTATCATTCAAATGTGAATGCTTTCATTTCCCTGGTCTAGATGTTCATGTATGTGATGTTGCCTATTGTTACAAGGTCTAAAGATCCTGAGCCTTGACTAGAGTTAAAATACTTTGGAAAACTTTTATGAACAGTTTTCCTGGTTATCAAACAATAGGTAGTTAGCTACTTGCTGAATCTTACACAATTGATGTTTGATTTCTGCAAAGTGTCTTGTGAGTGACAATGGAAATTATTCATTAAGATTTCATGTTAATTTTTTGATGGGATAATAGCAGCTGAACTGCTAGTCCAATGACATTACTAATCTATCTTATTTAAATTACAAAGATGACTCTAGTGTTATATCTTTTCAGCACAATTACCTGATGAAAGTTACATATAGGACTGCAGGAAGTTGGCAAAGAAACACATGGGGCTGAGTCTAGTGAAAGTTACATAGGGACTACAGAAAGTGGGCTAACAAACTTGAGAAAAAGAAAATTTAGTTAACAAATAAGATAAAGAGTCAGAGTTTGGGATATCCAATTATAAAAAATTTGATTAATGGTGTGTTTGTTATGCTGACTTTTATTTGAATGCTGGCTTCCTTTTAAAGAAACATTTGCCTTTTCTTTGTGTAAGCTAGGCTACTAAGTGTCTTTGTTATACCTTACAAGTAAGATCATCCGACCCAGTATATCCGCATATTGAATATATAAGATTTATACTCTTTTTCCTTGATGTTAGCATTTGTTCGTTAGAAAATGGCAAAGAAGAAATTATATTTAAAATCCCTAATCACAAGAAAGTAGATTGATGTTATCTTATTCAGTTAAGGGAATAACTTTGTTCTATTTTAGGCATATTGGCTATTCTTTTCCAATATTGGCTGAAAGACATGCAAACTGGGTCCTGTTCAGCCACGTGAGCTTAGTATAAGCTTGTCTTCTTGATTAGTGAAACATAAGTTTCGAACAATGAGAAGAAACAAAGGTGATGGAAAATTTAACCCTGTAAGCAAACCGTTGGTGCCTATATATACACATAGGAAATATATCATATGAGAGGAATGATTTACTAAAGATGTAAATGCTTTACGCTCTATATTTTTGTCAGTTGTTTTAATTTTGACATAATTCATGTCTATTATTTAAATTAATGAATTCTTATAATTTAATTCATCAAACTTTATTATTTAACGAGTTTTCTACTTAAAAAATATGGAATAAAATTTGTAAACGTAGTTTGTAATCAATATCAAAGTATTTGGAAATAACATCCCATCCTGGCTCTCTTCTTTTCAATATCTTGGAAGAATGGTGGAGAGGCTAACAAAGACTGCGAATAGAAAGAGTAATAGACCCGTGAAGTTCACTATTAGCGCCTCTTGGCTGCGTAAAAGGCCAAGAAACTGAAAATATTGAACCAAACCCGTCTCAGCTGTGCCAACTGCAAGCAGGAAGATGACCATGCCAACAAACCTGTGCCATGGCAAAAGCGATGCTCTAGTGTACATTTCTGCTCCTGGGAAGAAGTAAGCGAAGAAGGCAAAAATATACTGAAAAAAATGGGAAAAAGAAAAAGTATTTAGTTTAATTAATTCAAAAACTAGTATGGTATGCCTCAATTAAATAAGTTGTTATTAACTATGAGAGTATAACATCGCAAAAGTTTGCTAAATTATACTCTTTTTTTATTTTTTTTTAATTTTAACTTGTCTACAATAGAAGCAATCACTAATATCCTTGAGGTGTAAAGTTTATAGACATGAGTTTTGTCTTTGATCCTAAAACTCTTTTCATACACATCATTAGATATCATACCCCTAATTAGATGATTAAGAACCTAGTTAGCTCCAACTGTGATATGCTTCGTGATTTATATTAAAATATACTATTACAATTTACAAGTTAGAGAAATCAAGTCGATGTCAGCAAATAAATTTTACCATAAAATGAAAGTTATTAACGAATTTAATTTTGATGAATTAATGCACCTCAGTTTGGAGACTAAAAGTTCACTACTAGTAAATATTCCTTGAAGGGATTGGTGATCTTCTACAATTCTTTGACCTCTGCCTGCCTCGTTGTATCTAATTCTCTCACTCTAGCAAAACTATATTATTCTGATTGGCTTTTTTTCCTAGAATGGCAAAAGTTATTTTAACAAATCCTTTGTGATTGTAGCTACTACCAAGTGAATGAAACAGTTCAAAAAGTAATTTAAGTAACATGGAAAAAAAAATGTTTACGTTGAAGAGCTGGGTGTAAGTAACGTAATACACACTCTTTGGACACCCTCAATAAATCCTTTGTTATTTTAGAGACGCTTTTATTCAAATATATTAAGTACTTTCAATTGCTATATGATATACAGTGGTCATAGCAGAAGACAGAAGCAGTGATAGATCCAGAAAATTTAACTACTGGGGGCAAAACATGTAGTGTGGGAAGACTTAATCTATGATGGAGGCAAAATATATATTATTAATATTTTCTAACAAAAATTTAAAATTTCACTGAGGACATGTGCCTCCATTGTTCCTAACATAAATTCATCCCCGGCCAAAAGACATTATCCCGTCTGCGTAACCATGCAAATGCAATGAACAATGTAATTTATGCATCAAAAGTGAATGTCTTTTGGTGAACATTATAAAAAGAAAAAGCTACAGCATTTGGTACGTGATGTCTGTTGTAGTCTAGGCTTGTCTCTTTCTCTTTCTATTTTATTTGCCAAAACTGTTCTTTCTTTTTTTTTTTTCAACATTGTATTAATCTGAATTCTAATGCAATTGCATGTAATGGTGACAACAATATCAATATATATGACATCCTGATACGCTGATATATACCATGCAAAGGACAGAAATGCTAGTAATCGATTTACCTGCAAACCAAATGAGCAGATTGCTGCCATGCCTAGCCAGGAATGTAATGTATACATATTGGGATCACCCACCTCTCTCTTATATTTGAAGACTGCAACAATTCCTAAAACTCCAGCTGCTAGTGCTATCAGATGCAATAGCAAGTGAACCACCTTCACTGATCTTCGTTTTTCGGGGATGGACTTGTATATCATGATAGCTATTGCAAATAATAATGTCAAAATTATCACAATAGCACTTGTGAAAATTTGTGAATATAAAGTATTGTCATGCTAGTATTACTCTTCAAAATTTGCCTATCTGCTCTTTGCTACCTAATTACTTAAATTTCATATAATTGTAGTTCGTTGATTTCTATCACGTAAAGTATTGCACAAAGATGTGCTTAATAGCAAATTAGGGCTAGATAGGAGAAGATTGCTAACGTAGCTAAACATCTTGGTTGGATCGATAGATGAGTTTAAAAGTGATCGATAGTGTAAAATTTGTAGTTGAGTTTGATGGTAAAAGTTTGAAAACTTATCCCTAAATTTTTGAAAAAATTATACTTATCCCCTTGAGGTTTATTGTTTACACTCGGCATTTGCAGTGCTCTATTTTGCAAAAAATACTTATTGAGATTGACTAAAATTATATTGGCCTCTCCTAAAGTTATTGGCTTGTTAATTTAAGTAACCCAAAAAACAAAAAGAAAAAGATAACAACATAAGATATATACACATAATTATTAATGATAAAATTATAATATTTTAATAGTATTAAACATATTAATTGAATAAATATTTTTTTTATCACATGGAGATGAAACTTATAATTACAACTTATAATAACTAATATTTATAGGGGAGATTAGTATAATTGTTACAAAATAGATGTGTGTTGAATGTAATTATACAAAATCTTAGGAGAGGTGATGAGTGTAATTCACTCTAAATTTTTTAACCCAAAGTTTTAAGAGAAGTACTAAATTGGCCTAAACTTTGTATTCATGGGAATCAAATCTCAAATCTTTACATTTTGGTCCAAACATTCAGTTCCCTAACTCGAATGAGGCCGATTCATTATGAAATGTAACTCTCTTACTGCTAATTTTTTCTATCCGCCAATAATTACTTAAGTTCTTTGATATTTGATATGCAATAAATCCAGTAAAAAAATAAACAGTTTTTGACAAAAGAAAGGTAGTGTTTGACAAAATAAATCTTTGCTTACCTTCTCCACCAACTAAAACAAACCCAATCACCATTAGAAGTGGATGTAGCTGCAGAAAACAGAAAAGAACATATGTAGCTGCCTAGACATGCAGGTCAAATGAATTTCATACTACATAATCAATTTCATGTGTCTTGAACAACTCACATTTAAAATCTTGATTGTGTTTGAAGAATTGAAAGCAACACCTTCACGGAAGTGTAGCAACCAAACTAACACAAGGGTTGCTATTGCTATGAATAACAAATGTGCAAGTATGGTAACCGGAGTCACTTTAATTTGAAAGCTACCAGACATTTTGCTCAATGTAAATGCCTCCCAAGTCACCAATTATAGAGATCTTTATCAGTATTAGAATGCAAATGGATCTAAGAGACTAAGAGATCCCTTCGGTGCTTCTATATATAAAAAAGATGCAAACTGAAAGAAGAACCAAATGATGCATATATTTGTATGAAGATACTAACAACATCGCATTGGGAAAACCGTCGGGCCGGCAGGTAAAGTGGTGACAAGTCACGTAACAACGATGAAGTGCATAACAACGATGTGTGTTTGGATAGTATAACTTATGGTTTTTTTTAATTTTTTAAAAGTTAAAAGTTACATTTTTACTTTTTATTTTGTTTGGCCAAACAAGTTATTACTTTTCTAAAAGTTATTCTTAGTGTTTTTTAAGAAGTTAAAATATCTAACTTCTTAAGAAGTACATTTTAAAACATTAAAAATAAATATTTTTATTTTTATATATTTGAATATACAATAACTTATAATAAGTTATTATTTATAAGTTACTTTTTAAAAATTACATTTGTATAAGCGTTTAAATAAGTTGTTTATCCAAATAAGACTTTAGTCTTATATGGTTGTGATCATTTGATATGGTTGTGATCATTTGATGAATGAAGATGGGAATTTAATCTTGATCAACAATGCTGGGTTGAGAGTTTGAATTCGCAAGGGTAACTACGTATTTTATTTCTGCTATGAAGAAAAATATATTAGAAGAAAGAAAGTAAAATATATGCTTTTATTATTGGTCATAACCCTAATAAAATGATTTATACTCGGCCTTTTTTTACTTTATATCTAATAACATATCAAGCGTACATAATACAACATGACTGAGGTAATGCTGATTATATTATTAGACGATTAGACGACTTTACTATTTTAAAAAAATTAATTCCTGGATATTGCATTTTTTTCGCTAAAATTATGGGAGAAATTGCTCTTGTAGTTTTGGAAATTGAGCATTTAAAATTACTCCCTCTTTCAATAAATGCGCTTCCTGGATTTGAAGGCTAAACTGTGTCCAACAACTTGTAGCTTTTTGCTTGGTGGGAGATTGCATTTTGTGTCCAACAATTAAAGGACAAAATGTTGATAAATATATAATATGCTATAATTTTTTCTTTTGTTTTTTGTAAATATAGCAAGCTATAATTTACCATATATGTGTGTGCCCCTTCAAATATTCCGTTTTGTCTCTTCCAGATTGAGTGATTGGTTTGTGGTTGAATTGTTGTTTTACTTGTTTGATCTTTTTAAAATTATATGGTGGTTATCTGCTTAATTAGTTTTATCCATATTATAAACAAGAGTCCAGCGTGCTAGCCTCGACAGTCAATCTGTCCAAAAATATTCTGTGTTTCAATATATGTCTTCCGGTTTCTGCTGCGGCTGCTATCACTGTGAACTCTACACCTTCTTCATCTTTGTTTGACTCACCGATGATTTGACCATCGGAATCAGAGGGTGCCTATTGTGTATAGAAAAACTAATTTTTGATAAATTTCAAAGAAATTAGATATTGTTTGAAATATTTTATTGGATGTGATCTGCTAATAATATTCAGATACTCTCATGATTACTTTGCATGTGAAACTTACATGAAATGTAATCAGTTTTATTTTTCCTTTATTTTTTTGTGCATGAAAATAGTTTACTTGATATCTATGTTTAATTTTGAATAGGGTGGCAAAACGGGTTAACCCGCATTTGACTTGCCAACCTACTACTTTTTGACAGATGGATTGGATTTTTCAACCCACTCCACCCTGCCCTATTTTATGGCCATCCTTGACGAGTTAGGGCGGGTTGGTAATATAGTTAGAAAACTAATAAAAATGAGTTAGCAGTTAACCCGCTATTTTTGACCGGGCGGTTGATACTTTCAACCCAAATAACCAAAACGACATGCACTACCCAATTTGCCACCCCTAATTTTGAAGGGAGAATGAGCCACGTTTGGTTGAAGCTTCCACTGCACAAGTGCCACACCCTTTGAAAATGATACATGCCATTAATAACAATGATACCATACATAACTGTAATGATCAACTTTCAATAGTTTTGAATTTTTTTTTCATAAAAGCATTAAAGCTAGATATTTTTCTTAGAGGGTTGGGGAAGGGAGCATGTGGGGATCAAACACAGGATCTCCCACTTAAAGGGTTTAAGAGACAAATGAAACAATTTCCAATATTGCCTTTAATGACTGAATCCGAGAAGATCACAAAAAGGAAATCAAAACATTTAATGCAAAGATTTTAAAGCAAGGAATGCCAAAAAACATTCAGACAAACATAAATGGCAATGCTAGCTGCATATGGTTATTTTAGAATTAAAGAAATTCTGATGGAATAATTTCCAGGTATAAAGCTCGTCTCATGGCTAAAGGGTACTCTCATTCATAGTTTTAGAACCAGATTGGTAATCGACTTGGCCAAAGCATTAGGTCATTGGTTGAATTGGTCAAATGGATTTAATTAAATAAAATTATAAAAATATAATATACTAATATAATTAATATATATATATATATATATATATATATATATATATATTTGCAAATTATTACTCAACAAGATTAATAGCCTGGTAGTAGGTGGGTTTCATCTCATCTCTTTGTTTCGCTCTGAGTTTAACCTGTTTGACCTGGTTCAAATGCGCATTTGGTCTAGACCGGACCGGTCTAGTGTCCAGTTCACCAATTTCATTCAAACCAACCCGATTCTGAAAACTATGCTCTCATTAGCCTGGTGTTGACTTTCATGATACTTTTGCTCCTGTGCTTCGACCTCAAACGTCAAGGTTATCCTTACAGTTGCCTTGGCTAATTCATGACAAATGCATAGGTTAGATATTAATAATGCTTTTCTTCAATAGGACCCTCTCTGATTCAAGCATGATCAGCACCCTCTCATGTTTGCAAATTGCATGAGGCTATCTATGGCCTATGTCAAGCTCCTCGGGCATGGCATGAGGCTATATATGAAGTTATTCATTACTTCATATGGTTTTCAAACAAGCAAAAGTGATTCATCTTTATTTATTTACTCTATTGGCTGCATCAAAGTTTATTTCTTAGCCTATGGGAATGATAATAAGTTTATTGCTAACTTTATTCAAGCATTAGCCAACTGGTTTTCTCTCAAGAATTTAGGCTCCCTTTACTATTTTTTGGGAGTAGAAATTGTGCCAAATAAAGTAGGTTTATTCTTGTCACAGCATAAATTTTTTCGTGATGTCCTCTACATGCTTGACATGTCAGGCTCCAAGTCCTCTGTCACACCTTTACCATGAATTGCGAAGTATTTCTTCCAAACCACCAGTTCTTTTTTGTGTTAATGTAGGTGCCACTTACCTATGGTCTAATCCTGTGTTTCACCCTAGAATGAAACATATTTTTCCATGGACTATCACTTTATAAGGGAACAGGTTCGACAAGGTTTGTCTGCAAGTTTTACATGCTTCTACTAATGATCAGGTTGTAGACCTTATGACCAAGCCTTTACCTGCATCTCATTTTCAGCAGTTTAGACTCGAGATGAGTGTTACTCATGGCACCCTCATCTTGAGGAAGTGTAATGCAGCAAATTAAATGTTTGAATTTAATTTCGAATTGTTCTTAGCCTAGTTTGAATTAGTCATACGATTAGGATATCTTCTGTTACTCTATTTTATCTCTTCTATTATTATTATTTGTTATTCAGAATCTGTATCATATTTAATTTTCGAATACTTATAATGGGTTCCAATTATGATGGACCAGCGCTCTATTTGTACATGATCATGTAAATGAATTAAGCCATTTTCATCATTATCAGGGTGTTTGGAAAGCTTTTAAAAGATAGAATTGAATTAAATTCCATCAAGAATTGAATTCCATTAGAAATTAAATTCAATTCTTATGTTTGGAATGAATTAGTAAATAAAAGAATTGAATTGAATTATTTGATTTGTAATGTATCTAAAAATGAATTGTTTTGTTTATTTTTATCATTTTGTCCTTACTAACAACCAACACCCACTCCCATCAGACTCCCAGTCCCAGCACCCACCGTCCTCCAAGGACTTGGATTTCCCACTTCCCACGTGGCTCCCGAAGAGTAAGGAAGGAACAAAAAAAAGGAACAAAGCCCCAGCACGTGGCTCCGAAAAAGGAAGGAAGGGAGAAGAACAAAGCACAACCAACAACAACGATTTCTGGGACTCAAGGAACAAGGTTGCAAGGGGCGACAGGAGAGGAGGATTTCTGGGTAATTTCAATCTTGTCGTTCAATTCCATCCACAAATTAGACCTCTTTAAGTCTGATTTATTTTTGGAGGTTTTAGTGAAATTGAATTCTTCTGAGATTTAGAATTTTGGTTCAAATTGTGTTCCAAAACAAGGAATTGAGTTCCAATTCTTGAAGGAATTCAATTCTTGGCTCTTCCAAACACCCTTATTATTTCTCTTATAGGCCCCTTATATATTTATAGAACAAAAATTATACAAAACCTCAGAAGGTGAACATTCAATGTAATCTAAAAGCATGAAAAAGAGGGCAATAAAAACGAAAGCCATTTTGTCATCAACAACAACACAAACCCATGGATTCTAATAAAAAGTGGAACAACGGTGGATATTCGAGAAAGTACCTAGCGGAGGAAAAAAATGAGGAGAAGGGGTTGTAGTTGTGAGCACTGAAGTTGCAAATCAAATGGTATTGTTTGTGGAGAATAGCGATTGAGGAAAGGAGGAGAGTTCTGGATCAGCTCTAAATCGAGCAGCAAGTGGAGGTTAACTGTTCAAATCTTTTGATTCTATATGACAAATAGAGGTGCGAATATCGACCACGATCCGCGACCAACCCGTTTAATTTGCAATCCACACAAAAATGGATCAGAAAATTTTAATCCGTCAACCCGTAGATTTTTTTGTTAACCGTTTACGAGCCTAGCCTGTGGGTTTGCAGACCAACCTGTTAGTCCGCATAAGTGATGGAAATGATTCCATTTTGTGGTATTTATTTATGTTCTTGATGGATGGACTTTGGTAAGTTGGTTTATTCTACCAATTTTGGTATTTGTATTTGGTATTTGATTTGCTTATGTTTGGTATTTGATAGTTGGTAGTTATTAAGTTATATTCTTTTGTAATTTTACTATTTTTGTGATTGGAGGAGTTATGCATATTTGATTGGTAATATTTTAAATACTATAATAAAAAGTGTATATCTATATTTTGTGAGGTAAAATATTATGTATAAATATAAATATATAACTATAATATAGTATAGGGTATAAAAAAGGCAAATGAAAATGAAAGGAAAAAAAAAAGAACTAGTTTGCAGGTTTTTCGCAAGCTTGGTGCGGGCAAAAAATATGAACAGAAAAAAGGGGCTATGCGGATTGGTCCTCGACTTGCGGGCTTATTCGGACGGACGCAAACCAAGCTAAAATTAAGTCCATTTATGAAACGGACCAGTTTGGTCCAACCTATCTAATTGTGGTCCATTGCAAACCAGGCTAAATCGTGCTGATCCATATACCCACCTATAATGACAAATTTGTCCTTGGAAAATGTATTGTAAATAGCACTTCCATTCCTTAATAATAATCGTGGTGGATACCGTGTCATTTTGGTACATTGAAAAGTTAATGTATCTAGCCAGAATCCCACCATGACTATTATTAAAGAAGGGAGAGAGTAAATAGTAATCTAGCAATAAAGACATGGATTTTTTTTTTGGGAAAAAAAGTGACCAAAGGGTGAATAGTTAAAGTAGTCCACATCATATACTAGTAATATAGATAGAGGAATGTTATGCTAATGCACAAAATCGATGCATGCACGTGACACATACAGGACTATGCAAGCCTAATGAATGAGCCTCTATCATACATGCATTACAGAAGCCACATGGTGGACAAGGCTGGAAAAGAAAATTTCAAAAAACAAAGAGAAGAAATAAAGCACCGCGTGAAGGTGTGAAGGAAAAAGGAGAAAAATTCAGAAGCACCTCTCAGTGTCACTCTCACACTCACTTCTTCATTCTCCTAGTCTAACTTCTTTATCCATCACACGTAAGCCATAGTCCACACAAGCTATCACAACGGAGACAGTGGGTCTCATGACGAAAGCAATGGGTCTTCGCGATGGAAGCATCGTGAGTTCGCAATGCAGCCGCAAGTCGTGATGTAACATCCCCGCTTTATGGATTGACTGTCCACAAACCAACACGGGTCTTTCCGTGCTTGTCCTCACACACGCTTCCTAGGAAAACTTCCAGGAGGTCACCCACTCAAAATTACCCTAAGTCAAGCACGCTGCTGTGAAGTTCTTTCGTGATGGGTGACCTCCTGGAAGTTTCCAGGAGCGTGTGAGTGAGGACACACGCTGTAAGACAGTGTTGGTTTGTGGGATAGTCGGCAATCAAGGGGGATGTTACACGTGACATCCTCTACCTCCACCATGAACGTCATCCTCTATCGGCGGTCAACAAACCTTCACTATTTAAGGTTTGAAAAAGCACTCTCCTAGTACCGGCAGTTGTTTTTTTTCTTCTTTTCCCTCAAATCTCCTCATCAACACTTGATGATAATCTTCTCAGTAGCTATAGTTAGAAGGGTTGTATGGACCCTCAACTAGTATCCTGATGTAATAAGCCTGAGCTTGGGCAAGGTTGGGGCATGGAGATTAAAAAAATTTAAAAAAATTGTGAAAGAAAGCTTGTGTAAATAAACATTAAGGGTGTTGAATCCTTATCCCAGAAACTCTAAACCCTCTTGTTTTTCATGAATAAAAGCTTGTTTAACGTTGCTTCTTGACAAAAATTAAAATTGATCGTAAGTTATTATGTTTTTATTATGTTTATTTATTTATTTATTTATTGGTTCTCTTGTGTACTAGATTGATTAGTTGTTGACGCCACATTTTCTTTGCTCTATTTTATTCCTTCTTATTGATAGGTTGATTATATTTTGACAGCATAATCAGTGTGAATACATGTGACGGACTTCTATAATTCTCTTGGTTGAACTCCTTCTTGCACTCTTCGTTTTCATTGGCTACCACCGCCTGTTAGCATCAAAGTTGAATAGAAATAAGGTATTTGGACTTTCTTCTTTGCTAAATTTAAGTCAAGTGATGATATATTTTGCTGAAAATGACTTTTTTGTGGTTCATCAACTATGGTGTTAGATAGTGCACATTAATTTTTCAGATTATCATCAATCGCAATCATTGATATTTGGCTCCCTTCAATAATTTTTGGTATGAAGGAGTCTGTTTCTAGCTTTTTGATCCAAACTTATTAGGAGTCTTAATTCTATACCGATTAACAATTTATGAAGAATTCCCAACAACCTAAGGGAGTTACCAACCTTTTGAGTTAAAGTTACCAATAGTTGTGAGCTAGTTACCAATAGTTGTGAGCTAATTACCAACTCAGTAGGAAAAATTTGAAGTCACTTTACCATTGTGACATTACTTGCATGATGCAGCTGGACTTCCTTTATTCATTAGTAATGCAATTAGCCTATTTAGGTCGAATAGGAAGATTTTGCCTTATATATTGTCTAGTTTTTTGCTTAAGAAATATCATCCTCCACTCCCAAACTTGTGTAATCTTACCTGAGTTAACTTTAAGTTTCCTTATTTTAAAAAAAGAATAACATGTCAGCAAATGAAAGTAAAGATAAAGCAAATAATAAGAGTTGGAATGTCAAATAAAAAATTGATTGCAAAGTCAATTTATGTAATCTAGCTATTGCAAGAGCTATATAATGTTTTATAATATCACTCACACATATTGATATTTCTTGTTTATGACCTATTTATCTACATATTTTCTGAATTGTATTACTCAACCTTCAATATCTTATCTATTTTGATTGCTACTCTTTTATGCATTGTCTTTTCCAAACAAGCTTAATATATATATTTTTTAAGATGAAGTATATGGAGGAAGCAAGCAGTCACAATATAACTATCGATATTGATGTTGAATGTCATGTTGATGGCTCAAATATCAATTCTGAATTGAAGGAGCCAACTATAGGAATGGAGTTTGATACAGAAGAAGATATTAAGTCATTTTATCAAACATATGCTTCTAGAAAGGGCTTTGAATGGAAGATAAGAAATTCAAAAAGAGGGCTTGATCGAAAATTATATTATTTGGTTCTTGCATGTTCACGAGAAGGAACTTGTGTGTCTAAAATACCACCAACATTAAAGACACTCCCAACTTGTGCAACAAAATATGATGCAAAGATTATAGCAGGGAAGCCATGAAATGGACTATGGAGCATAAAAAAGTTGTTCTTGACCATTCTCATGATCTCAGTCCTACAAAAGCAAGGAAGTTTTGGATGAACAAAAGCATTAGCATGCCTGTAAAGAGCAATTCATGTGAATGATGATGCGGGGTGAGAATTAATAAGACATCTCAATCTCTTGCCCAAGCTGGAGGTGGGTATGAAATTTGACATTTGATAAGCGGGATGTTAGGAATTATATTCAGAAAGAAAGACATGTAATTGGCAAGGAAGAGGATGCCAAAGCCTTGCTAAATTATTTCCATGGAATGAAGGAAAGAACTGCAATTTGGTGTATGACATAGATCTTGATGATGAGTTCCATGTGAGAGATGTGTTTTGAGTTGATGCTAGAAGTAAGGCTACGTATGCGTCATTTGGAGATGTTGTGACATTTGACACAACATATCTTACAAATAAGTACGAAATGCCTTTTGCTACATTTTTTGGTGTTAATCACCATGGACAAACATGTCTTCTCGGGTGTGGTTTACTCTCATAAGAAGATACCGAGTCTTTTGTTTGGCTTTTTGAGTGTTGGGTGAGATGCATGTTTGGAAAGCCACCAAGTGCCATTATGACAGATCAATGTAAGGCTATGCAAAAAGCAATTGAGATAGTGATGCCCAATACTCATCTTAGATGGTGCTTATGGCATATAATGAGAAAGATCCTTGAGAAGCTTAGCTTGTATGGGGCATATAAGAAGATAAAGTCTGCAATGAAGACGGATGTTTATGAGCCATTGATAGAGGAAGAATTTGATGATAAATGGTGTTCTTTATTGAAAGAATTTGAGCTGGAAAAAATGAGTGGCTTAGTGGATTATACAAGGATTGGCATAGATGGATTCCAATTTTCTTGAAGAAGGATTTCTAGGTAGGGATGTCCAAATGCAACGAAGTGAGAGTATACATGTTTTTTTTTTTTTTTTTTTTTTAGATATGTTAACTCAAAGACAAGTCTGGAGCAATTTGTCAAGCAATATGACAACGCTCTCAAGAAGTAAGAAGAAAATTAGAGGCTGATTTCCAACCAATGAACACAACTATACATTGTGGGTCTAACTCCACCATTGAAAAGCAATTCCAATTGGAATATGTTCATGCAAAGTTTAGTAAGGTGCGGACTGAATTTAAAGAAAAAATGAATTGTGGGGCATGTCTCAATACTATGGACGAACTAGTCGCTACGTACAATGTGTTAGAGGAAATTGTTGTTAATGACTGACCAAGGGATGCTATGTACAAGGTCAAATTCAATTGCGACAATCATGACATAAGTTGTCAGTATTTGCTATTTGAGTTTAGAGGTATAATTTGTAGGCATTCCCTATGCATGTTTACACTTGAAAGGGTTAAGGAATTGCCATCTAAGTATATTTTAGCAAGATAGAGCAAAAGGATTAGACGGAAGTATGCTTATATAAAGAGTTATGATGTGGCCGAATTGAAGTCAAAAATTGAGAGATTTGATAAATTGTGTAAGAATTTCTTTGAAGTTACATAACAAGTTGTAGATTCAGATGATGCAACTAATCTCCTTCTTACTACTCTTGATGGGTTTAGATTCAATTTAGTCTATGCCTTCTTTGGTGGATTGGTGAAGATCTTGCAAACAAGTTGAGGGACAATTGTCAAAATCAGGTGAATGAGATTCAAAGCCCTTTGCGTGTGGTGCAAAATGGTAGACCACCTTCAAAGAGAAAACTATCTCAAGCTGAGAAAATTAGGCAAAAATGTAGAAAGAAAGGAACAAAAAGAGTTCAAAACAATTGTATTAAGGTTTGTTTATTCTTTGATGTGTAATTTTTTATGTTTGTCAAAATGGCATAATTACAGACAAATGTTGAACTCACTTTTCATTATCCTCTATGTAGGAATCTATTGACATGGGGATTGGTCAGGAAGATGGAAATAACTTGTGCATACAGTCATCCATTGAGGTTGGATGTACCTGGAGAGTTGAATACTAAAAGTGTGATATTATGTTTGCACACAAACTTCATATTGAATTTGTAGTAATGTTTGAATCTAGCATTTATGGTGCATGTTATATAATAATGTATGAGATTTTAATATTTTATGAGAAAATATCATTTATTGCCTTTATGTATTGTTACTAAGTGATATGTCGGTTAATACTTAATAAATGTTAATTTTGATTGTTGTTTTATTTTATTTTTTGTCAATAAACAATCTATGGGTGTTTGCTTGCAACAAAATGTTTCGGTTTCTAGTTTAGAAGATAATTTTTGAATACTCAATTAGGCAATGTTCAACCAGACAAATTTGTGTCATTGCTTGATTGTCTGCATGATGAAGTAAGTCCATGTATTCAAGCCAGTAAAAATAAAATCACTCTTTAATTTCTTTTGGTTATCCTTATTAATAAAACTATTAAACATTCTAGGTGCACAGGGTTTCTCATATTCAGATTTGTTGAGTTATAGCAATACAACTTACTCCCAATGGATGTTGGAGGACCAAATCCTTCAGTTGGAGGTTGATGAAAACATAATAGGTGTGAAATATTTTCATAGCTTAATAGTTTGGCTTATGGTCTTTTGGAGAATGAATATATCTTGTTTTTTGATAATGCGACAGATATTAGGTTTGATATATTAGGACAATGAAATCTTTATTTTGTGCAAAGGTATGTTGCTTCTTAGAATTTATTAATTATGTTGGTTCTAGAGTTTCCTTGCATAACAATTTTATCCTGACATATTTTTTCTATTTATGATTGTACAGGATGATTGTTACCCTCTTTATTATACAACACTTATTTTGTACAGAGGTCATTTGGGTCCAAATGCACATCATATTTTGTTTTGGAGATATGTTGGACAATGGAGTATTTTACCAAGCAACACCCAAATCCTGATGGTAATGGGAGAAGTTGAAGGAAAAAAATTGTTTTTTGTTTTTGTATTATTAGAATAAAATAGATGGCTTATTGGACGGCACACGATTGATAATAATTATGTATGTAGGTGGTAGTATTTTGTCTAAGTCATTATGTACTCCACATGTGCCATCAAATATATTATTGTATTTTGTAATAAGCTGATCTTTATCCATAAGAAGGTCAATATTTCCATTATGAAGAAATCAGGTTTTAAATTTTTAAGTATTGATTGAAAATATATTTATGTTAAGAATACTACTTCATTCTATGAATTGATGAAGTGATACTGAGCACAACATCCAAAATGTGCCCCAAGGCCGAAGAGATTTCAAAACTTTTTTTGGGTAACTATTGATCAGATAGAAATGTTGCTTTTGTTGATAAATAGTATGGTGATCATGATTAGAAGCTGGTATTTTATCAGTTTTGTTAATATTGAAGAGGATTTGAATTTGTTTGGGAAATTGAGTTTGAGAACTATGCTAGAGGACTTATGGTTGCACTTTGGATTGATGAGTTGGTGGTCAACACAACAGCCAAAATGCTCTCCACATAGGCATCATAAGTCCCCGTCATATATGGTGACACCATCCCACATCTTCATATACTTAATCATGTAAATTCCACAATTATTGCTTTATGATTAAGGTACACACAATCATAGATATGTAAGAGTGATTATTCCCATGTTAAAGGTACAAGTATATTTCAATTGATAAACCAATTAGCCCTTACCTCCCATCTTGTTGTGGCAATTTTTAACGGACTCCAGCTAATTTCACTTGGTTTCGAGTTAATATTTGATCAAATAAGACTAACAGCTCCTCAAACCGAATAGCTTATGAGGACAAAATACATTTTACATGGTGACAAATATTTCACAAGTTAAATGGACAAATTAAAAATGGTCATTAACTTGCCTAAATCTAAAAATAATACCGCCAAATTATCAACCAATAATCTGCCACTAACATGGGCTTCAATCATGGAATCCAATATAAACAATTTATTCTCATATCGGTCCACAGCGTAACACCACGAATGATTATCCATTACCACTGGAGCATATATCTACAACAACCATACAAATTCATTACATGAGACCATACCCATTATAAAAAAAAATATTAAATGGTATTAATATGTGAATATCAAATTCATCTGCCCTCATGTAAAATGAAATTGGTCAATTCCTTTGGTATACTTTCCCATGACTTATGTTGGCCATTCTTGAACTCCTGGAGACTAAGTGTAACCTTATCCTACATTCACGGAAAAAAAAACCACTATTTAGAGTAAAATATTAACTCAAGTGTGATTTGAACGGAACTTATATAGGTGATTGTCATCACCATGAACCAGGTAGGCAAGCAATATTGAGATCTTATTTGTGTCTTTTCCACATCATTTAATATCATACTTGCAAACAACACAACCTGATAAATAATAAGGGAACATAAGTCAATATAAGCTTGAACGGGAAAGCCTTACAACTAATTAAACAAGTTATGTTTGGAGTTGTGTCCTGTATTTATGATCCAATGTCTTGGCCTCATTGTTGTAGTATCTCTATGGTCCAAAATATGGCCGTTGATATTAACTAACCCCCTACACCACAAATACATAGTAGTTAGTCGTATACTAAACCATATAATGCATTGGTTGCACTTAGGTATTCTGAATTTCTAAAAAGGGCAAAAGATGAGAACTATAATGTTTATCAATATAAGTCTTTCCTTTTTAATCTTTGGTGCAATAAGTATACAACTTATGCTTCATTATTTCTCTTTCATCTAGAGAAGAGTTACTTGTACCAACATCTTCAAATTTGGTAACTGACTCTACGCATGCCTCCATTACTCTTCTCTAAGCATTTGTTCATGCTTAGATTCTTCATCACTAGCCATGCATCCACCCATCTTCTCTTTATTTCCTCATCATTTTCCATACAAGATTCATCAATTTTAAAGCTTGGTAGCTCGGCACCAAAGACCTACTATACTTGCCAATTAGTACAACATCATCCATTTTCTTAAACATTTGCAAATACTACACCACCCACTCTTGAACAATCTATATATATAGATGCAGAGTAAATGTTATTTACCATTGCAAATGATAGCTTTAGCAAACATAATAGTCATAGAAGTAGATACATAATTAATAATTAATTACTAACTAAATAGTCATATACCTCACTTTTGTAAGTATTGTTCAGCCGCTTTGGATCAACTAGCTTGATCCTTCATGTGGTATAATATACCCTATGAAAAAAAATAATAAAGTATTAAATAACAATCAATGTGAATTGAATTTACTCACTTGGACCTTCTTAACTTTTTTATTTGCCAAATAAATCAAAAGTCAAAAGTCTTTTGTTTGGAAGAATGATCTATCTATACACTTTTATATTTTTCCTTTCATGGTGAATCCTCCTTCGCACTCTCTAATCATCCCAATATGCAACAAATGTAGCATTTGGTTAGGGACAGGACACAAATTGCAAGGACAGTGGAGAGAGAAACGTGGTTGGAAGGGGAGAAAAATACAAAATCTAAAAACCTCTATCTCGAGACAAAAATAAGGCAATTTTCTGTCCACTCTAAAAGTGGAGACGAGGGGACACAAAATTTTGCTCTTGGAGATACCAAACTTTAATAACTTTTCATCTAACTTTATCCTCCAAATAATTTCGTATTTACACCATTTACCTTTCTCATATTTACAGACTTAAAACCAAGGGCTTCTTCTCTTTTCATTCGTAAAGATCTCCACCTCCACCTCCACGTTGGCGCTACCTTCAAGTTCCATCTTCGCGTTCAGGTTCGTTCCACCAACCTTTCCATTTTCACTTCCATCTTTGCTTCCATCTCCTCTTCCATCTCTGCCAAGTTTCTTCGTATTTCCATCTTCTATGATGAAGAAAAGAAAAATGATGAATATTATTTTATTTTATTTTACTTTTTCTCGCAAGTTTCTCTAAGTTATTTTAAAAATGATTAGGATGAATGATGAATATTATTTTATTTTTTGATCTGTGTTTTAAGATGCACTAACTTGGACTGATTTTTTTATCTATTTTTTGGGAATGGTTCGGTTTGTTTGTGTCATTAGAATAGTTCAGCCAGGTTTGAACTCTAGACTTTGTCATCATTTTCATCTCGTGTAAGGAGCTGGTGATCTAAAGGCCGTTGTCATGTGAACATTCATTCAAAAATACCATTTATTCCTCATTTGAATAGTGGAGCTTCTTTTTCCCTTTTTGTTCAATATTTATTCTTTCTTGTTGACTGTGCTTGGTTATGGATGGCTTTGCTCATGGTAATCTTTAGGTGATCTTAACTTATCCATAATAAAACAAAAATAGTGAAGAAAAAGGAAAAGGAAGGAATCTCTTTAAAGATTGGATCCTGCATTTTGTAGATTTTAGTTTAGAATGGTGGTATATGGTTTAACTTAGAATAGTGGATCCTACAATGCGTTTGAGAATGATCACTCTTGATGCCTTTAACTTAGAATTATGCTTATGCTTGTTATTGGATCTCATTGCTTTAAATGATAATTGTGAGGCCATTTATTATATAGGTAGAGATTGGTCCATGAATTCTTATTTAGTTCTAACTATAGATTCATATGGTTTAAGATCTGAGTAGCATGTTTGGTTTAGCTTTTGGAATCTTAAAAAGTATCATTTTAGAAGGAAATTTTCTGTCATAGCTTATCTTTGCCTGCTTTATTATCAGATTAATACATCCCATTTTAATATGATATGTTTATTTATTTTGTTGTTTCATAGGATGGAATGGACCATTTGAGTGAATTAAACAATATGTTACTTGCTATTTAATAATGAGGTTTCATTTACACATTGATACTAGTTGTATTGGTTACTTTGTTTGTATACACTAGAAATAGAATAATGGGCAATAATTCTTTGACACTAAATCAAAAAATTAATAGCGTCCCATTAAGATGAGATAAATTAGAGCACATTATTGGAGTGGGTGATAGGAATTGCATTTGAAAGTTAAGGATGAATTTAAATGCATTTGCAATATTGTGTGAGCTACTTAAGTTCAGGATGGGTTAACTAAAGATGGTCGAGTAAGCATAGCTAAGCAAATTGTAACCTTTTTTTTTTATCATACTAGGTCATCATAAAAAGAATCACAACATACAAGTTAGGTTCTATAGGTTAAGAAGAAACTATTAGTAGATATTTTAACGAAGTATTGTGCTCATACGTGTGCAAAGCCTTTTGTTTGCCAAGGTTGAACTTGTTTGGAGAATTGTGTAGATCCCAATAAAAATGGTTTAAGGTAGCTTCAATATATAGAAGTAGTTGACGTTTTACAATACTTACTAAATATGCATATAATTTGGTATGAAACTTTTATATTATTTGATTATAGGGTTGTCTAGGAGCATTAGGTGACACTTATATAGATGTTATTGTCCTTAAAGTTGGCAAACGAAGATTCTGAAACAAGAAGGGTAGAATTTCTACAAATATTTTAGGAGTATGCAATCGAGACATGAATTTTGTCTATGTACATAGTGGTTGGGAAAGATCACATTAATTAAGAAATACACGAGACGCTATTACACGACGTAATAGCCTCAAATACCACTTGGTATGTGTAAAAAGAACTTTAAAAAAATTAGATTACTTACATCTCTCTACTGTATATAATATTTCTCTTTTGATTTATAGGTAGTTATTGTAATATCCCTGCTACTTTATGGAATGATGACTTTTCCCCACAAACCAATACGAGTCTTTTTAGCGTGCTTTGTCCTCACTCACACACTTCTTGGAAAACTTCCTAGGAGGTCACCCATCCCAAAATTGCTCCAAGTCAAGCACGCTGCTGTGGAGTTCTTTCGTGATGGGCTACCGAAAGAAGATGCATCTTTGTGGCATAGATAGCAATCAATTCATATAAGCCTTCCTTGCCTGTAGTCCTATACCTATACAGACTTAGGATCCTTCTCATTCGGGTGTGTAATCGGTTCATTCATGTACCCCTTTGCTTGGAGGCGGCTCCTTGTCCGTGCCTTCTCGCATCGGCGATCACTCCTTGCCTCGTCCCCGAGCGTTACAGTTATTATTTAGTTGATGCTGATTACATGAATGGCTAAGGGTTCCTAGCACTATAGAGGTACTCAATACCACATGCAAGAATAAGCTCATAGCTCACATGTACCTCGAAACTATCAAGAGTACTTTAATAATAAGCACTCCTCAACTAGGAACATAATTGAACACTTTTGGGTTATTTAAGAAGAGATGAGCTATTTTGAGGAGTCCTTCATTTTTATCCAATTAAGACACAATCACATTTTATTTGTTGTTTTCTAAAAACTTCATCTAAATGAATATGGACAATGATCCTAAAGAAAACACAACTATTGAACCTGAGCATATGCCTATAGGAGAAGATCCTCCCAACAATGTTGAGATGATTGAAAGTGTGGAAAGTAGCAATAAATGGACTCAAAGACGGGACAACCTAGCAATTGAAATGTTTGAAGAGTGGAGAAGGAATTCAATTGCATAAATGTTTTATTTAGTTGAAATTTAACATTCTAGATCTTTATTTTTGTAATAATCTTGTAATACTTTTTAGTGTTGTTGGATTGATTTAATTGTTGATCTTTCTTATAACATTTACTTGATTAAGCAATGTGTAATAATTGGATATTTCTTGTTATTCCAGTTGTTTACATTTCTTATTACATTGGTCTTTGTTATTGTAGTTGTTTATTTAGTTAAGTGATTATTTGTGATATCTCCCTACAAAGAATAGGGAGAAATGGACAACAAATGCACATGGACCGAATGAGGAAACACTTGAATTTGTTGGTTTCATGGAGGATCTAGTTATAGAGGGGCAGAGCTGATGTTGGACAATTCAAACCAGGTGCTTTTCCAAAACTTGCTGCCAAGATGAACGAATTCCATGGATGTGACTGCTAAACATTGCAAGAACAAGCAAAAAAGGCTCAAAGAGAAATACTAATCTGTTGGAGACATGCTTGCGTATAGTGGGTTTGGATGGAATGATGATAAAAAATGTGGGAGTGGATAACAAACAAGTCCTTGAGATTTGGATTAAGATTTGTTACACTATTATGACCATTTGGCTAAATTTTATTATGATATAGATACATGCATGTTACATTACACTTTCTCACTTTTGTTTCCCTTAATTTTTTCAGCAACATCCCTTAGGTTCTATACTCCAGGGAAACCATTTCCACTTTTCCCTCATTTGGAGACTATATTTGGAAAAGATAGAGCAAATGGAAGTTATGCTATGAGTGACAATGATGTCGATGAGCAATTGGAAATAGAGGATGAAGAACAAATGGGTGTCCATGATGTTGACATGTTTGAAAGTGACTATCCACTCCAAACTAATGTATCAATGGCTTCTTCAAGTGGCAAAATGCAAGGGAAGAATGCTACAACAAAGGGAAAAGAAGTTGAGATCTTGCAAGACTTGGCTCAATTTGTGAGATTTCCAATGGAGCAACAGGAAAGTATGGGCAAGTTCTAGCCAAAGCTATGGCATGGGTTAATAAGGAGGTGAAGCTTAGCGAAACCCTTAAAAATCTTGGCTTTACTGATGATGAAGTGGTTCTAGTGGCACTCAAGTTCTCGAATAACCTTAAATTCAGATAACCTTTTGGAGTTTGAATGAGAATCAAAGGCATGTATTTGCTAGAGCTATTATCCATAATTTGTCATGTAGATCAGTGTTATCTTTTGAATTTTTACTTTCATTTATGGATTGTTACTTTCATGGTTGGAATTGTCAACGCGGACGCTAAAGAATTATTAAAATAAATTGCCACCAAGTTTATTCAAAATGGAAAACATGGAAAAACCATTTATTTTTAAAGAAAAGGTCTTTGTAACCTATTTCGGAGTTTTTTATGCATAGAGAAGGTAGGGATTTAATCCTACACCCTATACACCCGTCTTAGATAGTACCTATTGATTTGTGCAAATTATTAATAACCTTCAAAATATTTATTTTATTTACAAGAAAATTGAAAAAATCTTTAAAAAAAAATAAAATTTGGAAGGTTATTAATAATTTGCACAATTAATAGGTACCGTCTAAGGACGGGTGTACTGGGTGCGTAGGATTAAATCCTACCCTTCTCTATGCATAATCGACTCCGAACTTAATATGGTTACAAAGACCTTTTCTTTAAAAATAAATGGTTTTCCATGTTTTCCATTTTGAATAAACTTGGCGACTCTAATTCTTTTTAATTCTTTTCCGCCGATTGGCAAATGGCGACTCCTTGGGGACCAGAGAGTCAAGCCTTATAATTGATTGTGCATATTATAATTAACCTTTTTTTTCTTTTTCTCTTTTTTTTTTCTCTATTTGCCTCTTTCTTTGTAAAGTCGTCTTTTATTTCGAGGTACATTTTTTTTTCTTTTATTTTTTAATGAAAACCATAGGGTAGATGACTTTTATTTTATATTGTTCTCTTTTTATACTCTTTTGTTTGTTTGTACAGTTTTTTTTTCTTTTTTTTGTTTATCTATTTGTTTATTTATGACAACCATAGGGTAGATGATTGTTATTTTGTATTATCTATTTTGCAGGTATTGGTCATGGGTAGTTTTAGGATTCCAGGTTTGTATGCTCCCTTCACACACAACACTAACACATTAATCACACACGAGTGGGGCCCTATACCCGGTTCTGAGTGCAACTTGAGATAGGAAAGAGATTGTGTAGCAGGAGCCATATTGGATGTACGTCCTATTTGGTTATTGTGAAAATCTCATCTAAGTGTGACTCTTTGTGAATGTCCTGCATCTAGCGGTTAACCTGGTTGTGGATAACATTTCAAAAGAGTTGTTAGCTCTAGAGGCCATAGAATCTTGAGTTCATAGATCCACCTGATGAAAGTCTTCACAGGAGAAAGCTTATGAGACCATAGGATAGCCTTCCACAATTCAATAGGTCACAAAGGGAGCATACCTTCTTCTTTAACTTATTTTCTTTGTACATAAATTCTTTAACTTGTTTACAAGTTTTATTTGTATTTTCTTTCTGAAAAGAAAAATCACTCTTTCTTTTGTTCAACAGGTTTGTTAGAGAGCTATATCAAGTCTTGTTGTGAGTATCTTTAAAAAATGGAAACAACCATGAGATCAAACAATTGTGAAGAATTGAAAAAGACTTTACATCTTAAAGCTAAGAAACCTGACATTGAAAGCTTGAGATCTTTGAGTCGTTGTTAAAAGCTCCACAACGTCTTTCTCTCACAAGAAAATATGGAAAAGTCCTGAGCTTGTTAGAGGTGGAAGTAGGAGAGGCAATCACAGCCCTGGCAGGATTATGATCCTCCATTCGATGCTTTACCTTTCAAGATTTCCAGTTGGCACCAACCCTTGAAGAATTTGAGCTGATCCTAGGGTTACCACTAGAAGGAGAAAAACCTTACAGCTACCAAGGACATTATGCTTCTTTGCATACAATAGCAAATGTCCTCAAGGTAAATGTAAGAGATTTGAGTGAAGCACAGAAATGCAGAAATGAGACCAGAGGATTCACAAGAGAGTACTTGGAAAGCACATGCAGCGATTAGCTCAAACTGAGGATTGGGACACTTTTTCGATGTATTGACCCTCACCATTTATGGAACCATTCGTTTCCAAATATTGATGGTTTCGTAGATCTAGCAAGTTGATGTATTCCTTGCCCGAAAATTTCATGCTCAGAATCCTATTCTGGCTCTAGCAGATGTATATTGTTCCTTGAATTTTTGCTATGAGAAGAATGGCAAGAGAGTTTTGTGTTGTTTACCAATGCTATATGTGTGGATTATTGCGCATATATTCCAAAGAAGTTACAAGACACTCTGTCCTATCAATGATCTAAAAATGTATCAGGTCAAGAACAAAAGTGGGCGAGAATGGGCTGAGGAATTTGCCAAGTTAAATGAAAAAGTGATTCGATGGTACCCTTGGTGGGAAGATGGGCAGACAATGATTTATCAGTGCGAAATTTTCCAAATGTACCTCTCATGGGTACTCGAGGGTGTATAAATTATAATCCAGCATTGGTGTTGCGCCAACTTGGTTACCCCATAATGGAACCACCTTCTGAAGCTACAATAACTCCTTTCATCATGTACTACTCGAATTCGGATGACATTGCTCTACTGAAGAAAATCCGATCCGCTTGGAATAATGTTATCCGAAAAGGAAAAGAATTGGGAGTTAGGAGCTGTGTGAAAGAAAGCTATCGCCAATGGGTGAAAAATAGAGCTCAAGAGGTTAAGTTGCCATTTAGAGTCTCAATTGCAATTACTCCTGGCAAGACATTGGCTTTGCATGTTGATGAAACTGAAGAAATCAAAGATATGAAAGAAAGACTGAACAAGGCTGAACAAGAAAAGATGCAAGTGGAGGCTGAAAAGCGCCCATCATGATTATGCAGCTTTAAACGAGAAAGCACCAAAAGAGATCAAGTTCTTGAAGGAACCAGGAAGAAGTTAAAACTGGGGAGCACATGATGAAAACCAAAGAATGTCTCATGGCTGCCAATAAAGAATTAGGACTTCGAAGGCAAGAACGTGATGAAGCATTAGCTGAAAATCAACGATTGAAAAGCTGCTTCAAAGTGCTAAAACTGAAAAAGTTGCATTAAAAAATGAAGGACAAATGAGACAACAAATTGGGGAATTGAATGATGAATACCAAGAAGATTGAGGAACTAAATCAACACATGAAAGATGAGATCATGTATTATCAAGCTTCTGGAAGAAGAAAAAGATTGCAGATTTGGATCTTGAAGTGCATCGAGATCACATCATTCATGAGTTGAAAGTTCGCTTTTCAAACCTGGCTGGCCAATACAACAATAGAAGATGTTCCAAGATATTTGGAAATGGTTGAGCAGGAAATTATCCCCTTTGAGACTCCAAATGAGATTCGCATCTTCGTCAACTCCTGAGATTTGATTAGAAAGATGAAACAAATGATTGCAGAAAGACGTTGTTGAGCTATTGGCTTTTGAGTGACAATGTGTGGCTTTATGATGTATTTCTTTTGGAAATGGTTGTAATAAAGATAATGCTTTGAATGAATAATCATTCCTTCATATTGTTTGATCTCATGGCAATAGTCATTTAAATATAACATAGTACCTTTGAACGAGACGTTCTGGGAACAGTTATCATCAAAGACACTCACATCAAGACTAAGCACGATAGAAGACCTCTAATAAATAACAATTTTTCTTTCTTTTTAATAAATCTTATGCTCACAGGTAAAACTTAGTCACAATTGGGCGCCCAAGGAAAGAAGATACCGATCTAACTCGTATTCACAATACCAGAGCGCGACTAAGATGGCTGGTGGCAATAGTGAACCAGGAAATACTTCTGATCAAGTAAGAAATTTGAGCATGGAGGTTGATGCAGTGAGAGGGAAATTGAATGAAATGTCAACTAATCAAGCAAATATGGAAGAAATGATGAGAGCCATGAAGGAATCCCTTGATTTATTAAGAGCTAATCAAAATCGACATGGTAAACACGTCAGTTGAGGTACAACCAAGTGCTGCAATGATAACCATACCTGGACATTAAATGCACCTGTAAATGTCACTCAAGGATTGAATGAGGTGGATGAGATTCTAAATAATCCTCATGGACAGCCACCACCCACAATGCCATTGGTAATTCAATCGGAGAAGGCTATCATTCGTTAGAACACTCATATGATGGGCATGAGCATGCTGCCCTATTTGGGGGCAGCCTCGTGTTGTTATCCAGAAACAACCATTTTCCTCAGAAAATAGCCATGAGAGGTGAATAAAGACAAGTTAAGAGAAGAATGGATGAAGAAGATTCAGGAGCAAATCAAAGCTATTCAAGGACCTAGCACTTATGGTCATATGGAGATTGAGCAGCTTTGCCCTCCTATTGACACAGTAGTTCCTAAAGACTTCAAGGTTCCTGATTTCTCGAAGTATGATGGCACTGGTAATCCTCTTTTTCATTTAAAGAGTTACTCACAAAAATGTCAATATGGTCCAAGGACGAGAAGTTTCTTATCAGCTTTTTCCATGAAAGTTTAACTGGACCCGCCTTAGAGTGGTATATCCAATTAGACCATTCCAAAATTTCCTGGGAGGGAATTAGTTGACCAATTCATGAATCAATACAAGTTTAACATGGAAATAGCACCTACTCGCGAGCAATTGAGCACGATGCAAAAGAAGAAAGATGAGTCATTTAAGCAATATGCTCAAAGATGGAGAACTTTAGCTGCTCAAGTGCAACCGCCACTTATCCCATCTGAAATGTGTTCGTACTTTTTGGGACTTTAGGATCTCCTTACATTGGGGCAATGGAGGAGCAGCATACAAAGACTTCTCTGAATTGATAACTGCTGAGAGAATCGAGAATTTGGCTAAAGCTGGAAAACTTCCTGTGAGTAATGAGGACACAAAAGAGGATTGCCGCCAAGGAAGAAAGAGGCGGAAGTAAGTTATGTGCAAGGTCAGCAATCTTTCATTCCAAGATATGCCTCAACACACCCAAGATCCCAAATACCATCCATCCCTTACTACCCACCATACCAAACTACTCCAACCACAAATACAATCCCATATACCCAACCTCAAGTCAATAACATCCACATACGACCATACCAACCAGCTCGCCCAGCCTATACATATAACCCGACCACATATCCCCAGAACTACCCAAACACTACACCACCTCGACCAAATTTCCAAAACCAGGAATCGAATCGATTCCCAAACCTTCCACCTTTCCCAAAGCTATCCATTTCAAATGCTGCCCGTTTCAAAAATTGTTCGATGCTCACCTCACTCACCATGTCCTGTGCGTCCATTAGAACCACCATTTCCAGCTTGGTACAACCCCAACTTAACTTGTAAATACCACATGGAAGTTGCGGGCATTCAATTGAAGATTGTGAAGCCTTCAAGACAGTAAGAAGGCTAATTGCTTGTGGAAGATTGGACCTACAAGAGGAATCAAAGCCCGATATTGTTAACAATCCGATGCCAAATCATGAAGGAGGAGCTCGAGTAAATGCTTTGACGATGGAGGAACCCTTGATCAAGAGGGTCTTGAATCTTCGAACTCCTATGGAGAAAGTTTTTATTGGCTTAAAGGAAGCTGGATACAACATCACAGCACCTGCATCTATGATGAAGGAAAATGAGAAATGTGATATGGAATCGAGTTGTGACTACCACTAGGAGGCTTTGGCCATGACATAGAAAATTGCTGGGATTTCAAGGCTTGTGTACAGGGATTACTCAACCTGGGTGTTATACAAGCAAAAAAGAAGCTAAATGTTTCTGAAGAGGTGAATGTGATTGAGCGTTTTGTGCTTCGAGTGCCTCCACTTAATCAAGCGCCGAAGCCAGAAAAGGTAGTTATCACTGTGAAGAAACCAACACCCTTTGTTTATAAGGACACACATGCTGTACCTTGGAACTATGAGACTGAGGTTGAGATGAAAAGAGATATAGGAGAAACCTCAAATGCCCAAGTAGGTGGAGTAGTAACTAGTATAACGAGAAGTGGAAGGTGTTATGGTCCTAAAGAAATAGAAAAAGGAAAGTTTGTTAATGAAGGGAATGCCTGGAAAAAGTTCTGACTTGGGAGGAAGTGAAATGAAAGAAGATGAGGAGGAGGAATTTCTAAAAATTATGAAACAGAGTGAGTATGATATTCTGGAACAATTAAAGAAGACTCCTGCAGAATATCCTTGTTATCACTAATCTTGTCATCTGAGCCTCATCAAAAGGCAGTGTTAAAGATCCTGAAAGAAGCTTATGTCAAGCCTGACGTTTCAACAGAGAACATGGTGAATATGGTAGATCCAGTGAAACGTGTCAGCATGATTACGTTCTAAGGAGGAAGTTGTGTCAGGGCTAACCCACGAGCACTGTACATAACTCTCAAATGCAGAGACCATATAGTGCCCAGGGTCCTCATTGATGGAGGTCAGGATTGAATGTTCTACCATGTCGACCTTAAGTTACTTGTCAATAAGTAAGGATGATATATCGAAGGTGATGATTGTGAAGGCTTTTGATGGGGCAAAGAAAAGTATCCTTGGGGAAATGTTATTGCCATTGGAGATTGGCCCAAGTAGATTCGAAGTGTTATTCCAGGTAATGGAGATTGAAATAGATTACAATATGCTGCTGGGAAGACCATGGATTAACAATGTTGGTGCTGTTCCCTCAACCTTACATCAAAAGGTTAAATACATAGAGAATGGCTCGATCGTTACAATCCATGGAGAAAAAGATATCATAGTATCTAAACCAGTTACATGCCGTATGTTGAGAATGTGGAATTGGTAGAGAGGTTATGGCATAACCTGGAGGTAGTAGGGCTGAAACAGGAACAGATAAGCCCCCAATGCAAAATCAGGTGGTGGCTCATATCATGGCTAAGAGTGGATACCTACAAGGCAAAGGATTGGGACTAGTTGCAAGGTATCACGACACCAATACCAGTCACCAAGAAGCCTAATCGATATGGTTTGGGATATAATGCACTATTGGAAGAGGAGATGAGGGGCATGACTCTTGAGCAGAAGGAGCAAATGGAGAAAATGAAGCAGATTCCTCACCTAAAGGAAACATTTCCTGCCCAGCTAAGTAATCTAGCTGAGGAAGTTCACTCCCTCGCTGTTGTATCACTATCAATATGGTGAATGCTAATGAATCCGAAGAAAACAACCCTCATGTTGCCAACAATAATGAGATGCTGATGCTGGAAGATTGAACCAGTTATTGATGTTGTTGCTTCAAAGTAATTGTTTGGGTTGTATTGATAATTATTGTTTATGCTTCTGTTTATGCTACTCAAAGACATCATCTAAATGCACTTGCATGATTATTCAATAATCTTTCTTTATCTTCCATTTTCCTCGTTTCTGTCTCTTTAATTTTTTCTTCTTTCTTTTATTTACCATTCTCATCTCATTAATTTATGTCTTCCATATTATTTTCATTTTTCCACCTTTTGTTTGGCATTCCAACCCATCCTAATTGCTTTCCAGGAATTTAAATACTATAGAAATTTTGTCGCATGAAAGGGACTTTGGAGACTTATCAATTGATTCTCTTGCGGCACTTGATTGTGATAGCCATGAATCTGATGAGGATGAAGAAATTGTTGGGCACTTTTCAGACCTATTGGAGCATACAGAAAAGGAGTTTGACTTAGACAATGAGGTGATCGAGTTGGTTAACATGGGCATGAAGAAGAGAAGAAGGATTGAAAATAGTGGAAAACCCAGAACGCTCAGAAATGATTGCATTGTTCAAAGAATACATGGATGTTTTTGCATGGTCTTACCGTGATATGCCAGGGTTGGATCCAGAAATAGCTTCACATAAGATCCCTTTATATGCGGGAATTGAGCCGAAAAAGCAAAAGTTGAGAAGGATGCGGCCTGAAATGTCATTAAAAATAAAAGAGGAGGTGTGCAAACGCTAGAGGCTGGATTTTTGGAGGTATCAAGACACCTGATTGGGTGGCTAACATTGTGCCAGTGCCTAAGAAGGATGGAAAAGTTAGAATGTGTGTGGATTATCGGGATCTAAACAAAGCTAGCCCGAAGGATGATTTTCCTCTCCCTCACATCGATGTCCTTGTTGATAATACTGCAAAAAACCACCGATTTTCATTTATGGATGGGTACTCAGGATACAATCAAATTCCCATGGATGTTAATGACAAAGGAAAAACTACTTTCATAACTCCATGGGGAACATTTTGCTATACGTCATGCCATTCGGATTGAAAAATGCCGGGCTACATACCAGCGTGCTATGGTTGCATTATTCCATGATTTGATGCACAAGGAGATTGAAGTGTATGTAGATGACATGGTTGCTAAGTCCAAAAGGGAGAAAGTCATGTGGCAGTCCTACGAAAGTTGTTTGAAAGACTCAGAAAATATAAGTTGCGGCTGAACCGAATAAATGTATCTTTGGAGCTTCTACGGGGAAATTACTTGGATTCATTGTTAGCAGAGAAGGAATAAAAGTAGACCCAGATAAAGTGAAAGCGATACAAGATATGCCTGCTCCCAAACTAAAGGGAAGGTTAGAAGTTTTCTGGGGAGCTCAATTACATTGCTCGATTCATTGCCAATTTGACTAGTACTTGTGAGCCTATATTCAAGTTGCTACGAAAACATCAACCCGGAGAATGGAATGAGGAATGCCAAGAAGCCTTTGCAAAAATAAAGGCTTATTTAATGAAACCTCCAGTTTGACCCCACCTACACCGGGCCGTCCTTAATCCTGTACCTCAGTGTTACCAACATCAATGGGGGCAATGTTAGGACGGTATGACGAGTCTGGAAAAAAGCAGGCAATTTATTATCTGAGCAAGAAGTTTAATGACTGCGAATCTCGCTACCTGGCAATGGAAAAGACCTGTTGTGCATTGGCATGGACTTCCAAGAGGCTGAGGCAATACATGTTATACTATACAACTTGGTTGATCTCTCGAATGGATCCGTTAAAGTACATATTTGATAGTCCTCATGTGTCGTTGAGAATGTCAAAGTGGCAAGTGATACCTGCGAGAATTTGACATCAAGTATGTGACCCAAAAGTCTGTCAAGGGAGGTGCAATTGCTGATCATCTAGCTGAAAACCCGCTTGAAAGTGAGCAGCTAACCACTACTAAATTATGTGACGATGAAGTGTTGTTAGTGGAGAAGAAGATATGGAAGAGGAGAATGTATGGAAGATGTACTTTGATGGAGCTGCTAACATGAATGGATGTGGAATAGGAGCTTGGTGGTGTCACCTGGTAAGCAATACCCAGTTTCTATCAAGTTGGATTTTGAATGTACCAACAACATCGCAGAGTATGAGGCGTGTGCAAATGGTTTGCAAGTTGCAATTGACTTGGGAATCAAAGAATTAAAAGTCTTTGGAGACTCTGCACTTATAATTTATCAAGTTAATGGACAATGGCAAACAAAGGATCCAAAATTGGTACCTTATCAGAAATACTTGTCTTGACTAATTGAGCGATTTAATGATGTGTCATTCTCTCATTTAACTCGAGACAAGAACCAATTTGTGGATGCTTTGGCAACTTTGGCTGTAATGACCAAATTGGAAGTCCATGCTAATGTCCAACCTATCCATGTGGAGGTGCAAAGTGAACCAGGTATATTGTGGCAATGTGGAGATTGAACCAAACGGCCAACCTTGGTATCATGACATCAAGCAGTATTCAAAAGGGAATACCCAGCTGGTGCAAATGAGGTGAATAAAAAGACAATTCGTTGACTAGCTATGAGTTTTTTCTTGAATGGTGAAGTCCTCTACAAAAGAAATCATGACCCTCTCTAAGATGTGTAGATGCTCATGAAGCTAGCATAATCATGACCGAAATCCATGAAGGGATATGTGGAACCCATGCTAATGGGCACATGATGGCGCGCAAAATCCTAAGGAGTGGTTATTATTGGTCTACCATGGAGAATGACTGCATCAATTATGTTCGGAAGTGCCACAAATGCCAAATATATGCAGATCGAGTTAATGTTCCTTCATTTCCACTGCATAGCATGGTATCTCCCTGGCCTTTCTCGATGTGGGGCATGGATGTTATTGGCCCAATTAATCCTAAGGCATCCAATGGTCATCGTTTCATCTTGGTAGTGATAGACTATTTCACTAAATGGGTGGAAGCCACTTCATATGCCAATATCACACAAAAGGTGTTTCTAGATTTATCAAAAGAGACATTATTTGTAGATATGGGATTCCAGAAGAATTATCACAGACAATGCTCCTAATCTCAATGGTGCCGAGGTTCAGAAGTTCTTTGAGACTTTCAAAATCAAGCATCACAACTCAGCTCCTTATAGGCCTCAAATGAATGGTGCGGTGAAGCCAAATAAGAATATCAAGAAAATTGTTGCCAAAATGGTGGTGAATTACAAAGATTGGCATGAAATGCTGCCATATGCTTTGCACGCTTATCGTACCAACATACGATCAAGCACAGGAACAACTCCTTTCTCATTGGTATATGGAATGGAAGCTGTATCCCTATTGAAGTTGAAATCCCATCATTAAGGGTTTTGATGGAGGCTGAGTTAGAAGAATCTGAGTGGGTGAAAGCTCGTTATGAACAGTTGAATATGATAGAAGAGAAAAGATTGGTAGCCATTTGTCATGGCCAGTTGTATCAAAGTAGAATGGCTAAGGCTTTCAACAAGAAAGTCCACCCCAGGGATTTGTATCCAGGAGATTTGGTTTTGAAGAAAATTCTCCCTAATCAAGAGGACACCCAAGGAAAATGGGCTCCAAGTTATGAAGGTCCTTACATTGTCAAACAAGCATTTTCAGGAGGGGCATTGATTTTGCAAAATATGGATGGACAAGAACTACCTAGACCCGTCAACACTGAATGCAAGTCAAAAAGTTTTATGCTTGAAAAGATGCTGTGAAAGCTCATTGGTCAAAAACTTGAAGGAACGGCCTAAATGAAAGCTAGGATGAGAAATAAATAAAAATAATAAAAGCCCGTTAGGTCGAAAACTCAAAGAGCGGCCTAAGCAAAAGTTAAAAAAAAAAAAAGAAAAAGCCCGTTAGGATGAAAACCCAAAAGGGCGGCCTAGGCAAAAGTTAGGGCAAAATAATGAAGCATCATCTCAAACAATTTACACTTGGGCAACTTTTGGTGTTGAATGTGTCTTGTGAGCCAAGTAGACCAAGATTGAAACTGGGGCAATTTTTGGGATCAAGAGAAGGAAAAGTGAAGGCTCAGAAGAGAGACAGTGGCTATGACATCCAATTTGCTACAAGAAATCAATTGAATAAGCCACTAAAGACCAAAACTGGGGCAAATTTTTTATATTGTTTGAAATCCTATCTTTTACTTTGCTTTGTTTACTTCTTCCAACAATTTGTGATATTGTTGTCCAATACACCAAGCAATAAAAATGCTCATTCAGTTAATCTTTCCATTTTCCCCTTGAATGCATGTTCATTTATGATGTCTTGAGTAAGTATAAATTTAAGCTTAAACTACCACGACCTAACGTTCTTGCAGCAATGCATTAATGACTAGCATCACACAAAGGGAATCTAGAAGCTTCAATTAAGCTTGGCAGAAAAGCAATCATCATCCTAAAAGGAAAAAGAGATAAGAGAGAATGGGAAGAAGTGAGCAAAGTTAGAAAAAGAGAAGTTTCATTTGCGCCAGAGGTCCAATACAGTGACTATGAGTTTGATCGGTTGAAGTTTTCCTCGAGGGTTGCTTGACTATGGTGAGATTCCTTTCACAAGAATTTTTTTTGAAAAGAAAGAGAAATGCAATGAAACCATATTGCAAGGCAGTGTTAATGACAAACTTGAAAAGGATTCATGTGGTAAAATCCTCTCTGAAGAAGCTTATGGTTCAAATGTTTTTCGATGTTAAAATGATTCTTTTGTGATCTTTTGATTTTCAAATCATTTAGGTCCTTGGCCTATTTCTCTTTTATCCATTTCATACTGTCATGATCCTGGATTCATTCACATTTTGTACATATACATCCTTGGCATTTCCATTTAGCTTGATGTTTTTTATTTACTTTTATTTTAAAAAAAAAAGAGTTTGATTCTACATCTAAAAAAAATGAATTTTACATTTCCATGATTGTCATTGCTTTTATATTTCTTGTTGGCCTCAAATTGCCAAAAAAAAAAAAAGAACTCAAATCATTGTTCTTCTTGTTAGCATTTACATTTTTTGTTAGCCCCGTTGGTTTTTAATTTCCTGTTTCCTAACCATATCCAGTTGGTCGCATGGTTTTTCATTTCATGTTGCTTGTTGACCCTTATCCAGTTGGTCGCAAGTCTTTTACTTTTGCCACTTGTGGACCCGTATCCAGTTGGTCGCAAAGTTTTTCATTTCATGTTTCTTGCTCACACGTATCCAGTTGGTCGCAAATCTTTTAATTTCCTGTTGCTTGTGGACCCATATCCATTGGTCGCAAGTCTTTTAATTTTCTGCGCCCTGACTTTTAATTTCTTGTCTGCTTATTGACCCGTATCCAGTTGGTCAAAGTCTTTTAATTTCCTGTTAACCCTGGCTTTTAATTTCCTGTCATCTGTGGACCGTATCCAGTTGGTCAAGGCTTTTCATTTCCTGTTGCTTGTGGACCCGTATCCAGTTGGTCGCAAGGTTTAATTTTCTGTCACTTGTTGACCCATATCCAGTTGGTCACAAGATTTTAATTTCCTGTCACTTGTTGACCCGTATCTAGTTGGTCGCAAGATCTTTTGATTTTCATTGGCCCGTCGGCTTGTAACTTCCTGTTAGCCCTCCATTGGTTTTTTTCAATTTCCATTTGTTTTGACATTTCTTGTCATTTGTAAATTTGTGTCAAATTAGTTAATTTCTCTTCTTTGCATGATTCATACATAGGTGATTTCTAAATTGTATAGTTTACATGTGACTTTCTTATTTAGACTTTTTTTAAAAATTAGAATTCAATTTTTCTTGTATTTGCATTTCATGTATTGCGAACAAAATCAATGTTCATATCTTTACTTATTCCTTACAAAGACAATATGTAAAACTCAGGTCTTTCATATTCTCTTATAAGAAATGAGTAAAGAGGGCAACTGTGAACACCCAATTTTGTTCGAACCAAAAACCAAAAAAAAATGTTTTCAATCCATTTGAAAAGTCCTTAACCCTGTTTTGTTGTCATTGTTTGTGTTAAGTCCATTTTATGTTTAGTTTTTTTTTCTTTTCTTCTATTAAGCTCATTTCATTTCAAAAAAAAAAAAAGAAACCTATTACGTTTATTTTGTTGTTGTCATTGTTTGTCTCTTTTTATATTGTTTCATCTTAAAAAAAAAAAGTCCATTTCATTTTTATTTATTTTTATTTGTTTAAAAAAAAACAACAAAAAGAGAAGATCTAGGCTGTTTCTTTATTATTTTAAAAAAAAATGATGATGATGAAGGGTTGATTTTTGATGCATGTGCACCGTTTTTAATTTTGTCATTTTCAGGTGGTGCACCATTTCAATCTTGTCCTTTTTTTAAAAAAAAAAAGGAGAAAAGCAGGCGTGCAAGGAGTGGTTAGGCAGAGCGTGCAAAAGGAAAGTAAATCGCCGAACAAAACAATAAGAATTTCAAAGAAGAACGCGAATCAATCCCAAAAATCAAGCATTATCTGGGATAAAATCAAAGATCACATACCATGTTTGAAAATGGACATACGGGGTTGTGTATAAATTCAGGAAAAGAAAAAAAGAAGGGAGGAATAAATTTTTTTCAACACACAAAAAAAAAAAAAAACTTCATCATCATCTTAAAAAGCATACAACAACCAAAATTCTAGCCAAACCACAAACCAAAAATCATAGCAAAACCCAGCCATACCCATAAATACTAGCAAAAACTAAAATCTAGCATTCTTAGCCAAACACAGACCAAATTCAGAATACCCATTTCCATTCCACAAACAAGAACTCAAACCACAGCCAAAGATTAACAGAGGTAAGCCAACAGTTAAATACGGCAAAAGAGTCCATCAACAGTCCACTTCAATTCAAAAATTCCAGTCCAAGATAAAATTTCACAAAAATATTCAACCAAAAAGGAAGTAAAAATCAGAGGAGGCCGCGGCCACTCTCCCGGCCTCCTCCTTCTTCTCTCTAGTTCGTGCGGCATCTCCCTTGACCTCTCTGTCAACCATCCTCCATCACAAGTTCCTCCACTTCCACTCTAGCTCATCCACCCATCACCATCATCATTTTAACATACCTGAAAATATCCATTTTAGACCAAAAAACAGACACAAAATAAAAAGAGAGGAGGAACGGAAGTAGATCGCCGCTTGTAGCCGTTCTTGATGCCGGTTCCTTTCCTTGATCGCGGTCTCCACCGCGCAGGTTGTCACAGGGGTTGCATCACCGCCGCATGATGGCTTCCTCTTCCTTGCTCCAGGCCGCATCATCGCCCCCTCACCTCTTTGCGCCACCGCGCTCGATCTCCTTCCTTGCCTAAACACCGCCGCGAGGTAGATCGACTGCAGCTTCTTCCCGCGCGGCGTCCCTTTTTCCCCATGGCCCTCAGCCGCGCTCGGTTCTCTCATCTTCGCGTGCCCACGCGCAAGCGGTGCTAGTTCCGGCCTCTGGCGCTTCATCGCCCGCCTCGCTCAGGGCGCACCGCTCCTCTCCCTCATGCGTCGTCCGATCGCTCTTTTTCTCTCTTATTTTCTCACTCTCTCTTAGCTCTCTCTCACTCCATCTCTCTTTTCCTTTTTTCCTGATCTCAGTTCCCTTTTCTCTCTCTGCCTGGGATTTTCTTTTTTTAATGGGAGTGTGTGTAGTGTAGAGGAGTGTTAGTGAGCGTGTAAAGAGATTTTTTTTTTAAGTTCTTTTTTATTTTTGTTGAGATTAGGCCTTTTTGTTTCTTTTCATTTTTTTTAGAGGTGTTGGGCTTTTATTTTGTTTAGATTTTAGGATTTTTTTTTATATATGATAAATAAATAATTAAAATTCAGATTTTTAATTAATTTAGCCGTACGGATTGTTAACTCTATATTCTTGGATATTTTAACTGTGATAGTTTGATATCCTAGAATTCCTTTTCAAAAAATAAAATCAACCAATCCATAATTATTTTCTAAAGAACTACGTGACTTTGAGTTCCCTATTGCACAGGGGATACGTAGGAGCGGGCGATTCCAATCCTGTCAAGTCAAGATAAAATTTCATAATTTGTGTCTTAATTGTAAATAATTTCTCTAACGAATTTTTAATATGAGATATTTTATTTAATTTTCATTTCTTTGGGGAATATGTTTTATTTTGAATAAATGAATTAATTTAGCCATGACGGCTTGTTAATTCGATATTTCGGACATTTGAGTTGTGACAGCTTAATGATTCGTAAATTTCCCTAAAATACATTTGTTCTCTTTTGTATTTTCTTCATTTATATAAAATCAAAATAATTTTTTTTATTTGTAAATATTTATTAATTCATAAGACATTTTATTTTCATGTATTCATTTTAATTTTGTTACTTATTTTTCAAATATCTTATTTCAAATAAAGATGTTAATTTAGCCGCAGCTTGTTAACTGGTATTTTGGATGTCAAATATCTCATTTTTGTTAATTTTGATGCTCCAAATTTTTTTTTTAAAGAAAGATTTTTTAATTTTCTTGTAAATAAAATAAATATTTTGAAGGTTATTAATAATTTGCACAAATCAATAGGTACGTCTAAGACGGGTGTACTAGGGTGCGTAGGATTAAATCCTACCCTTCTCTATGCATAACCAACTCCTGAATTTTAATCTGGTTACAAAGACCTTTTCTTTAAAAATAAATGGTTTTTCCATATTTTCCATTTTGAATAAACTTGGTGGCGACTCCAATTTTAACTAATTCTTTTTAGCCGTCCTTCGCGATCCGGTTGCAGGAATGTATTGCAATGTTATTTTGGATACGTCATGTTCACTATTTAGAAGAAATGATGTAAACATTTATGGTGTTAACATTTGCCATGAATACACCTTGGCAAATGATATTTGGTCTGTCCTATGAACTGATTATGTATGAATATTTTTATTATATATGAATATTTCTCTCTACTATATGAGGATGCTATCAGTTTTATGTCTTGTGTTATATGCTAAATTGGGGCAATGGTTCTAGGGCAGTCTAAATCAAGGAAGATGTAATTTTGAAGAAGTCATATATTGAGGGTATAGAAAAAAAATACATTATAAAAAATAAAATCTAGAAGCTTTCTTTTAAGATAAAAATGAGATGAGATGGGTGATGACTTTCACCTTTTTCTTTCTATTGTAGTTCCAGCACATTTTTACAAGCAAACACATTATTAAAAAAAAAAAAGATGTTTGCTACTCATAACAAGATCAAATTCAACAATATTTGGATAATTGCTTGCTTTGCATCCATTCATTCAGTGTTAAATACAATCATCAGTTTCATTAGTTTTATCCATTCATCAGTTTTGACAAATATATTCAAAGAGTGTGTCAATGATAGCAAAGTATTAAACCTCTAACCACACATTCCCCTAACACTGATACAATACATAACAAAGAAAAATATCACTGCCATGTCACCATAATAGCCACCACGAGCTAATTTGATTTCCTCTTAGCACCTAGCTTTTTTTTTAAGCTTCATATTCTTTCTTCTTCATTCTTCATGTAACAGATCTGAGGCAAAGGAGGATTTAGACACTTCAGTCAGTGATGTCAATCTCTAATATTTCTTCTCATCGACCTAGTTAAAGAAGTTATAGCTATTCGAGGTCTACAAAGATCACAAACACAAACATAATTAGCACAAAAAATACATACATAGTATGTAAATAGAAGTTATAAAACTAGTTGTAGCAAATATATCATGAAATAAATAAATTGGTTGTGGTAGATAGTGTAAAGCAAAATCTTTCTTATAGAGCCATGGTGCAATTGTAGATATTTCTTTTTGTTACATTTTCTTTACAGAAAAAGAGAATAACAAAGAACAAAAGAGAAAAAACACTACAACATTTTAGACCTAAGGCAACATTTTTTAAGGACAACGCTTCAAAACCGTTGCCTTTAGTCAATATAGGCAACGCTTTTTGAACAAAGAGTTTTAGCAACTGATTTTAAAGCAACGTTTAAAAATGTTGCCTTAAATGAAAAAGACCACATGTTCAAACCGTTGCTATATCTTCTATAAAAAGGAAACGATTTTTTAATCAATTGCTAACACTTCTAATCGTTGCCTTTTAATTTTTAACAGGCATCACAATTAAACCTTTGCCTAAATTTCTTAGTTCTAGTGGTAAACCTTCCTTCCATCACAATACAAAGGGAACGATCTCACACTACAATCTTCCATCACACACGCCCGTATACCCAGCTTCAGCCACCACTTCCACCACACCATCGCCAACACCAACGCCATTGCCCTCCTCTCCTTCTCCCGCACCTCGATCCCCCGCTTCCACCGCGCCGGGCCCAAGATCCCCCTAGGTTGACCTCTCATCCTCCTAGCTCCTTAAGGGATGAAAATGCAGACACGCTCCCGATCTCGAAATCGAGGAGCCAGACAATGACGCCACAGATGATTGTGCCGAAGACGGTGCTAACGGCATTGACGACGAGATCGTGGAGCTCGACACCGTTGAGCTCCTCGTGGAGCACATCCAAATTTGTGAGTCTCAGGAAGGGTTCCGCCACGACGCGAACCTCCGGAATGCACATGAACGCAAGATGCCAAAAGCACTCGCGAATCAGAGTCGGCCTCCACCGTGCGTCGCCGATTCTCGAGCCCGTTCGAGGGATGCAACAAGAACAGGCACCACTGGAGGTTCAAGCCTCTAAAATCGATCGTGTGGGTGAAGAACCACTTCAAGAGAAGCCAATGCGCAAAGATGTACTCTTGTTCCTCCGAAGTCCAACACGCAGCTTTCCCTTTCTTCCTTCTACCTTCTTCTTAGTTACTGAAAGGTAGTCCTTGCAAATCTCTCTATTTTCTTTATTTATTTTTTTTCCTTTTTCAGCAACTAGGTACCCTAAATATGACCCAAAGTTCAGTTTTTTGGTGTTCTTTGAATATCTTATATCAAAATTTGCATTACTTTGGAAGATGGTGTGCCCAGAATTTACTGATATCTTTTTCATTTTTTATTTTTCTGCCCAGAATTGAATGGACCCTAATTTTGTTTCATTTTGTATTTTATTATTTGAGATTGTAATTTTCTTTGCGGAATATTGCAATAATTTTATACTGGTATAATTTGATAGGTAATGATGCTTGGATTATGACCGCACTTAGCCTTCAGTCCCTTCTCTTTTTTAGGCTTTTCTAAATTCTAAAATATAGAGTTACTAAGTTAACCTTGCTAGTTGATTGGGGATCGATTGATTGCATTGCATTCGGTAACTTTTGATTTTGTTATGGAAAGAGAAATACTTAAGCATCTATCTTTTGTGAGCATGAGTGCTTTGCTTTTGAGTTTTGAGATGAGATCTAATTAAGCTCTCTCAACTCACCTATGTTGTGATTTTGGCCACGTCCCCACAATACCCTTTTAGCTTCCAATGACTTATCCAGATTTTGCTTGTGGCACTTGTTATAATCTCTCCTGCAATAAATATGTTGTAGGAAATGTCAAATTGAGTCCCTTGTGTGATTGCTATTTGCTTACAATTTGAGTCATGTACTATTAGAGAATTTGGTCATGATCAATGCAAAACTTTGTAGTTGAAATCTTGATTGTGAGTATTTGTAGTCAGTAGACATCAGAATTTTTAGTGCACTTTTCTTGAAATAAATATGTATGTACCCAGGGAGAGTGGAGAAGCTTGGGCATGGTTGGTGATGATGGAGGGTAACCATGGTAGACCAGAATGAAGGGGGTTTTGGGTTGGAAAAGAAAGAAGGAATAAGAAGAGGTGGTGAAGGGAGAAGGAGGGTTAATTGGGGGCCATGAATGATAGGGTGGGGTTAGGGTGTGGGGAGAGCACATGGTTTTGAAGGAGAGAGTGTTGTGTAATTGGGTTGTGTTGGTATATAAATTAGTAGCACGTTTGTTTTATAGAAGATGGAGCATGGGAATGAGATGATGATGAAGAAGAAGGAAAAGAATACATGTATTATTACTTGTCCACTCCTTATATATGTGTAGATAATACGATGGATACTGTGTAACTGTTTACTTTCATTCCTTTAACTGTTTATCTATGTTTCACGTAAAATCATGATCAGAGAGTTCATTTTTTATGCCAATTCTAGAGCTCTTTGGCTTTGAGTTCTAAATATGGATTATTATACAAATGTCCTTTTGTGGTGATAGCAAGGCAAGGGATTCATCAAGAGCAATCATAATGCTCTCATGTGTTGTGGGCTTGGCAGCAATTGTTCTTTAGTACTTAGCTTATCTAATAATAGAAACAAAAATAGTGTGGAATAATTTGTACATGAATTGCATCTTTTTTAGTCCATTGTTGGATAATACTTTTTGCTGATTATTGAGGCATGAAATCTAAATACTTATTCTGTTCATAGTGTCCAAATACTAACTACTTGTTTATGGGTGATTATGTGGACCAAGGTTATTATTCAGTTAAGACTGTAACAGTAAGTACAACCAAGATAAATTATTGCTTTTTCTGGACTGTTTGATAGTTATCTTTTGATTATTTTTTGTTTTGCACTGCCCAGCCAAAACCAACTTTTATCAAGTACATTTTATGATATTCATGCATTAGGGTGAGCAAAGATTGGCTGGAAAATTGTAAATTGTTCTTAGGTGGTAGTCAATGAATCTGTGGGAGCTTGATAAGAATTTAAGTTGTCTTTTTGGCTATTAGGATGAAAATGGAAATGGAACCATCCACCCAGAATGGTAGATAGCTTCTTTCAAATTTTTATAACTAAGGGAATAGTGTTAAAATGTTCTGCATTGTAGCTGGAGACTAGCTTTTCCTTGAATCAAGTTTAGAAGGCTTGTAGAGATGAAAGGTTGATTTACACGTGCATATATAGAAGTTTGTATTATCTCGCAATTGTATTTTCAAGATAAGTTTGTCAACATCAACTTCTTAACTTGTGAATAATAGAGGTAGTCACCAACAATATTGGGCATTGCGGTGATTTTAAGGACGTCATTTACTGGTATTCTAATGAAATCTCAGACTTGCAAAGTGCAATTGATACACTTTCATTGAATCTTTGAGCACTATTTCATGATGGCTTTTCATCTTTAGATATAAATGACGGTTGAACATTAAGTACACTAAATCTCAAGACTCAAATCATCATTTTAGTAAATTCCTTTCCAGTTACTAGAAAGGTCCATGCTTATATAGAGATTTGAAATATTTTTATAGATATTACTTAACGAGGTTGCTATGATTGCCCTAGATCTCTTAAGGTGCATTTTAAGGTGGGATGTGAAGTGATGGTGAAGTTACATGGATATTTATTCTTTATTAATTTTCTTAATTTTACTTTAATTGCCATTGTTGTTAGACGAACTAATTAGTTATTCTATATAGCTACTTGTGGCACTGGTATCGTTAGTGAATAACCATTCTTAGAGGAAACCATGAAAGCTGAGGTATGCATTTTCACTTTTCTTTTGTTCAAAACTATCAAATTGCTTGTGTTTCCTGAGGTCCCTTATGGAATTTGTGTTTGAACTTATATAGTAACTCTTATTCTTAAATGGCACAAAAATAAGCTAGTATCGGCGGCTTTTAGTCATTGTTATTGGTGAATATTTCTTTTTGAGCTAATTGTTCCTTTATCATTTTTCTTTTATGCCGATCACTCAAGTATATGGATTTTATGATGAACGCCTAAGAAAGTATGTTTACAAAATCATTTAGAGGTTCAATGGGGCAAATTAGATGCTTCTTTTTAGAGAAAGATTTGAATGCATATATTGTTGCGGTTGTTTTAATTGGAAAATATAGAAAAGGCAACGCTTTTTATTAGTTGCCTAAAACATTAGAAAAGGCAACGTTTTCCTTAAGTTGACTAAAATGTCAAAAATAAACAACGACATAAATTGTTGCCTTTAACTTAGAAAAGGCAACGCTTTATAAGCGTTGCCTTAAATGGAATAATAGGCAATGCATAAATAGTGCAAAAACCGTTGCCTTTGATTGGCAACAAAAACGTTGCCTTTGATGCAATAAAGGCAACGCTTTTTTCATAGACCGTTGCCTTTTCTCTCACCGTTGCCTTAGAGAAAAGGTAACGAGATAAGCAACCCAAAACGTTGCCTTTGCTCGGAAAGTGTTGCCTTTGAGAAAAGGCAACGTTTTTTGGTGTTTAGGCAACACTTTTTAAACGTTGCCTTTGAGCTAATTTCTTGTAGTGAAAATTAAGCATGCTTTTGCATACATACACTAGTACTTTTGAAAGCTCTTTATTGCTAATTATATAAAACATGACAAAAAGCCAACACATACAAGAGTACTTTAACAAGATATAGTTTAATTAACTTAGGTGACATTTAGATTTGGCACATCTAAAGAAGCTCCTTCAAATAACATTTTGTAATTCTTTATCAATTTTGTAACATAACTTTCCTTCTCATTGCAATTAGTACGAATATTCAAATAGCCTTTTCAAAGAAAACTTCTCCAAACCAAAACTTCTTGCATCCTTTGAATATACAACAGGACGAAGTTGCTTTGTGTCCCCACTACCTATCAAAATAAAACTACTTTCCCTCTGAAAAAGGTTGGATAAAGGAGTAGTAAGAACCTTGCTTTTAGGCAATGAAACCTAGCAATATATGGGAGAAGTGGCCATCGGTGACATCTTTTGAGTAAAGTAAAGAAGAGCTCGTATAAGTGGAATCCTGAAGAGTTAAGGCCTTAAGCGAAGGACACTTGAAAATGCGGTGTTACAAACAACAAAATTAACCATAATCTTATTGAGGGAATTCTTAGTGAGTTTTTCAAGTATATGACCAGTTGCACTATCAATCTTTATTTAGTCTTGTAAAAGTGAAAGGAATAACAAAAGGAGTTGCCTTATCAATCTTGTGTTACTAAATTGAGTGGAAAGAGGAAACTAAATTATATTTTAAATTCTAAAGAGGCTTTAACGCTTAGTACATTCTCCTTAACCCATTGAAGGTAAACCATATATTCTTATCACTTCATCAGCCTAATTGCAGGAAATGGATCCCTTTGGGAAAAAAAAAACTAGGTATGTGAATATCAGATGTTGCCTCATGTAACAACTAAACAGAACTTATAGTGATAAGGTAATGTATCTTATATTCCCAAACTGTGGATTTTTCTTATCAACAATGAATTTAAAACTAAAAAATACAAACAATGCCACAAAAAAGTCTAAACAATGCAATGACAAGTTGGATAAGAAAGCACTTCATTGGAAACAATGGAAAAACATTGAATATAAAAATAGTCTGGAGGAAAATGATAATTTAAAATGCGAAAAAACTTGGAAAGCTCCATGGTTAATGAAATGATCCATTGCCATTCAAACGATGAGATCTAACATATTTGGTAAAGTACAAAACTCCCAATAGTTACTCTCATTTGCACTTCCAGCCACAAGCATCGTAAAATAACTATCACCATTGAATAAAAAATAACTACTTTCATTTCGAAGTTCCTCCCCAGCAATCCCAAATGCCAAGGATCCTCCCATCCTCACCTTATCCCACCCCATCTTAATTACTTTGAGTTCCTCATAAGTCCAAACCCTCCTCGCCAAATTTCAACTTCAGTTTCAGTTTCAAGTACATCACAAAAACAAGGTTGTCCATAAAAAAAATAGTAATTTACCAGAACAATCTTAGAAGATTTGTGAACATCACAAACAGAGTCCATTTCATTGTTTTGGAAGAAACAACTTACATTTGAATTAGGGCACCTCCAAAACTTTCTCTTAGGATTGGCATCACTATTAGATGTAAGTAGAATCAACTTGTCCCCACAACTACACCTTCGAGAACTTGTGAAGATCGTCGATGACGACGATTTACACTTACAACCGATGGTTACGCCGCCACCGCCACCGTCGTGGAAGGAAGAGGAACCGAAGCAAAGTAAGCATAGAGAAAAGATTACGTGAATACTCAGCCAAGGGAGGAGGGTCACCAAAAAATAAAGATGTGTGGGCAAAGAGGAAGTCGAAGCCATACTTGCAAGCCATGAATAGAGGAAAGTGCATGCCGTGAATGGTGGAGGATCAATGGAAGAGAGACGATGGCTCCAGGATCAGGACTCTGTTAGAGACAATCTTTTATTATTTTTTATTTTTGTTTTAAAAAAGGGCATGGGTTAAATAAAGGGTAAAAAGGTCTTTTATTATGTGTTTTTGTTCTTGTATTTTGTGTTATATACACTATTACCAAATATGATAGAGAGGTTTTTTGTGTCCCTGCCTCTACTATCCCACTGTCCCCTATTTTGTGTCCTGTCCACTAACCAAATGCTACCCAAGGGACGAACTCATGTCGATCCCATATTTCCAAGTGGCTTCGATGAAAATACACAATCTGGACAATGGCAAATTGATTTTCATGCTCAGCACCTAGCTTCTACAAATGTATAGGCAGATATGAAGCTCAAACACAAGAAGCTTTTGTTTAACTAAGCAAACATGTTCTATTACACACCATGAGGAAGAACAAGTAACCACCTATATTCCTGATCTTGTATTGACTAGTCTTGTATATTGTGATCTATACGAGCCATTCAAAATGAATTGACTCCAATTGTACTTAAGCACAATATCAACATCAATAATTGCTCCCATTAACCTTGGAATTGGCCTAAAGTTTGATGTAGGGCAAAAAAATCCAAACAATACATATAGGATGAATGCCCGCTTGAATAGGGCATCAGTTGTGCCTTGCTTGATCATCCCAAGTAATTGAGTATGGTTGACCCCGAGGAAATCCTCCAAGAAGGACTCTTGCTCTTTAGTGAGAGATGTTGGAATAAGAAGTCCTATCATTACATCCAAAAGATATGAATCGTTATAGTAAAAAATTAACCCTAAACCCTAATAATACAAAAATATATTCTATAATAAAGACTCAAAAAAATATGACACCTAAAAGAGAGAGACAAACTAGTCTACATCTTGTCAAATATACTAAGGCATTTTTGCTAACTAACTTGTGCTAAGTAGGCAAACTATGGGCCATATAGTAATGTGACGTTTGCTTCAAATTCTTTGAAAGGATCACACCAGGTTTTGTAATATGATGAATAGTAGTTGGGAAGGTTACAATATTCAAATTTGACATAAGTTAGGTACATTTGCAACTTTTCATTTTCTAGAAAATTTTTTTCCACACCCTAAATACTACTACAAGAATAAGCAAAACTTCCTACATAGTTTGAATCAAATATGTACAGTATGGAGGTTAAAATACCTAAAACTGATAGATCAAACATCGCATATGTCATCATGGCTAATCCGAATGGGTTCACCCTTTACAAACATGCACATCCTAGTTAGGTCCATAGCATTGATTAGGTCAGCACAATTTCCGAATTCAGCTGGAGCTTTGATATGAAATATCAAACCAAATCCCATAGATTTCACAATTTAAATTTGATCTTTTGTCAAACAATTGGACAATCTATTTAGACGAGTCAATGAACACCTAGTGTCAATTGAAGCCTACATTTCACAGAAATTAAAATGAATATATTCAGTCCTAACCTCATTATGGACAAAATATAACCAAAAAAAAAATCAATAGAGAGATTATAGTCAATAAAAATTGCATGTTTACTTGTCTCCACCCTAAACTTGTGGGCCCTTTGTTCTCAACTTTAGAACCAAGCTTCTCCTACTTGATCTTCTTACTGAACCAAAAGAAAAACACATAAGTAACATAACAACTAAATTTTAACTTATTTTATTGAACGCATACCTCACTTTGATTATTGTTAATGTGCTTCCTTTTACAAACCTTTTGCTAAGTTGTACATGATACCATTTGTTCATGTTCTATTTTCTCCATATTGGCTACAACTTTGCTTATATGCAGTTTCATCTCGCGTTTTTGGTTCAAAAGTGGATGTTTTCTTTTATCATTGACTTATCATAAACAAAAAGATTTCATTCACATCAAACAACCTATCACAAAAGGTGCAACCTCTAATTGCAAGCATATTGTGAAAATGGTTTAGTGCAATTATTGATGTGTGTTTATCTACATGTGAATATATTATCATTGGAGCCATTTTCATATGAAGTTTTTCTAAATTCTAGCATTTACTTGCTTCTTTGCACTTTTAATTAGTAAAATAGTTTATGTAAAAGGAACTTAAACATTTTTAATCATATCAAACATGAGTTTCCTACTACATGGTTAAAGGAGTATTAAAAGTGGGAAACTAAAGTAAGGACAACACAGTGTTCCTTTTAAGCTTAAAAGGATTCATTATGTATGAAGAAACGATTGGTTTTCATAATCATGGCAGTTGATTCATTCCTTCTTTACTTCATAAATATGTCTGAAATGGGATCGAAGGCACAAGCTAATGGGATTCAAAGTGATTCATTTGAATTGTAGTTTTTTGAAGTAGTCGCTACTGCTAGTGATAAATCATAAGCTTGCAGCTTGGATTTTCTTTTTCTTTTTTTTTTCAAAACAAATTGAGCACAAAATAATAAAAGTAATTTATAATGGCATTCGCTCATGCCTTTTGTAGCATTAGGTCATAGCCAGGATAGAATCTAGTAGGAATGTAACACTAGCTATGCTAATGAAGGATGCAAACATTTGAATGAAAGCAAATAAAGATTTGCGTATGAGCTTATAGAGAGTCCCACATTGGCCACTCAGGATAGCATAGGTGTAACTATTGGCAATAAAAATCAAGAGGAGCCAATTTGTTTATGCATACCTTCTCCCTTTTGGCCAATTAGTAAAATAGTTTATGTAAAATAAATTTGCTTTGCTTCTACTCCTGCTACTTGCAAGGATTCGAAGGACAAGATGAGAAGAACGAAGATGAACAGTGACACGACAACTTTTATTTAGTAGGATAACTATTATTTAGTATTCAGGATCATGAAAAAAAAACTTATGCAAATCTACTTAATAACTAACAACTTATTTAACACTTCCAAGAATGATGTTTTCACACAATCCACACTTCTTCTTGAACATGTTTTCATATCATGCATCACTGTATGCGTCGCTTCCATGTGTCCCAACAACATGCCTCCTAATTTTGCTATCCTTTTTTTAATTCTAAGACAACTTTGAGGCATGATAAAAATAGGGTTTGTCCCCTTAAATCTACACTATATTCAAGCCACACATTCTCTTTTGGAAAGCAAATTGGCTTCTTGGTACCTGTACCATAGCATTAGCTCAGCCATGCTGTGAAACTAAAAGTAATGGTTGTACCTTCATTAGATATCCCTCATTCCAGCTCCTATAATATCTAACTACTTCATCAATATCTAATTCTTCTATTGTTTTATTTTTCTTCTTTTCAATCTATAGGTTACATAATTAAAAATGCATTCAATCAAATCCTAAAACTCAAGGTGGTGGGTGAACAGGGGGCACTAACAATCATGCTTTTTGAGTCAAGCAAAGTCTTCGACAACAACTATGGTTCTCGTGATTAAGAATATAATTAATGGGAGTATGTTCACTGTTATATTATAAATATAGAATTTCAACATGTTTTGTGAGTGATGTAGGCTGTCATATGTTTACTGTTGACTCATGTTGTTTTATACCTCTTCTACTTTAGGGATTGAGCCAATAATAATATTTATTGGGAAAAAATTAGCATTGCAACATGTAACATCATGTATATATGTTTTCTATCCAAAAATCAAGCTTGAATGTAATCAAAAGAGGCGGAGAGATGGGTGTTCTGAAATGTCATGCACTCAACAAATCGCAAAAGATGGGTGAAAAAGAAAGGAGGGGTTACTTGTGGGGGATGGAGAATAGATGGCCGTCAAGGAAGGCCACAGAGTCCTGGACCGTTGAGCGATGGTGGAGCGCGCACCGAGCTATGGCAAGCGGTGATGCATGACCTACTGGGACTGAACGGTACGAGAAACCTCTGAAGAAAGATCAGGGTAGTGGGCGGTAGTGTTGCAGTGTGGCTATGCTAAGGTTGAGATTTTGAGAATAAGAAGCTAAGGTTGAGAGGGTGGGATGAAGAAGGGAGACTTGGTAAGGTTGTAGGGATGAAGGGGAGTTTTTGAGGGAGAAGGAGTCGAGAGAGTGGTAGAGAGCGCTTTTTTTTGTGGGTTTCCCCTTTTTTCATTCTTTTTGAAATTTTCTTTTACAGCCTTGTCCACCATGTGGCTTTCGTGCAGTGCGTGTATGATAGAGGCTCCTTCATTAGGCTTGCATATTGTTGTATGCATCGCGTATGTGAGTCAATTTTATGTGTTAGCATAACATTCCTCATATAGCTATAGATTATGAAAAGGTAATCGTTACAATGTATTGAATTTTATTTATTAATGTCAAGGGAAAATGGTGGAGAAGCTAACAAAGACTATGAATAGAAAGAGAAATAGACCGATGAAGTTCACTATCAATCCCTCTTGGTTGGTGTTGTTGAAACCATCCAAACAAAGCTCAATTGTGCCAGCTACAAGCAAGAAAATGACAATGCCAACAAGCCTGTGCCTTGGCAAAAGTGTTTCTTTAGTAGATATTTCTGCTCCTGGGAAGAAGTAAGCGAAGAAGGCAAAAATATACTGAAAAAAGAAAAGAAAAAAGCATTTGCTTTAATTAATTCAGCAACTGCATGACTCAACTTACTTGGAGTTTTTAATAACTATGAGAATATCACATCACAAAAATTTAATTAAATATATCACAAGAAAATTTAGAGACTTAAATATGTTTTTTTGTCACTGAATAAGCGAGTCTTATTTTTTGGTTTAAATAAATTATTGAATTAAATTTCCAAAGGTATGTTCCAAGTTCATTTTGATTTTCATAATGAAAATATGATTCTAGACTATTTTTCTGAAAAGGTTGAACATACTCTTCTTTTATATGTATACGACAGAGAAAGATAAAATGAAAGTATAAGGTATTTTATTATACTCATTGGTTTTTCAGCCTCAACATTTTGGGATAGGATTTTAATTCTCTGTTTTATATATATATATATATATATATATATATATATATATATATATATATATATATATATATCACACACAAAAAAAATGCATATGGATACATCGCATCCATTCAGCAACAACTAAAACAATTTTTTGTTCTTTGTGAAGCGAAAAAAAAAGATTTTGGTTAGAATATTTTTAAAATTGTTTGCTTTTAGTTCCTGTAATTTACTTGTTTTTGTTAAATGTTGACTGACTAATAGAAAACCACATTATCCTCAAAATTCTACTGTAAAATGAGTTATTAGATCTTGTAAGATGAATTAATGGATTGGATCTAATGAGTTATTTGGTAAGAGTTTTGACATATAGGATTATGTTGTGACACATATCTATGACTACTACCTAGGTACCATATAGGATTGGATGACATAGTTTTCCTTTACCTAACTCAACATTTATCAGAGACAAACTAATTGTGGGGACTAAAATCAAATAATTTTTAAAATATTTAAACTAAAACAAAAAAAAAAAGACTGAAGCCATAACTTGCTTGTTTTGGAGTAAAAATATCTTTAACCTAAAATTAAGTTATTGATAAATTTGATTTTGTTGCATTGATGCACTTGAGTTTGAGTTTGGATACTCCAAAAGAGATATTTTTAGATGCTCTAAGAGTAAGAAGGAAAAAAAAATTGATTTGTACCATTCATTATTTGATATATTAGCTATAAAAATTCTTAGGTGTTGTAAGAGCAAGACAAACTATTTGTTTTATGTTATTCATTAGTTGACATTAGTTTTGTGAGTTATTATTGTCTTCCATTTTTTCAATATTTTTAATGCATTGGCTAATATGTCAATTGATAAATGGAGAGTAATATTTTGTCTTGTTAGAGTATTTAAGAATTTCTCATTAGCTGATGCATTAAATGCCAAAAAATAGAAGAACAATGACGTATAAAACTTATATACTCCCTCCGTTTACAAATAAGTGTTCACTTATAAATGTGTATATGAATTAAGAAAATAATTAATATAGCCTTATATTAGGGTAATTTAAGTGTATTTTACTTAAATGTCTACTATTTTTTTCTCTCTTTCTTAATTACTCTTTCCACTCCATTTCTCTCTTTCCTCCATTAATAAGAGTATAGTCATAAGAAATTAATTAATATTGCTTTGATTTCTAAACTAGATACTTATTTATTGAAAAGCAAAATATTCAAAGTTATTTATGAATGGAAAAAGTATTAAATAATAAATGATGTGGAGTAAATATTTCCTCTTTCTTTTAAAACATCTAACAAATTTTTTACTCAGAAATTCACCGGTAAATGTTCTTTGAAGGGATTGGTCTTCTTCACTTCTTTAACCTCATCTTGCCTAGTATCTAACTCTTTCCAGTTTCATTAATGCATAATTATTGTATTCTGATTGCCTTTCCATACAACTGCAAATGTCTGATCTTTTGTTTAACAAATCCTTTGTGATTGTAGCTGACTAGCTAGTGAATGAAACCATTCAAAAGGCAATCTAAGTAGCATTAAAACAAATTAAAAAGAAAAAAAAAGGTTAGGATTGAATGGTTAGTGTAAGGAGTGTAATACACTCTTTGACACACTCAATAAATTCCGTTTTTATTTTTGAGACTCGCTTATTCAAATATGTTAAGTAATTTAAATTGGTGTATATATATATGTACACTATGTAGTGATATTGTGTCACTGCATAGATACTATGATTGCTGTGTAAGCTGGCCAAAAGCAATGAGTAATTCGTACATAAAGAAACAAAGTACTTTTACTGAATAATATAAAAATAAAAAAAATTACTGAAATTTTTTTTGTCAGCACTTTAGTGTTTGAAAATTAAATACATATTAGACCTCAATATATTTTACGATATAATAATATATATTAATCCTTTAACATGAAAATTATATATATATATATATATATATATATATATACACACACATTAAACCCCAAAACATTCATATATTAAAAATCAATTTTTTAAGGATTAATATTCCTGTTACATGGATTAATGTGTTTAATATAAAATATTTTCAGGAAAATGTATTTAATCTTTTAAGGACTAATTATTGTTAAAAAAAATCTTTGAACGGTTTATTAAAAAAATATAGTGATGTATGAAGCCAAGCCTTGTCTATTTCTCTTTGTATAATGGGTATCGAAGTCTATTTTTGTGTACAATTAACATAATTGTAAATACTAGTGCAATTGCATGTTATGGTGACAGCATAAGAAAGGGCTGATAAGCTAGTAATTGAATTACCTGCAAACCAAATGAGCAGATTGCTGACATCCCTAGCCAAGAATGTAATGGGCGGAGGGTAGTTTAGTTTGTTCATTTATTTTAATTTGGCTCCTCTTAAAAAACTTACTTAGTTAATTTTGATCAATTTTTCTTATTTAATTTGATATTTAGGTATTATAATAGATAATATGTTATATAAATATGTATATTTTTCTTAAATTTTGATTGTAAAATATTTATTTCTTTTATATATGAAGATTTTTATTTAATTTGTAAATAAAATAAAAAATTAATCGTATATTTTTTTTATATAAAATTAATTATTAAATATTGATCATCCCTGATATAATAGTGTAGCTCCGACCCTGCACCCACCTCTTTCTTATATCTGAAAACTGCAACAATTCCTAAAACTCCAGCTGCTAGTGCTATCAGATGCAATAGCAGGTGAACCACCTTTACTAATCTTCGTTTTTCAGGGATGGACTTGTATATCATGATGAGGATGTTATCTGAATAATAAAATTATATAACAAATACATATTACACACCTTATTATCACTAGATATAAGATGTGACGAACAATAAAATTACATAACAAATATATATCACACACATTATCACCATTAAATTAAGGATGTAATGAGTGAGTTAGATATAATAGCTGTTGTAAGTAATAAGGTGAGCATTAATAAAATAACAGTTGTGAAAATTTTGTGAATATGAAGTATTGTCATGGTAGATTTTTTTTTATTCGATAATATTGTCATGGTAATATTACTCTTTGAATTTGAGTCACATGTAATGTAACTATATATCATTCATATTAAGAAAGAGAAACGTTTTGCAATTCGTTAACTTCTTTCGCATAAAGTTTTTCACAAATATGTGCGTAATTGCGAATTCGCTGGAGAAAATTGATAACGTAGCTAGACATAATGTTTGGAGGTATATGTTTAGAGGTGAGTTTTGGTGAGGAAAGCTAAATTTGGGACCACATAGTCCTGTAAATAAAAGATAGTGATGGGACTTAATATTAAATATAATAAATAGTTAAATACATATTTTACACAAAAATGGACTTATACGCCATCGTTTTGATCACAGGAGACAGTTCACAACCAGAAGGTGACGACTGCCATCGACAGGGAAGGCAGCACCAACCCTGTTTGGAACTTCCCCATCAAGCTCACCTTCAACGAAACCCTAGCCCGCCAAAACCGCCTCACCCTTGAGGTCCACCTCTGCTATGACCGCGCCCTCGCCGCCGACAAGTACGTCTGCTGCGTCCACGTCCCCCTTGTCGAGCTCCTCAACCAATCCTTCGATAACGAAGGAAAGCCCTTCCAGAACGTCACCTACCAGGTTAGAAGATCCTCAGGTAGGCCCAAGGGATCCTTGAATTTCTCCTACAAATTCAGGGACAAAGTCAATCCAAACCTAATATTGAAAACTGGTTTATTTGATTGAAAAATCCAAACCGATCCTTTTTCAATTTTACCCACAGTTCAAGAAAACCAAAGTGGAAAAGGAAGGTTCACCACTCCGCTCCAAACCATAACCATTTGTGAAACTTGAACCAAAATTCCATCATGATGTGTTGCCGTGCTTTACTTTTGCATCGTATTTGTTACCTATGACCAAAAAAACTAAAGCTCATCTTTGTATTTGTCTCTGCTGTGGTGGACCATCATTGGCCACCCTCCGCGGCATCCTTGACTTCGACGACGACCGCGACATGAACACCGTCCTCTTCGTCGCTGGACTCGGATCCAAGCCCTGCATTAACCGCGCCGACATCAACCACGACGACGACGATGGCAGCCTCACGGCGCTGCACATGGCGGCGGGGCCTCACGAAGCTTCTCTTAGATATTGGTGTGGATCCCAAGGTAGAGGACGATCAGCGGGTTGGTGAGGGAAAAGAGGGTTGCATAAGAACTCTGTTGCGCCGTGTTGATCAACACACAGATGTCGTCGCCTTCGATAACCCCGCTAACTGCCAATGGCAAAGTCATCAAGCTCGCCGTTGCGCCGCAGTCGTCGCCATGACCACAACCTTTGACCTCAACGTGGTTGTCGCCGCCTCCCACTCCTCTGTCGCCGACAATGACAATAGTGGCCCCCATCCCGGTGTTACAAGCCTCCAACAGGATACCATAATTAATCAATAATTTAATCATCACTATTCACCTTGTAAACATTTTTAAATAACTTCAATAAAAATGGGGTCACCTAACCCAAAAAATAAAAGAGGGGTTTAAGTTAAATTTTCATATTTTAAATATTCAAAAATATTAGGTGTAATACCCTAATTTAAAGAAAAAGGGCTAGAAAATTCTTTTGAATTAGGTGCCAGTTACCCTCATCTGTCATTTTGAGTCCAATTTCACTAAATTTGATTTACACGCCCTTTATATAATAGAACCATTTTATTGATCAAACCTTGTAATTGTTCCTAGAAAAAATAAGTTAAAGAATAATTTTTAATGAATTTTATGAAACTTTAAACTTTTCGTTTTTAACCCAAAAGTTTATAAAACTACTAAAATCCAAAAATTAGATTCTGATTTGTTGGTGTTTTGATTTTTGTGATATTTTATTTGAATCCAAATTGGATTTCCTTATTTACATTTATATTTTAAAATTGATTAACTTAAAATTAATAAATATAAATAAGTGAATATTGAGATATAGAGACAAGTCCAATATATGCCATTGGAGTTTGGAGACGGCCGGTCAACATGAAGTAAGTCCTATCAGGGGGCAAAGGATCGTCTGAAACAGCAAACATAAAATCGTGTCCTAGGGTCCAGAATACACCAAAACACTTTTCCAACCTCCCCCAAACTCTAGAATCTTCATCCTTTCTCTCCCAAACTCCATTCCTAACTCTATTTTACTCCATCATCTTTCAATTCTAACTTCAATCCTTCAATCCTAAGGCTTCAAGGTATGTAATTTTCTTAGTTTTACTCTATTCTCTCCAATTTCTTCTTGTCTTGGGATAGTTTCTATGTTTATAAGGATAAAGAATTCTTCTTCCATGTAGAGATAAATTTGAAGTCTTTGGTGATCCTAAAAACTAATCTAAGATTCTACTACTCTCATGATAGATATTGGTGCCATTTTTACTCTAAGAAACCCTGTCAATGTTGATCCTTCAACTTCTACCACTTCAGGTGAGTGGGTTTATATTGAAATCTTTATGTTATGCATTAAAGTTATTTTCATCTAAATATAGCCTAAACAATGAACTTTAGAGGTTTTCTTAGAAGCTTGAGAATTCTATTGTGTACTATGTTTTAAACTACTGGTTTTAGCATGAAAATGTGTTTTGACAAATCCATGGGACCATTGTTGATAAAAGGTATTTTTGATGAAGATGGAGTATGAGAACATGAGTTGTTTGAACTATTATGATGGTTACATGATTTATAGAGTCATGGATTTTACTTGATTGAGTTTAAACCCTAGGATAGATGCCTTTGTTTTCAAAGTTTAGAGATGATATTGTGTTCTCTGATTGACTAAATAGTAGCTATAGAGAACAAGCTGTGTATTAGCGGCAATTAATCCGCTAACCTTGGTACCAAGTAGCCCAGGGCCAGAGATTCAGAGAAGGGACCTAGTTAGGTATCCATTATTGTCAAACTAGGACGACGTAACGCCCAGATGTGACTAGAGATTTTGTTATGTTGTATATAACCAGAGTAGAGATTATTGTTTCTCTATTAAGATACGTTGGAGTGTTTTATAAGATAAAACGTTTTTAGTACTCTTGCATATGCTTATATTCCTATGACCATATGACCTGCTTAGCATTGTTTATATTATTGTAATTTTTCTGCATACCCTTAAATGTTCCATGGATGGGTTCCAGGTGAGGACCGCTCACTAGATTTTGGTAGTAAAACTCACCCCTCCTTTCCCTTTTCTCTATTTAAGATATAGCGGCTACCTTGACACTTCCACGCCATCTTCCTCTAGGAGCATTAGATTTCAGTGCCGAGCCCAATAGGTGAGATGTCTAGTACTTTACCCTAGATGTGCTCCATGTGATGCAGCAGGATTCTGGGCTTAGAGCATGTTGTCTTTTGCATGGTTGTGCATATTAGAATATTATTTTGGATTGTATTAGTCTTTTGCTTTTCATAGACACTTTGTATAAAAAGGATTTTTCGTATATTTTGTGTTAATATAGCATTATACTTTGGAACGGACTATGAAATCTTATTTTTATAATTATGATATTGAAAACAGGTGATTGATATATAGGAAAGAATAAAATTATATTGTGGATTTTTGTGCATATAGAAATAATATAGGTTATGAGGCTTACGTGAGAATGAGATTTCTTACGTACGATCACGTGCCTAAGCTTGGTCGTGACATTAGGGAATATATATCATTTTACAAATCATAACTTGCTTTCAATCTTAGTCATTGGATCAATTTTTTTGTGGTTGAGATTCAGTGACCATATGATTACAAACTCAGCCATCCTCATGTAAGTATTCGCTAATGTTTGGATTGATAGATGACTTCAAAAGTGATCATCAACAAAATAAGTTTTAAGAGAATATAAAATAAGTTTAATTTTAATACACTGAGAGTAAAAAAGTTTTACACGTCATCCAATTAAATGTTTCTATTTGTATGACTTTTCAAGTAGTGCAATGAGAGTTAATTGTATTGGCTAATGTATCATTATATAATTAGATGACTATATCATTTTTTTTTATACTATTAGTAAATTCAAATTAAATCTATATAAAATTGACCTAAATTTTGTCTTCATGTGAATAAAAAATCCCTACTTTAATTTCGTCAAATGAATGATTGTGTATGTTTCTATATGCTCCAAGAATTTATGAGAATTTCGTCATTCAAAAATTATTTGCAATCTCTTGGAGCACATTTAATTTGTGCTATACCATGCACAACGCTTATTTTAGATTTTTTTTTATAATTTTTAAACATTACAAATTAAAATGAATAATTGTACAAGTTCCTAAATACACATTAAATATACTCCAAAAATTTCTTCATTCTATACCACTTGACTATATGATAAATGATAAATAGAGTCAATAATAATTAGTTAGGTTCTCGCATATGCAATAAATCTAGTAAAGAATAACAGTTTCTGACAAAAAGACATTTGTTTGATTTTTTTTCCTCTATCAATTCTATACAAATTTATCAAAACATAGCTTGCATACCTTCTCCACCAACTAAAACAAACCCAATTACCATCAAAAGTGAATGTAGCTGCAAATAATGGGAAAAAAAAAATTAGACTAGTCAATCACACATGCAGGTATCAAATGAATTTCAGACTAAAGAATCAATTTCATGTCTTGAGCAACTCACATTTAAAATCTTGGCTTTGGTTGAAGAATTGAAAGCAACACCTTCACGGTAGCTTAGCAGGCAAACTAACACAAGGCTTGTTATTTATATGAATAACAAATATGCTATTATGGTAACTAGAGTCGTCATCACTTTAACTTTTAAGCTACTAGGCATTTTGATCAACCCAAAATCAAAGTGTAAATACCTCTCAAGCCCAACTCTAGAGACCTTTATTAGTGTTAGAATTGTAGGTGTATCAACAGAAACACGGAAGCGCATCGTACCACGCGACGTAGGAAAAATAGAACCTTCATTGTTTTGATTACCTAAGGACGCAGTGAACCAAAAGCTTCACGATCGGCAGTATCCGCTCTCTGATAGATCTTCCAGACTATCTCTCGAGGGGATGGCGTGGCTGTGTGGGCAACCGTTCAGATGATGAACGTGCCTAGGGTGTCTGTTTCTGATGAAAAACACTTAGAGAGGCACAAGGGTGAAAAGATTAGTTTATATATGCTGTTAAGTCCAAGACCTAACCCTAAGCCACATGGGCCATATTGTTCTTGGGCTTTAATCTCACTAAAGTCTTATTGGACTTAAGTGATAAAAGAGCATATAACCCAACAATCTCCCACTTGCTCTTTAAGATACAAACTTGAGTTCATAAACCCAAGACCATGTATCCCATAAGCCATCATCATCTGATAATATACCCCATCCCTTGTCTCAAGCTAGCCTGGATCTACCATTTGTCATCTATCAAGGCTCCTGATAATCTACAGAAGATTATCTAATTCATGCTACTCCACTAAAAGCCCGAACGTGAACTCCAAGAATAATGACACTTATAACATGAATATGCATCGCCCATTTATAGAATGTCTATAATTGATTGACTAGTTTTCTTACCCAATCAATTATTTATTTCCTTGACCGTGATGGTTTCTCTAATGGATTACATGCACTGGCCATGTCTTCAATATCCAAGTACCGAAACATATCAAGGGGACATTTCCTATAAATTCCATGTTGTTTATCTCATAAACACCAATAACCAAATAGTTTCAATCCCAAAATACCGGGTTATTGGCCATCAATAGATTGAACCTCACCCGTTGGTAAATCAAAGAATGAAAACTATTCGACTACTTATTTAAAATAAACTCAGGATTAAGAGCAACTACATAACTATAGTTATCTGGAGATTTGATTCCTTATGAGAAAGAACAACCTTAATCAAATCTCTCCTTGATCCATTCAATGTAAGTATTAACTCACACCAATATTTAAAAATGATTCGGACAAAATCATCTCATAAATATTGCAGCCTAAAAAAAATGCCCAACTTTATTTAATAGCGTGAACCTATTCATCAATTGTGAGAACCTATGACCATGTCCTCCATGAACGTATCCATATGATCATATACTTCACAATTGATCCGGACCTTCGTGTTTGTAAATAGTGTGCGGAATAAATGAATAATACCTCATTTATAACATTCAGAAAAAAATACAATGTCATAATGTCTTGCTCAAAAGGCACAAAATAACAAAGTGAAATAACAACTTCCTAAAGCTATAGCAAATCTAGAATCCTCCTAAGACCCATAGATGTAACATGCCTCTCGAACACACGTTCAGGAAAACTCTTAGTAAAAGGGTCAGCAAGGTTCTTGTTCGATGTTATCTTGACTACCACTGTATCTCCTCTTTCAATTATATCTCGGATCAAGTGGTACTTCCTCTCTATGTGCTTTTGTCTTTTGTGACACCTTGGTTCCTTGGACGTGCTACCCCACCGTTGTCACAGGAAGTGTGATGGGACGACTAACACCTGGTATCACTGAAGATCCGTTAGGAACTTCTTTAACCATGCGGCTTCCTTTGAGCCTCAGCAGCTACATACTCAGCCGTGGTAGAGTCAGCCATACATGATTGTTTGACACTCCTCCAACAAATGGCCCCGCCATTAAGAGTGAACACATACCCAGGTGGATTTTCTTGAGTCAATGTCTCCTTGGAAATCTGAGTCTGTATAACCAATGGTTTCAAGACTCCCACTAGAATAGACCAACATATAATCTCTCGTTCTCCTAAGGTACTTGAGTATATGTTTAACCGCTATCCATGTTCTTCTCCAGGATTAGATTGGTACCGACTTACTACTCCCACCGCATAGCAGACATCCCTGGTGCACATCATAGCATACATAAGGCTACCTACGCGAAGCATAAGGTATCCTACTCATGCGTTCTCTCTCTAGAAGTTTTAGGAGAATGCTCCTTAGAGAGATGAATCCCATGCTTGAAGGGTAAAATTCCCTTCTTGGAATTCTCCATGCTGAACCTGGCAAGTATTTTGTCGATGTAATTAGCCTGAGATAATGCCAATACCCTATTCTTTCGCCGCAAGAGCTTAATACCAAGAATATAATTGGCTTCCCCCAGGTCCTTCATATCAAAATGCTTGCTTAGCCAGGTCTTTATGCCTAATAATACCTCCGTATCATTTCCGATAAGGAGTATATCATCCACATAAAGTATAGAAAATATGCGTTTCCTTGGATCCTTTTATACACACACGGCTCATAGGACTTTTCTCAAAACCATAAGACTTAATGGCTTGATCAAACCTGATGTTCCATGACCTGGACGCTTGCTTAAGTCCATAAATGGACCTTTGCAACTTGCATACCATGTTTTCTTACCCTTTGGCTATGAACCCTTTTGGTTGCTGCATATATATATCCTCTTCCAAATTTCCATTTAGAAAAGCAGTTTTGACATCCATTTGCCAAATCTCATAATCAAGATTTGCTGCAACAGCTGAAGAGATCCGGATGGACTTGAGCATGGCAACTGGCGAAAAGGTTTCTTCATAATCCACACCTTCTATTTGGGTGTACCCTTTCGCCACCAATCTAGCTTTGAAGGTTTCAACCTTCCCGTCCAATCCCTCTTTCTCTTGTAGATCCACTTACACCCAATGGGTCTTACCCCTTTTGGTGCATCTACAAGAGACCAAACTGAGTTGGAATACAAAGAATCCATTTCACGATTCATAGCCTCAAGCCATTCCTGAGCATCAACATCCCCTAGTGCCTCGTCATAACTCGTGGGATCATCATCTTCTTCAATGATGACATCCTTAGACGATTCATCCAACAAGAGAAATCTTGCGGGTTTACGAATCACTCTCCCACTACGAGTTTGCCGCACTTGTTGTTGTGCATTTACAGGGGATCCAATTCTAGATGAGGACCCTCATTAAGAGGATTAACCAATTCATGATTTTGTTGTTCTTCCATAAGCGGTAACTGCATCTCCAGGTTCCACTTGTTGATCATCATGCTGAACTTCTGGTTTTTTCTGGTTCCTGTGTGTGTTCAACATCAGGATATTTTCCCTCTTTGAACAACCACAGGAACAAAAGCTGGAACCGCCTGAGGTTGAGGTGAAACTTGATCTGAGACTAGCTCATCAAGAATAACCTTACTCCTAGGCTTATAATTTGCCATATAGTCCTCCTCTAAGAAAGTTGCATGTGTGCTCACTATGACCTTCTTTTCCTTCGGACTATAAAACAACCAACCTCTGGTTCCTTTAGGATAGCCTATAAATATGCATACTTCTGCGAGTCCATCTTATTTGGCTTCGTTGTAAGACATGTGCCGGAGCACCCAAACCCCAATATGGTTCAAGGTGGGCTTACACCCTTTCCATAATTCTATTGGTGTCTTTGAAACCAACTTGGACGGAGCTAAGTTCAATAGGTACATAGCAGTTTCTAAGGCATATCCCCAGAATGAATCAGAAAGAGATGAATAACTGAGCATAGATCTTGCCATTTCTAAAAGGGTTCTATTTCTCCTTTCAGCAACTCCATTCTGCGGGGTGTCCCTGGAGAAGATAATTGTGAAACTATCCCTCTTTGGTCAGGTAAGACCTGAACTCTCCAGATAGGTATTCTCCCTTCTGTAGGAAGAGTCTTAATTTGAACACCAAGATGCTTTTCTGCCTCAGCCTTGAACTCTTGGAATTTTTCAAAAGCTTCAGACTTGTGACGCATCAGGTACACATGTCCAAATCTAGAGTAATCATCAGGAAATGTGATAAAATACTGAGACCCGCCTTTGGCCTAGACATTTATTGGTCCACATACATCAGTATGTACCAATTCCAGCTGAAGTGTGGCACGATTTCCCTTGGCCTTGAAAGATCTCTTAGTCATTTTACCCTCTAAACAAGATTCACAAACTGGTAACGGTTCAAAGTTCAGGGATTTTAAAATCCCACTATTGACCAAACCTTGTATCCTGTTAGAGTTAATATGACCCAATCTCAAATGCCAAAGATAAGTTTCATGAAAACTTTTCTTTTCTTTGATGAATGAACATGCTCAACATCTCCTAATTCAACATGATTAATTTCACAGGGCATAGGACTAAGGAAATAAAGACCATTAAACATTACACCGGAACAAATAAAAGAAGATGGACTTCTTATTGAAACTGAGGAATTAAATCTAACTGTCAAACCATGTTTAACTAAACAACTAACAGAAATTAAATTCCTCTGAAAATCCGAATATATAAACAGTCTTCTAAAACCAAAGTTCTGCAATTATCAAAAGATAAAATAACTTGTCCCACTGCTAGCAGACACAAGCTCCCAATTTCCAAGCTTCAAAACTCTTTGTCCTTCACTTACAGGCAAGCTATGTTTGAACCACTAAAGAGTAACAAACATGGTTAGTGGCTCCTGAATCAATGATCCATTTATCATTGTAATTCTCCACTAAACAAGCCTCAATCACATGTAAATTACCCATATCCGCACTTGAAGCACTTGCCTTTTGGCTGCTTCATTGCAACTGGTTTGGCAACTGGAACTCCTGATTTATTCTTTTTCTTGTTTTTGTTCCTTCCCTTGGGTTTCCCCTTAGGTTTCACAGAACTTTCACCAGGAAAATGCACTGCCCGCTTGACTAGAGACGTTCGGCACTTTCAAGCTCATGCATCAGCTAGTAAGGTCAAGATTCATCTTATTCATATTATAATTCATCTTGAACTGATTGAAGTATTCAGGCAATGATTGCAAGAGAAGGTCAACTTTTACTTCTTGTTCAAATTTGACCCCATGGTCTTCAGCCTTCTTGAAGTTTGCTATCATTGTCAGACAATGATCCTGCACACTTCCTCCAACATCACCGTCTTGGTGATTGCATTCAGCGCATTCTGCCTAGCAGAGCGCTAGACGTAGCAAACATGCCATCAAGAGTCTGGAGCATCTTTGCTCCACTCTCAATCATGCTCACTTGCTCCTGAAGGTGACTGGCGAGACTGGCTAAAATATAGGCGAACCTCACATTTGCCTTCTCCCATTTTTCCTTCTCCTGAAAACGTGCCCTTGTTGCCTCAGGCGCATCTTCAGCTGCTGCGGCATAGGGGTAGTTAGAACAAAGTTGAGCTTTTCATATTGAAGAACAATATCCAAATTAGTTTTCCATTGTTTGTAGTTTGTACCATCCATAGGTTTTTGGCTCAAGATAGTAGCTAAAGGATTGAATGAAGACATTTTTCTGAAAACAATGAAAAAACACACTAATTACAAACTAGAATAACAACAAACAAATATAGCGCTAGTAGATTCTAATAACTACTACTTGTTTATTGTTTAACAATCCATTAGTTATCTTTACAAGGCTTACGATGGGCAAGATACTTGTAAAACTAATATTGTTATTTTGGGCCTTCAGTTTCATTGCCAGAGCCTCGATGGGAGGGTTAACAATTTTACCAAAGTTGAATGTATTTATCCATTGTTTACTTTCAAAATCATATTTAGTGTCTAAGTGTTGCCGACGATGGGCGGTACAAAACTTTACTAAAATTTTGAAAAATATTAAGGTTTAATCTAGCGAAATCGATTATCCTTATCCGATGGGCTTTAGCGATAACCATTTCACTAATAAACCCACAATTGGAGCCCGCAGGTTTAATACTTTTTTAAAAAAAATTTAAACCTTCACCCATTCAATTTTTTTTAAGTTTAGAATTTTCCAATTTCCAAAAAAAATGTTTCATTCGAAAATAATTTTTGTTTGATTTCAAAAAACTATGTAAGTAGGTGTAGCCGATGAACGTGCATCACCTAACTTAACGTAATTTTGAAAACATTAAGGTCCTAAAATCTGGTCACTTTACGGCTGTGCTCCACACAATCATGATACATGATTGTTGTATGCAGCGTGTGTTATTCCATGACCATTTTAGAAAACCCACAAAATTTTATTTTCAAGAAACAATTTTCTCTTAGGAAATTATCTGGATTATTTGTCTAGATTTTAATTCCACAATAAATTAATCTCATTATTAATCTTGATTTCTTACCGAAAATCATAATAATTGATAATTAATCTAGTGGATAACTTAAAATTTAAATAATCGCGCATAATAACTATATACTAGTCGTATCATGACAAAAGTTACTATGCATATATGACATGTGATTATGCAACAATATGGCACCATCCTATTCTATATGGCATGTTATTACAAACATCATGTTAATCGCACATATAATTCATACAATTCAATAAAAGCAATAAATAATTAAACAAATAACTTTAATCCATGGTTTTCCTAAAAAAAAAAAAAATATTACAACTTTGGAATTCCTCTTCGTCTAGCCCACAATATTTGCCTCAAGCCCCTTTAGGGTATCCATGGGCCCAAAAGCCCAAAAAACCCAATCCTTGGCGAGAAACCCTAGGACACGAAAGAGGAACCCTAGCCGTCAGGACTGCCGTGCGTCAGCCGACTTCGTCTCAGCACGAAACTCCAGGGAAGGAACAACATGAAGAGACGAGAACGCCGCCGCAAGAACCACCCAAAAATGGTGGCTCACGCGCTCACGCGCGGCTCCTACCGGCACGTGAAGGCCACTTTCAGCCACTTGTGGCGCGTCCGGCGTGATCCGCCCACCATTTTCTCGTCTTCCGTCCTCTTCCAACCATATATGGATCATCCAATTCTGAGATCCAGAGGTCCACGAAAGTCTCTGCAGTGTTGATTGCTCATCTTCTTCGCTGTTTCTCGATCTTGAACTTTTACAAAAATTCGAAAAATACATAGGAAAATGCGAAAAACATAAAATAAAGCAAGGAGGAAACCTAATCACATGGGATTAGCCTCCTTGTTACAAACCAAGAGAAACACAAGAGAATCTAACCATGGATTAAAGTGATTAACCGATTAAAAATTAAGACTTTTACCGAATATGAACTATAAGCGAATAAATAACATGAAATAAATAACAAATACAGAAAAATAAGGTGCCATATTTTTCAAAAAAAAAATCAAAATAAATCACATGAAATATAAATAATATCAAAACTGGTTCTTTTCCTCATCGTATCCTTTATACCAATTGTACGTGTATCAACAGAAACACGGAAGCGCATCGTAGACGCGACGTAGGAAAAATAGAACCTTCATTGTTTTGATTACCTGGAAGGACGCAGTGAACCGAAAGCTTCACGATCGGCAGTATTCCGCTCTCTGATAGATCTTCTAGACTATCTCTCGAGGGGGATGGCGTGGCTATGTGGGCAACGATGATGACCCGCCTTAGGGTGTCTGTTTCTGATGAAAAACACTTAGAAAGGCACAAGGGTGAAAAGATTAGTTTATATATGCCGTTAAGTCCAAGACCTAACCCTAAGCCACATGGGCCATATTGTTCTTGGGCTTTAATCTCACTAAAGTCTTATTGGACTTAGTGACAAAAAGCATATAACCCAACAAGAATGCAAAATGGATCGATATCAAAAGAGATCCTTTCAATGGTTCTATATATAAAATATTAATAAAAGGCAAAATGAAGGAAGAATCAAGCAATGCATTTATATATTTCTAAAAGCAAGCTAACAAATTAAATCGCACCGGGAAAATCGTTTGGCTGGCAAGCAATTGAAGTGGTTACAAATCCCATGACAAGGAGGACAGTTTAGATACTACAATTTTTCTAATTTTTTTAAGTTAGAAATTATATTTTTACTTTTTGTTTTGTTTGATCAAACAACTTATTACTTTTTAAAAGTTATTCTTAATATTTTTTGAAAAGTTAAAATATCTAACTTAATTAAAAAATATTTTCTAAAATATTAAAAATAAACACTGTTATTATTATACATTTAAATATAAAATAATTTATTTATAAGTTATTTCTTAAAAATTACTTTTATATAAGAGTTTAAATATGTTATTTACTCAAATGGGACCTTACTCTGGAATCGTTGTGATCATTTTGATGTTGATGCATGAAGATGGAAAAATTGTATCTTTATAAACAACTGGGTTGAGCTGTAGGGAGTTTGAATTTTCAAGGGTAAAGCAATATTAAGTCAATGTGTATTTTATTATTAAAAAAAATTAACGAAGATATGAGTAAAAAAAGTATAAAATATACTTATTTTTTTTAATTATTGGTTACAGTCACACAACATTAATTTAGAATGGTTTTTACTTAGCCTTTTTAATTTGTCTTCACATCTAATAAATCAAGTGTACATAATACACAACGGATAAGGTAATGCTGAATACTCTTAGACTTTATTGTTTGAAAAAATTAAGACAGGAAAATTGCATAGCGGACAAAATGTTCATAAACATGTAGGCTTTGTTTGGTAGCTGTTCCAGGAAATAAAAAACAGAGATAATAAAAACACAAATATATTTAGTTGTGAAGACAAGTATAAAAGGAATTATTGTCTCTGTTTTGGGACATAAAATACAAAAATTTTTTGTACCTCCAAAATGGAGGAACAGTGGAGATAACACTTAAAACAAAAATTTAATATTTTTTCTTTCAATAATATTCCTACATATATAAATAAAATATTTCTCTCATTGTCCCCATTGTCATGGGTGGTCTGCAGCTGACCACAACTTTTCCGGCTAATGGAGTGTGATCTAGTGGCCGACAATGACTTTCCTCCAACCCACGAGGTGACTTTTCGGCTGAGTGAGTGGCAGTCCGGGGTAAACAATGTCTTTTATAATGTATTTTGTGACTTGTCCCCATATTTTCAAATAAGATACAGACCGTCGTTATGTCTTGTACATCAATATCAAATACGATACATAAATTGTCTTTTTCATGTCTTTGTCTCTATTATCTCAATGTTTTTGTCTCCACCGTCCCTAGATCTCCAAACACAACCATAGTAAGCTATATATAATTTACCATTTATATGCATGCCCTTCTGAATATTTCATAATGACTTTATTACTATAGATATATAGTTTTTCTTTTTCTTTTTGACGTGAAAGGATTTTTTTTTCATAAACAAGCCCAACGATTTTATAGCTTTACATTCTGACCCATGACACCTATAAAGAATATAACCTTTTATATTTGATGTTATTTTGATATACTTTAAGAAAATAAAGTTATACCTTTGCTAGCGACTATAGCTTTTGATTTGGTGATGAGTTTTTGATTCAATAAGTGACATCAAAGCAAGGTCATATATTTGAATCCCCCAACTAATACTAGGGAGATGTCGGTTTATTTGGCTATTTGGCTCTTAGGATACAAGAGACCTAAAATCCAGTTAGTCCTTTATACATTGAGAAACTTTAAAGACAAAAAATTTATACCTTGCTAATCCCTATAACTTTTGACATGGTGACAAACTTTCTTAAAAAAGTAGTAATAGCTTTACTCTTTCTTCATACAAGTTGTTTTTTCAAGAATCTAAAACAATAAAAGGGAGAAAAAAACATGATATAATCAAAGATTCAATAACGTTTCTTAAAATATCATCGATATTTTCATAAAATAACAAAAAAAAATAAATGTGTAGAGTAAGAAATTGAGTGCATTTATTTTTTTATTTCGGAACAGCTCTTTTTTAAAAAAAATATAAACTTT